>LPNX010420210.1:0-129968 GCA_001517045.1 Pseudotsuga menziesii | reverse complement strand
GGGGGGGGGGGGGGGGGGGGGGCTCTGGTGGATGATTTAAAAGCTTTTTCCACTTGTGCAAGTATCTCGCTTTCTGGAATAATTAAGGGATTGGATTCTCCTTTTCACATTATTAATATATATAGACCTTATATCCTTAGAAAGCAATAGTGAGATCATATTAGATTCTCTGGTGTATTATCTGATCCAGATCTTATTGTAGATGGCGATTTTAATTTTACCTTATCCTTGGACGAGGTGTGGGGGCTGAGCGTATTATTGATCCTATATCTGAGTTTTTTGAGTCTGTCTTTGATGAGGAAAATATGGTTGATGTGGTCCCTGCTGTTTTGGCACCTACCTGGTCGAATGGGAGGTGTGGGGGTGGTGGTGTTGCTAAGTGAATGGATCACTTCTTTATGGCGAAAAATCTTTGTGACAAAATGGGCAAGTATCGTTCGTGGTCTTATTCTACGGGTTTTTATGAACACAAAGAAGTGGTTATGTAGTTGGACTTTGACAAAAGATTTTGTTATTATCCTTTCAAATTCAATCCTACTTGGCTTTCGAATGTTGCTTTTAATGATCTGGTTGTAGAGAACTGGTTCGGATTCATTGTGGATGCTCCTGTTCACTTGAATCTAATGCAAATATTAGTATATAAATTGAATAAGCTCAAACCATAAGTGATTTGTTGGGAAAAATAGAAGAAGAAGGATTTGGATAGGTCCTTATATGAGATTGAGAGTGCTATCCAGTCTTTGGAGGGGGAAGTTGATGAGCAATATTTTTTCGAGGATCGAAAGAGGTCTTTGGTTCATCTTGGGAACCTGAAGCAATGGCTTCTTGCACATAAAGAAGATATGCTCAAATATAAAATCTGGGCTATTTGGATCCATACGAGTGATAACAACTTGAAGTTCTTTCATAACTTTGCTAATAAAATACGACTCAATAATGCTATTTGGAAGGAAAATGGGATGGGGTGAGGTAATTGGAATAAAGATCATGATATTTATTCTGACAAGATTTCGACGAACATTGTTGATCAACTACATACTCTCGGCAATTTCCCTAGTTTCTTTGATAGGTCTGACTGTGAGGTTGTTGGGGCCATTATTTCTAGGTGAGAGGTGCTGGAGTATTTGAAAGGATTTTCAAAGGATAAGAGTTCGGGCTCAAATGGGTGGAATGTGGAATTATACCTTTATTTTTTTGACATTTTGGATCAAGACATTGTTGAGGCCGTTGAGGAGACTAGAAGATTTGGTAAGATTCCGAAAAATGTGAATTTTACTTTTATTACTCTTATCCTGAAAATTGATAGATCGATTTATTTCAATGAGTATCGACCGATCTCTTTATGTAATCTGTTGTATAAGGTCATTTCGAAGATCATTGCTGAGAGGATGAAACCTATGATGTGTAAAATTATGTCTGCAGAACAATTTGGATTTTTTTCAAATCGTCAAATTCTGGATGCGGTTGGGATTGTACGGGAGGGTCTTCTCTTGGTGAAATTGACGAAGCTTAGTGCATTTATCCTAAAGTTGGACTTGGAGAAGGCCTATGATAATATTGATTGGTCTTTTTTACATCTCATTCTTCCATAGGTTGGGATTTCTTGGGAGATTATGAATTGGATAATGTCTTGTGTTTCCTCTGTCAGGTTTGCAAATTTAATCAATGTGTCTCCCACTACTTATTTCAAGGGATCTACGGAGGGATTTATCAGATATTTTTGTTGTCTCCCTATCTCTTCAATCTAATTATTAAAGAGCTTAGTAGACTTCATTTAAAAGCAAAATAAAATCGGTTGATTAAGGGAATCAAAGTGGTTAGCTCTCTGACATTGACCGATATCCTTTTTGTTGGTGATGTTTTGATCTTTGGTGATGGCTCTCTTTCTAAATGGGAACATATTTTGGAACTGGTCAAAATTTTCCGTGGGGCTTCTGGTATCTCACTTAGTCCACAGAAGTCATGCTTTTGTTATAATTGTAATGATTTTCCAATAATAGGTCAAATCTTACTTCTCTTTCCTTTTAAGATGGTTCATATGGATGAATGTTTAAATTATCTAGGATTCTTCCTTAAGCCTAATAACTAAAAAATAGAGGATTGTAGATGGATCATTAAAACATTCAGAGGAGGCTAGACAATTGGACTTCTAGGTGATTGTCTACATGGGTTTGACTAATTCAGATTACCTCTGTCCTTCAGTGTTCTCCAATTTATTGGGTTTTTTTGTTACATATGCTGGAGGGTGTGATTGTTGAGGTAAGAAGGATCATTTTTCATTTTCTTTGGGTTGGTAAACAAAAGGAAGCAAAGTTCCACTTGGATGGTTGGGAGATTCTCTCCAAGCTTAAACATTCAGGTGGCTGGGGGATTAAACATCTCAGTCATTTCAATATGACACTTTGTGCTAAAAGTCTTTAGCAGGGTCTATTTGATGATGTATTGTGGGGAAAGCTTATTAAGTTCAATATATGAAGAGGGTACTTTTGATTTTTAGTTGAGGAATGGTAATTTGAAGACTATTAATGCCTCGACGATTTAGAGAAGCCTGTTAAAAGCGCTACCTGTCATTTTATTTGATATTAGCTAGCAGGTTGGAAGGGGAAACCACGTATTTGTATAAGGTGTTGATACTATAGTGGGATTGTCGGATAATTTTGTATTGTCTTGGAACCTTATTTTCCATTTGCACTAGACGAAAATTGTGGTTCTAAAACAAGATTACTCAGAGGTGGAGGCATCGAAACTGTGCTAGTTATCGCCAATGGGCTTAAATCTTCAGGGGGAGTTGGCATATGAATGGGATGACTATGTTTCAAGACTCATTACGGTTGGTATCTTACTGAATGATAATTGTGATCATTTGGTATGGAACTATAATAAGCAGAGAGGAAGTGTCACTGCCAAGCTTTCCTATAGATCACTCGTTGAGCAGCACATGGAATTGAATTATCTTTTGTGGGCTATTTCGGTGGGGAAAGGAAAGTGACCTTCGAAAATTAAGTGTTTTTCCTGTTTATGTCTTAAACAAAAAATCTTAACTTGGGATGTACTTCAAAAAAGAGGTTTCTCGAGACCGGGTTGATGCTGCCTTTGCAACTCATCTCTGGAGGTTGTGGAGCACCTTTTTGGTGACTATCTATTTTTTAAGTAGGTTTGGTACAATTTTGGTATGATTTTGAACCTTTTTACTAATTTGGACTTTTCTAGTGTGGAGGAGAATATATCAAATTAATAGAAGTCCACTTCCTACTCTATTGAATTTCCTTTAGCCACCTTTTGGGAGGTGTGGAAAGCTCGAAATTTGTTTTTTTTCCAGCAGGGTCATGTTGATGCTTGTGTTACTAATGTCAAGGCTCTCACTAGAATGAAAGAATATGGCTGTAACAGGCCAAAAGTTCGGAATAGAGTTATCAGGCATCCTACCATAGAATGCAACCAGATTTTGGGTTTCTTTGACGGGGCTGAGCAAGAAAGTATCTGAGGAGATGGTATGGTTATTAAGTTACAACTGAATCATATGTAACTAATAAGGATGGTGGTGGGTAAAGGCACCAACACTAAGGTAGAACTACTTGCACTATGGGGTCTATTATGGTTTGCTCAAAAGAAGAATCTACTAGCTCTAATGGTGACAGAGGTCTTGAAAGTCATTGTGAACTGGGAAATAATGTTCATATTATTCAATCAGTGGAGTTGTATCATTGGTTGAGACGGGTCAAGGATCTGATATGTCTCTTTAAACATATATCTATCCACCGTATCTTTCATGAATTCAACAGGGTTGTTGACTGCCTTTCCAAGCATGCCATTGGAAGAGTGGGAGGCCTGATTTCATGGGAGGAACACTGTGGGGTACTTTGATTGAATCGGGACATATGAGTTTTACTTAGTGTCATGTATTTAACTCTAATTTCTAGGTTTTTTTGTTGAAGCAATCAATTGTATATTTGACAAATAGAGGAAGTATGTTTAATGTTAAAACACTGCGACCTTAGCATAGAATGTTATAGTATTACCGTGAGACCAAAAAGGGGAGATTTGGTGCTCAAAAGGTCAGTTGGGTGTTGAATATGTTTTATTGAACAATGCCACTTTTGGATGTATTTATGACACAACTTTTTACTAATATAAAGTTGTTTTTCGATATATATATATATATATATATATATATATATATATATATATATATATATTATCAAAACCAAAATAACATACATAACAAAATATCAAATGGTGTTAATAGATTATTGATAGGTCATTTTTTGTGATTATTTGTGTAGAGTGAATCATTAACCTATGACCCAAATCCATGACTATTAGTCGCATTTGATGCTCATAAGGGTGGAGAAGTGGGATTGCATCACATATGAAGACTCCTCTGACTCAAGCACACTTAACTGTAGATTTTTCCCCGCAATCAAGCTCACTTAGCTTGTTATCCCATTTGAAAAACCTTAACAAGTATTGTGCCTTATAAACTATTCAGTTAGAGCTTCGTTGACTCTTATATGTTAAATATCAAGAAGAGGCTTTCACGGGCCAACATATGATTATCAGTTTTAGGGATTATCTGCATAGAGTAAGTCATTAATCTATAATCCAAATCTATGAGTATTAATAACATCTTACCAATTTTTTATGACTTGAATAATCCACTTGACACTCATTACATAAAGTGATGCTCACAAAAATGAAGAAATAAAATTAAAACTAACAAATTAAATAACAAAACATAAATCACCACTTTCAAAACTTGGTTGTCCATAAACATTATAAAAAATAGTAAATAATAAAGATAAAATATTAAAATAAAAAATATATATCTACACAATAATACGATAATTAATTCCATCACACAATGTCACAAAATAGATAAAACGTAAAAACAAATATAAACATCGATAATTAAAAAGCGTAAAAGAAAATATAAACATCAATAATTAAACGTTTGATCACTCTAAATGTTGTGTCATTCCTCATAATCCTCTTTGTCCCAACACTCATAATCAACACTCCAAACGCTAGTTCCTCCATGTGTGCAGTCATCATAAGTATTCTCTCAATATGTTAATTCTGTAAGTAATCTAAAAGTTTAGAAATGAGATAATAATATTAAATAATGTAAAACATCAATAAAAAAAAAACTAACTTCTTGAATATTGTTTTTAATTACATTGTTTTTTCTTTTAATTTCATTAATTGATACTCTCCTATATCATATTTATTTTTAATTACATTGTTTTTTTTTTAAATTTCATAAATTGGTAAGTGACAAGTAACAAGCCCACTACTTGTCTAAAAAACTTGTAACCTTTATATGTATAGATAATTTTCCAAGAGAGCATTAAGCATGGTCTCAATGAGATTTTTGCTAATGATGATTTTTATCCCAAGAAACCATTTTTCTTCCAAATAAGAAACACCATCATGTAAGACAAGCATAAATATATAAGCATGGGAGGTGTGTGAAATATATAAAAGAAATAAGGGGTGTATAAAAGAAATTAGGGGTGACATGTGTAGGTAAGGTTTTTTTTTTGGCTTTTATATAATTGAGTTATATTTGGGAACTAGGAACAATCATAAACAATCAAGTTGAGATAACTATTTTATTCATAGGATTTTATTTTATTAGTCTCACCAAATCAAATCCACTATGATTTTTGGAAAATTTCCCTTCATAATTAGTCAAATAAAGAAATAGAGACCTAAGGAGAACACAATGATGCCCATAACTTTCAAAAGAATTCATGGTCTTCTTGCCTTTTTGGATGACATTAAGATCTTCCATGTTTGAAGGGATAACAATTTCATTGTAGATTGTATGGATAATGAAATCGTTTACTTGGACAAGGGGCTCTTTGTACAAAATGGGGATTCCTTGCAATGTTTTGGATCCCCTAATTTCCCATGGCAACGTATATTATTCATTTCCACAAGTATATAGGTATTGGATCCCCTAATTTCCTATGGTAACGTATATTATTCATTTCCACAAGTATATAGGTAACCCCTAACCATGGAAGGTGGCAAAGGAAGAAAGGTTAATAAGTATCAACGCTCAGAGCATGAGCCCCTTTGCATGTCATATTATCCACTCCATATAGTTCAAGGGGGGAATAACTCTCCCCCATGTTGCTTGTTCCCTCACTCATTTTATATCTAGTCTCGAGCATGTATCAATTTATGGTGTAGTTATTATAACCCTTTTGAAGAGGTGGGATAATTTAGAGAGGAGAAGGTTCTTGTGTGATGCATTTGAATAGAATCTGCAATAGTTGTTGGATTCATGGTTGTTGAATAGAATCTACAATGGAGTCACCCCTTTTCCTTTAAAGAGAATTTTGGCTCACTTTCGAGAGGGTTAAGTGAACCTATCCTCCTTGGTCCATTCCTCTTTGTGCTTAGTGTTTCAACTTTGGCTTTTTGCTTGGTTTTTAGAAGGAATATCAATGGCTGTTCTATGTTCTTTGGATTGCATATTTGGTTTCCTTTTCACATGACCTCCCAGGCTTCCTTTCAGGAAGAAATCTGGTTATGGTTTGGGCTCCCGTAGCTATCTCTAGCTTTGAAAGTGACACAAGGGCTTGTGTTTGTGGGCCTTATAATGGAAATCTATATGGAAAACCCCTCTAGCTTAGGTTGGCACAATGGTGAAGGAAATGAAGAGGTAAAAATGCTATTAGTATAAATGCCATGGCAACAAGAAGGAATGAGGTAGTCCATTGAATACCTTTGTATTCACATGGGAAAACAAGAGGCCATACATAAGGAATTGAGAGCTAAGTTCTATGAGAAAACTTTGAAATATCATAAGCTAGCATGTGATTATGACATGCACTACAACATCATTTTGGGGTTTTTGCACAATTCCTAATTTATGGATGAGTTCCCAAATGCCTCACAGGTTGTATGAAATATAAGGTTGTTGAAGAAGACACCATGAAATAGGTTGTTTAGCATTGATATAACAACCAAATGCATGTGGAGACCAAGGCTTTGATTGAAATTACGTGTATATGGAAGAAGCCCACAACGAACATAAATATGGTATTGATAGAACAAACAAATGTGTGCAGAGATCGAAGCTTTAATTGAAATGACGTGTCTATGGAGAAAGCCCACAATGGACATAAATTTGGTCATCATTTATTTTCTTTATGCTTTTTAGATGCATTTTATCACTAAAACAATATTAAGACAATATAAATGCATATATAGTAAAAACGGTTTAGACTCTTCTTACATTGTATGCCACTATAATGAAAATTGTATTTTGGATCAACTCAACAAAAATATTTTTTTAATTTTTTATATTATTGTAAATATTTAAATTTTCAACAACCTTTATTTAATATTAAAATATACTTATTTCTATATAATTTTTTTTTAATATAATTTAAAAATAAACAATTATTTATATCAATTATTTAAAAGAAAACCATAATTTACACCCATTATTTTTAAAATAACATAATTTACACCCATTCTTTAAAAAACAATATAAAATAAGTAATAATTAAAATAATCCAATACATTTGAAGTTGATTCATTTACACTTTACAACACCACACAATATAAATTTGACAACACAACACAATATAAATATTTTTAGAAACACCAAAAATTAATTATAATAAATTAAATAAAGCATCATAACCCCAACCAAATCATGCAATAAGAACTATTGGGGCGCACACCTTAACGGTCCTTAATTTTGGTAACTCCGCGGTTTTTGTGGAAGCTTGTAAGCGGAGTTGCGACTCAAAATAGTCTTAGGGGTGTCAGGGTTGAGTCAAAGCCTTCTTTTTGTTATAAACCCATGGTTTAAGTCCAGGGTTTAGGGTTCGGGGTGCCCATGGTTTAAGCCCATGGTTTTGTAATAAGTGCAATATAAATAAGCACTCTTGTAAATAAGTCAGTTTACGCTTTTGATGTAAGATGAATTGATGCGAAGCTAAGGCTTGTTTTGTAAGAAAGGTTAAGTCCCAGCTGTGTCCGTGGACAACCTCTGCAGCTGTGTGCGCAGAGGGTTTTGGGTGATTAAGAAGATCTGCAGCTTAGTGTGTAGCTTTGAGGAATTGAAGGGATCTGCAGCTGAGTGCGCAGATCAGAACTGTGGTTTTTGTAAAGAGTTGAATAAAACATAGTTCTGTGGACGTAGCCCCTAAAATGAGGGTGAACCACGTTATATCGTGTGTTGTGGTTATTTTGTGTGGTTGTTATGTTATTTTATGCATTGATAAATATATAACTGATAAGTAAGATCACTGCTAAATATTAACTTCGCTGTGAATTCCCAGTAAAGGGTTAAGCAAGGCACTGTTGGTTATCTAACCGCGAAGCTAAATAAGTGAATATCAAAGCTCTATATTTTATGATTATCAATTGTTAGAAGCTAAAGGTACAGTAATATCCCTCTTCTGCTTGCAAAAACCTGATTCTGCGGCATCCCATAGCTGTTTCGGGTGAGACTGCAACCTGTTCGTAGGTTGTTGCTAAAAGGGCCAACACTGTGGGTCTTTTGTTGGTGCGAAGACAAAAGTATAGAACCCGGGTCTACCCTAAGCCCAACAAATTGGTTCCGTTGCTAGTTGAACTCAGTATCTTCTCAAGAGGGGTTTACGTCGTATCTCGAGGGCTATGTTTTGGAGACCCTCAGTAAAAGAAATCGGTGATTGGATTGAAGAGGCTTATCTGAACTTTGCTGTACAAGAGAACAAAGATCTGCATCGTAGTTCAAACGAATTTTTACAAAGGTACGTTTTTTCTGATGTTTATCAAATTTTCTTTGGTAGTATCCACATAGAGTTGCACCAATGGTTATCCAGGTTAACAAAGAGAAGGATGAATTTCCAAGAAGGTCAGTTTCCTGATTGGACCCCCGCAAGAATTAATATATTGAAAAGGGTGAACAATGAGATATCCCGAGCTATTGATTTCTGGACAACGCGAACCCTTGAAGCATTTGTGACGGAGTTCGCCATTGACACAAGTACGTCCTTTAGCAAAGCCGAACGACAGTTCTTCAAAGGACCAAGGGGTAAGTACTTGAATTCATTTAGTTTGAGAATTAAAATGCTATTGGCTGAAAAAGGTATATTGCTCATTGAATCAGACTGTTAGATTTAGTATTACTAACCTATGTTTGCAAGTAAAAGTACCTTCGACGAGCAAAGTGGTTTGCTACAAAGTGGCAAAAGGTAGAAGAGAAATTTTGAGTCCTATACCCTAGGTCAGAATACCGAGTCTAACCCCGTGAGTCCAGCAGCCTCAGAGCGTGAAGAAACCCCTTCTGTTGGAAACCCTCCAGTAACCCCGCAGCGAAGACCTATTATCCCCGAGAACCCGTCGCAGTCTGAAATTAACCCTAGCACGAGTATCCATGTCATAGGTCAGTCTACCCCAGTAAGTTCCCCCCCGCCCACTACTAGTCCCCCCCCCCCCCCCCCTCCCCCCCCCCCCCCCCCCCCCCCCAGATACGCGTTGGCCCATATGAATGACGACATTAAGCTCCCTGTTTTCAAAGGAACTGGATCAGAGGATCCAGAATAGTTCTGGTTCTTATGCGAAGCAGTGTGGACTGCTAAGAACATTGCGGATCAAGATATAAGAAGAGTGCAGCTGGTTACTTATTTTAGAGACCGCGCTTTGACCTAGTTCATGAAGTTTTTCAGTACCCAGAACCATGTCTTGGCTGATATAAAAGTAGCAATGATAAAGGAATTTAAGAAGCCTAAATCAGAGTCGCAGTGTATCAATGAACTAAAGGAAATTCAGCAGCGACGAGGAGAATCGATGTGGGACTTTGATCAGAGGTTCAAAGTTCTGCTAGATCAAGTCAGTTTCACTATTGGACCAGCGCAGCATAAGGAATGGTTCATCGTAGCTTTGTTACCGCACATCAGGACTCCACTCATACAACAGAAGGTTGCAGATCAATAGGAGGCTTTGGAAATCGCTATGAAGCTTGAAACATCTCCTATCGAAGATAACTCTGGTATCGCTCAAATACAAGCGTAGTTGGTAGCGATGGCTCTGGAGCTTCGCGATATGAAAAAAAGGGAAAGCTAGTCACGAAGAGGTTTGGTGTACACGATGTCGGACAGAGGGTCACGACAAGGAACAGTGTCCTGTGGTAAGAAATTTCTTGAATTCTGGTGCACCGAACCCGTTCAACCCTAGTGTTCTATATTGTGAGATCTATAGGACAACTAGCCAGCATTGACCTGAAGACTGCTATCTTCTGCAGAGGTATATGCAAGTCCCTAAGAACCCTTACTGCAAGTTCTGTAAGTCAATGGGACACAACGAAGATGAGTGTTGCAGCTTTGACCTCATGAGAGAACGAACTTATGATGCTTATCGGGTACAAAATGATGGCCAAGGCAATGATGGATATGGTTACCATGGTAGTACATCAGGTTGAGGAACTTTTGGAGGTCGTGGTCGTGGTGGTATGGCTGGTAGAGGACGAGGCCAGGTTGTGTGCTATAACTGTAACCAGGCAGGACATCTAGCTAGAGACTGTCGAAACCCTACTACGACATGTTGATATTGCAGAGCTGTCGACCATGTGATTGAGCAATGCCCGCAACTGATAGCCAAGATTCAAGAAAGAAATAGTGCCCCTATTCAGAATATTCAGCTGATCGCTGTGGAGCAATGACCTGTCCCAGCCATTAATGTTGTTACCAGGAGTGGAACTACGACGGAAGTGCAGAACAAGGAGAAACAACCTGCTGAGGCTTGGGTTCGTAAGGCCCCAGAAAAAATCCCAGCATTTGATGTCAAAAGAGAAAAAGAGACATTTATGGAAGCTAAGAACGACTTCGCTGACCCCAACACCTCAGTAGCACCTACGCAACAACCTCAGCAGAAGTCGCAGCCGCAAGAAGCTGCGACGGATAAAGTAAGTACATTGTCCTCCTTTTTACAGAGTTGTACGAAGCTCTTAAGAAATTAGAATGCTTTAAATGAATTGCAGAAAGTTATTGCTTCTTGCGAACCTCAGCGAATTCCTGGTAAGGAAAAAACTGTTCATAGAGTCAGAAGAACTGGTAGGGAGATGAGATTGAATGCTCAGATAGGAGAATATGACATGATTGATGTCATCTTGGATCTAGGATCAGAAGTAAATGTCTTAACTAAGCAGGCATGGGAACAAATGGGAAAACCTACTCTGGAATGGTCCCCTATACAGTTGAGATTAGCCAATCAGCAGAAGATTGTGCCCCTAGGAAGACTCCCTAGCGTATCCGTAGATATTGATGGAGTCAGTACCTTAGCAGACTTTGAGGTAATTGAAATAATTGATGACAGCAACCCCTATCCAGCACTGCTAGGCATTGAATGGGCAATAGATAATGATGCAGTAATCAACCTTAAGAAGAGGCAGATGACTTTCGAAGGGAAAGAACTGAGAGTCATAGTACCATTGGATCCTTCTCAAGGAGAGAGATACACAAAACCAGTAAGAGATGAAGACCAGAATGTTTTGGACCATATCTACAATATCACAGCAAAGGAAGAAGATTATGTTGATCCTACTGCCGAAGGTATCATGGATTAGCAGTGTGACAGCTCTTGCATGATGGATTCAGATGACGGCCTAGAGAATTGGCAGAATAGACTGTATGAGCTACATGGACATCGATGTGCAAGAATTACCAAGTCTCTCAGATGGCTTAGCTCACAGACAAGAACCTTAGCTATTTTTGATGGTTCGACAGACCCAGAAGAGTTTATTGTGCAATTATCAGAGCAGGTACCAGACTCACAGAAAATGGAGACTCTAGATTCAGCATTCAGAGCCACAACAGCCAGATGGTGGAATGGTCATAAAAAGTACATTCATAGTTTGGAAGCATGCCAGAAGTCCCTTTGCCTAAGATTCAGGGACCAACCTCAGGAGGTGTGAAGCAGGTTTAATGGTAAGACGAGTCCTCAGGGACATTTGGAGCAATGCTACGAAGCATGGAAGCATATACCTCATGAAGAATGGGTACATAGGTTTGTGCACACCCTGGAACCTATAGCAAAGAACTGGTATGCGGAGGTTGAGCTTCGCCACGGTACTGTAAGTTGGGATAGTCTTGTTGATAGTTTTGTGCTGACATTTTCTATTAATGAGGTTTGTCCTGCTTTGGATGCAGTTGTTAGGTTAATCCATACTAAAGTATTTGATGATTAAGAAATAACAAAATACCAACCTGATTGGAAGGAACAAGAAGCTAATACAGTAGAATGTTATAACCTCGCAATTGACGAGGATGACGATCCGCGCAACATTAACATTCCTGAGTCAGAAGGACACTGCGAAGTACATGGACCAGCAGTTGAAGCACCTGAAGTGACTCAGCCCCTGAAGACACAGACCGTAAACATTGGATCAGAAGGAAACCCTAAGTATGCTATCATTGGAGATTATTGGGATGAAGAAATGGTGAGCAAAGTGACCCAACTTCTCCATGAATATCAGGACCTATCTCTGACAGGGCTCTCAAAAATGAAAGGAATCATTGAGGTGGTGGAAGACATTCTGTTATGGGTTGAAGCTCGAAGCCAGGTTGAAGCTGGTATCAGGAGATGTCGAATGTCCTTATTTTGGCGCAGCCAGAGTCACTGCTTGTGCCGAAGAAGGAAAGATTTGTCGAAGCTTAAAATACGACCGTTGGAAGAAATAAAAATTTGCGGCGCTGGTACGCTACCTGTATTAACTGCCTGTATTAATGAGATCTTGGAAAATCTACCGCTGTTTGGACAAGATCTCTGTCATATTTGGTGTCTTCAATATACAGTTAGGACAGATTTTGTTGATGGATTCTATAAGAAGACACCCACGCCCGCGATGTTCGCATTTTACATTTTCTTGAGTTTTACAATTGCGTCCATGTCAGCTGATAGCGAGCTTCAGAAGTTAGTGAGAGAATTTGAACAGGAGGGTCTGCCACACCTTTTCAGCCACCCACCTACGTCTGCACCCCACGAAGAGACTCCCCCAGCATCGACCCAGCCAATGCAGACATGCTCTACCAGGAAAAAAATTAAGCCTGAAGTTCATTCTAAGTGGAACGAAGAGAGACACAAGCAATCAGGGAAAACATCGGAGGATCCCAAGATGAATCCGTTCAGCTCAGCAGAGGTCCCGCTTGAAGAGGATGAGAACATTGCACCGCAGTGTCCACCGCATCTTCCGCCAGTTCGACCAGGAGTTCAGCTCCCTCGGCAGACGAAGAAGTTCACATTACGCACCCCTTCGCTGCCACCGGGTGTGTAGCTGGTCGGGACAATGATAGGGAAAATAGACCGGCTCAAGTACGTCGACCACGATACAAATGATCAGGGGAAATTTCCACAGTTCGCACCTGGGACATACTTACACTCTGTCCACTATCAGGAGACTGGAGCGACACTATTAGAAGTGAAACAGTGGGCTGCTGGCTTGGACAAAGCTGGTTTGTTGAAGATGCTCGATGTGCCCCACTTCGGTCGCAGCACACAGGTAACCGTGGTGGTCAAACAATTATTGGCGTTGGTGCATGATGGGTACCTATGGATCAGAAACCAGAAAATCGCTATCAATGGAGAACTCATTCACCGGATTACGGGCCTGCCGAAGGAAGGGCCTGACCCTAGCATTGAGTTTTTGGGAAAACATGAAGATGTGAAGATAGCACATAGCATGAAGGAGCGCTTCGGGCTGACGAAAGGGAAGCGAGGGTATCAAACCTCGGCCATTCAACATCAAAAAATTTGATTCGCTGTAGAGCTCTTATCCTGCAAGCTAATGCGAAAGTGTAGACCAAATGAAGTACCTGCCCCGATTGTCAGTATTGTTGCGAACTGTGCGGAAGGCTACATTTACAACTGGTCAGCATACATCGTTAAGGAATTTCTTGAAGATGCCTGCGACACGCAGGAAAAATGTAGACCCTTTCACTATTCATGGTTGATCATGATTATTTCCCTAATAGGGTGGAAAGAGCCCACCGAGGCGCAGTTTATTGACATACCTCCAAGCATGCCAGGTGTAGTGAGGTACGCATCGCTCTGGGTGTCGCAGGACAAAGCATCCCAGCAGATGACGAACACTGTGTTCGCCTTTTACACCATGAGTGTCTCATATGAGATTGTAAAGACCCTGCGCTCAGTAATGAGCTATTCTCTCAATATGATGGAGTGGCCAACTTCAGGGCTGACATGCACAATGTCTTTATCCAGGCCCGCATAGATGAGAAAAAGGCATGCTGGAAGTTGCCATACGTAGTAACCAAAGAAGACATCCTCACGGTAGTTCAGCAGTGGCTGGCTGAGTGGTTGAAAGACGCAGGGGCAAAGCCGAACATTCCAATCCCTCCAGTCACCACTGTGGGCACAGGCCCTAGTCAGATGCAGCAGCAAGACCCCCCAGAGGACAGCGAAGAGCAAAGTGAGTCGCAGCAGAGTGAAAGCGACCAGGGTGGAGATGGTGGAGATGAAGGAGAAGAAGAGGAGTCGGTCAAAACTATCTCAGACCCTAATTGGCCAGATAAGCGCAAGTCACCAGAGGCCGAAGAAGTGACCAAACCTCAGTCCTGAAAGAAATGAAAGCGTCAAAGGACAAGAATATCAACGAAGACCCCACCTTGACAAGTGATGAGCTTAATCAGGCTCTGTCGAAATCCACAGAAGTTCTCACCAAGAAATGGTCAGAGTTTGCAGTCACACAGCTTGATGCCATCACCGATGAAGCAAAGTGAATTTCGGAGCTGAAGGAGTTAGCAGAAAAATCAGCGACTGGCACTGCAGCAAGTAGTGCCCCAGTACCTGTGCAGCCAGACACAAGACAATGGTCGGTTAGAGAACACCGGGGACAAGTGTCAAGTGCCGCCCTCATCATAACCGACGCAGCATCTCTCGTGGAGATGAGCATGATAGTTAGCATAGACTACACCAAGATGTCCATGATGGAATTACATCTCTGCCAGTAAGCTATCGCGAAGGAAATCCAAGCACGAGACCACTACTCACAAATACAGTTGGAAAATACCAGGAAGCAGAATGATGGCCTTGCAGCACAGTTGGAGGAAGCGGAGCAGAGAAAGAGTGACGTAGAACATAAGCAGGTCACATTGGCGCGAGTATTGGAGGAGGCGTGTCGAAGTCTTTTTGACTTCGACATCCAGAATGAGGAAGAACCGGAGCAAAGAATCGCCAAACTAAAAGACTATGCACAGCAGTCTCGCAGTGAAATAGAGAAGCTTAAAGCAGAGCATGAGGCTCAGATTGCGGAGCTTCAACTTTGCATCATCCTGGAAAGCCCACCAGAGGTCAGAGAGCAGCGCCGCGCAGACATTCAGGCCTCAGCAGCAAAAATCTCAGATATCGTGAGCAGCGCAGCCAAGCTGCTAGAGAAAAGCGTCGACGCCTGGACAACACTGCAGGAAAACCCCGAAGTAGAAAAGCTGCAGGAAACCATCAAGCAGCGACAAGCAGAGTTGGACGTAGTAAAAGTGGAAATTAAGACCCTGCCCCTTATGCAGAAAATGCTCAAGGTAAAACAAAGCAAGGAACTCCAGCAGGTGATTGAGTCGTACAGAACAAAAGCAACACTGCTGAAAAATTCTATGCAGCCCCTTGTCAACGAGGCCTTGGAATTGAGTACTGCTGTGGACAGCCAGCTCAAAGTTATGAAGGAGTACGATGCATTTGCACAGGAAAAGGCTAGTGAAGCATCAACGATAGCATTGCAGGAACTGGTGGAGAAGGAGCAAGCAGTCGACAATATCATGCGTGGCCTCAACAAGCAGTTCACTATCTTCGCCAACAAATTTCTCCCACCAGATAAGCAGCTGAGTGTCCCGGGGCGGGACACTGGTGAGTCTTAGGGGCCTGTTGGGGCGCGCACCTTAACGGTCCTTAATTTTGGTAACTCCGCGGTTTTTGTGGAAGCTTGTAAGCGGAGTTGCAACTCAAAATAGTCTTAGGGGTGTCGGGGTTGAGTCAAAGCCTAACCCATGGTTTAAGTCCAGGGTTTAGGGTTCGGGGTGCCCATGGTTTAAACCCATGGTTTTGTAATAAGTGCAATATAAATAAACACTCTTGTAAAGAAGTCAGTTTAGGCTTTTGATGTAAGATGAATTGATGCGAAGTTAAGGCTTGTTTTGTAAGAAAGGTTAAGTCCCAGTTGTGTGCGTGGACGACCTCTGCAGCTGTGTGTGCAGAGGGTTTTGGGTGATTAAGAAGATCTGCAGCTGTGTGCGCAAAGATCTGCAGCTTAGTGCGCAGCTTTGAGGAATTGAAGGGATCTGCAGCTAAGTGCGCAGATCAGAACTGTGGTTGTTGTAAAGAGTTGAATAAAACACAGTTCTGTGGACGTAGCCCCTAAACTGGGGGTGAACCATGTTATATCGTGTGTTGTGGTTCTTTTGTGTGGTTGTTATGTTATTTTATGCATTGATAAATATATAACTGATAAGTAAGATTACTGCTAAATATTAACTTCACTGTGAATTCCCAGTAAAGGGTTAAGCTAGGCACTGTTTGTTATCTAACCGCGAAGCTAAATAAGTGAATATCAAAGCTCTGTATTTTATGATTATCAATTGTTAGAAGCTAAAGGTACAGTAATATCCCTCTTCTGCTTGCAGAAACCTGATTCTGCGGCATCCCATAGCTGTTTCGGGTGAGACTGCAACCTGTTCGTAGGTTGTTGCCAAAAGGACCAACACTGTGGGTTTTTTGTTGATGCAAAGACAAAAGTATAGAACCCGAGTCTGCCCTAAGCCCAACAAGAACATCTTTTACAATAGAAACATAATATAAATATTTTAAAAAACACCATAAATTAATTATAATAAATTAAATATAACATCTTAACTAAATATTTTTTAAAAACACCATAAATTAAATAAAGCATCTTAACCCTAGCCAAATCATACCATAAGAGCAACCAATTTTCTTGATAAGATATTGCTTCAAAGTCCCCATCCTATTACATACAACTTAAATTATGTGTTCTTTATCTTTTAAAGTTAATTTCAAAATAAAGATAGCTAGTGATATGTCTAGTAATGAGATTGCGTATTACATACAACTTAAATTATATGTTCTTTATCTTTTGAAAGTTAATTTCAAGACGAAGATAGCTAATGCTCTCTATAGTAATGAGATTGCATTATTTAATAGGTCACCATCAAGGCCCACGTAAAATTCACCTAATCCTTTCCATATGTTAAATTTCATTTTATACGCAATCTCTAAAACAATAGGGGTTATGTTTGATGTGATACACATTAGGTATTTTATTTGTAAAACTTTATTTAGATGTTATAATGATGTGATATATGTAAACTTTTTAATTATATTTATATTAATTAAAAAATAGAGTAAAGTATTTAATCAAATTTTGGAAGAAATATTAACATCTATTATTATATAAAATTAAAGTATGGTTAAAATTACGTAATCTATTCAATTATTTTATAGTCAATATATAAAGGCTTAACAAGGACATCATATCACTTACAAGAATTGAAATTGGGTGAGGAGGTTAGTAATCATTCCTCTCAGCCACCCAAACTATATACAATAGACAAAGTATCTACCAAATTATGTAACAAAATAATATTATAAACAATTGTAAAAAAAAGGTAACTTTTAAAGTAAAATATGCTTGAAATCCATGCATTTTGAAATTGTTTATATGACATAAATAGCGCGCTCCACGGTTGAAATTCGATAAATAGTCATCATTTAATATTTTACATGTCAAAATACTACCACTTCATAAAATAAAAAATCATTTGCAAAATGTATATTTTAACTTACCCATTATTTTGTCATGCAATTTTATTTTTTACACGTGATTAATATCTATAACCCAAGCTCTCATATATTCTCTTATAGTTGATGATGGCAATGATGATGATTATTAATGTCCACTGACACCAACTTTGGTCTATTAGACCATAGAAAGGTAAGGAATCCATTGGTTTGTTTTTTTTTGTTTTTTTGTGCTCGAAAAGCTTTAAGAGAAGCATTCCTAGGTCACCATAGTTATGATGAATTAAGGAGTTAGGAAGGTTAATATTCTAACAAGCATTTTGAAATTGTGATCTAATGTAGGTGTATGCAAGCCATTCTCAAAGAAAGTGGATTTCGTCTTCAACTCCTCTCTTTTTTTTGGTTGTAAGTAAGCATATGGAACCTTCTATTACTGTGTAAAAATGTAGCATTATACAAAGTTTCACGTTTCTAAATGCTTGACTAATGCCCTTCCCATATTGGGAAAACATGGTAACGGATGTTTAAACAAGTTCATACATCCGAAATATAACAAGACAACCACTTGATATCCCCCAAATCTACAAATTAACCCTCTAGTCTGATTAAACTTACTGCCAAGCTTCTGATTTAGACAAAAAATTCCTTTCATAGATAAAAACAAAACTATGATGAACACACCTACCATCTATTTCTCTGTCGCATAAGATTTGGTTGCCTAGTGGGAACTTTCTGGCGTAGCTACCCTGTCCTCTGCTTCCTATGGCTCCGTAGCTGGTTGGGCATCCAAGATATCTTCCAACGCCCACACCCCTACCATACTACTGTGCAATTGGCATCTAATTTCAGCTGTCACCTCCTTGGGCATCGTCTCCATCACCTCCCTTGCCTTGAGTTCGCATGTTATCAAAATGCAGACTAACCAGAACTGGTTGGCCACTACTAGTTTTCCCATTTGCAATTCGATTTCCCTAAGAAGGGATTCTTCCATAGTTACTATCTTCACTTTAATGGAGGCTAGGGTTTTCGCAAGATAACAGTCACACCAATTGAAAATAGGGGTCACAAATTCCTCCTGCTCCCCCGACCATGAGTATGAGTTCCCATCCTTCGAGTGGCTTTCTCTCCCACTGGTGCCCTTCTTGATCCCCCTACGGCTACACATTCTCATTCTAGGAGCCATGATGCAGAGGAACAAACTACTCAAAGTTAAGGAGATGAATCTACCTAAACTCAGCCACCGGTTCTCATAGTGCAGCATGACTAACATAACTCTAATCCTGAAAGGGTTGCTTGTTATAAGTTGTCTAGTACCATTCCCTCAGGCTTACACCACCTTCTTTAAATGTCTATGCAGCTTCCTCAATTTGGAAGTAGTACAAATACTCAATGCAATGTACCCTGTGATATTTTCCGTATTGTTCCAACCCATTAACTCGTAGACTTAAGATCTGTTGAGCTCACATTCCATTATTACCTCATCCCTTTCCCATGCCGCAACAATATTACGCTTTATCCTACCGATGTTCATCCACCATGCTTCCATCTTTTGGGTATCAATCCCTCCTACTTGAAGCATGTGACCTTTCGATTTCCATCGAGTCATTTATCAGGAAGTACTCAGAATGACAATTCACACCTGCCAAAGCCGTGTGTTCTTTTTACCATGTGTCCTCTTGTCACTACCTCCATCTACTATGGCCATGTGGGAGATATCCTTGTTTGCAAGGTTCGTGCATTGACGCATTAATTGTCTTTCGCTACTGTCCTCTTGTTGGATTGCCTGAAAAGAAGTGCAGGCTTGAACCCCTTTGTTTTCTAATGCATCTGCCACCTTGTTCACCTTGTGCCTTACATGAGAGAATTGAATCGTTGAGTTGGCCTCCAAGATGTGTTGAAGCTGATACACGTTAGGTATTTTATTTGTAAAAAATTATTTAGATAAGTTATATTGATGTGATATATGTAATATTTTTAATTTTATTTATATTAATTAAAAAATAGAGTAAAGTATTTAATCAACTTTTGGAAGAAATACTAACATCTATTATTACAGAGAATTGAGGTATGGTTAAAATTGCGTAATCTACTCAATCATTGCATAGTCGATACACAGGGGCTCAACAAAAACAACATATCACTTACAAGAATTGAACTTGGGTGGAGAGGGTAGTAATCATTCCTCTCAACCACCCAAACTACATACAATGGACATAGTATCTACCAAATTATCCAACAAAATAATATTATAAACAATTATTAAAAAAGTAACTTTTAAAGTTTTAATGTAAAATATGCTTGAAATCCATGCATTTTGAAATTGTTTATATGACATAAATAGCTCACTCCATGGTTGAAATTTGGTAAATATCCATCATTTAGCACTTTACATGTCAAACTACTACCACTTCATAAAATTAAACATCATTTGCAAAATGTATATTTTAACTTACCAATTATTTTGACGTGCAATTTTATTTTTACATGTCATTAATATCTATAACCCAAGCTCTCATATATATTCTCTTATAGTTGATGATGGTGATGTTGATGGTTATTAATGTCCACTGACACCAACTGTAACACCCCAGTTTTGACCCTATGGCATTGAATTGCATATGATGTAAATATTTTTATTTGATCATGGTGTGGAGCCCAAGGCAAAGGCCCCACCATGGATTTAGTGTCTTATGTATCAGAAATTAAATTCAATGCTGATGGTTTATGTGCTAGCTAGGCACGATATGCTTGAGACATCATGTAAAATGCAAATTAATAAAAAGACCACAACTAGGTATGCGCCGCAACGTTAAAGAGACAGTGGCATGATTTCACAAGGAATAAAGAGGGGGAAATAACCAACCCTTGGGCCATTGGGGGAAATCCAAATGTCAAGGAGAAAACCCACAAAGTGGTCAACTACCCTTTTTGTCTTTTATGCCCAATCATCTAAAGTTGGTAAAGGAAGCTATTGCCTTGGGATGGGAAAGGTATAGAGGTCAAATTCGAATTTGGGAAGTCACCCAATTTTGGAAAGTGTGTTTTTGACTTATGGGGTAAGTAAAATATTGGGAAGGCATGCCCAAACCATTATGCACCCATGCATTTTATTTCCTCACCCATTCTAACTCATGTGGGCTCTCTCATGCAACAGGAAGGGGGCTGAGCTTTCCCTTCATGATTTTGCAATTCTCCCATGTTTTTCCATGGTTGGGAAAGTTGTTTTTTTGTGATGCTGAGTGCCTATGCAGGAGAGATTTACGTTTTAGTGTTTTCTAGGGCCGTTTTTGTCTCCCTCACGATTTGGGCCATTTTCTTCATTTTCCCATGCTCAAAATTTCTTTTCTGTGTTGCTGGGCGAATGGGAAGGAATGGGCCATGATTTTGGGGTTTGAGGTGGTTGTTTTTCCTCTGTGAGCAAGCTGTGAGCTTCCCTCACATTTTTTGCATTTTCCTCACTTTCTCCAAGTTGGGAAATACATTTTGTTGTTGCTATATGAACATCCTAAGGAGATTCACGATCCAGGGGTTTGGGGAGGTCATTTTTCTCCCGTGGTGCCATAGACGTTTTCCTAAATTCATATCTACAATATGAGGGTTTGTAGAGGTGATTTTGCCTCAGTAGAGCCATTGAACGTTTTGATGGAATCATATTGTTCACTCAGGGTGTTTTTCCTCCAATTCACCATTTCTATTTTTGGGTTCCTAGGACGTTTGGCCTTACCCAGCAATGGTATTTTGTTGTTGGGTGCATTCTTGTGATGGCTTGGCAAAGTAAGTCCAAGGAATCATCTGTTAATTGGATGATTGTGTGTTGATGTATGGTTAAAGATGATAAGAAGATAAAGGAAGAAAAATAAATGTGCAAGGAAATTCTATAAAGCAGAACATCATTCTGTTATAAATCAAGGGACACCATACGAAGATGGTATTGAAGCACATTTAGATGGTATATCTGCAAGAATAACATGTGAATGAACCTTGTAAGGTTTCCCCAAAAGTAAATGAAGAAGCAGGGAAGATACTTGCATACTTTGATAATAGTGTTGCTGAGCAGACTGTTTCTGTTTTGATTGACCTTGGATCCACCACAACTATATCACCCCTGGACTTGTGAGATGTGCAATTTCAAGAAGTCAAAGCAAAGAAGGTCATGGTTAGTTCAACTAGCCATTGGAACCGGGAGGAAGTCAGTGAGGTGGTAAAGACATGTCCATTGGTCATGGCTGGATTAGTCACCCGTGCATAGCGCAATGTTCTTCCACTTAGATCCTATGATGTCCTCACTAGAATGAATTGGTTGGAAGCACATAGAGCAAAGCTTGATTGTTACAACAACACTTTTGAGTGCTTGGATGAAAAAGGAAACCTAAGGGTTGTGAAAGGCATTTTAAAAGTGATCTCTAGTAGGCATATTTCAGCAATGCAGCTGAAGAAGTTCTATGGGAAAAGTTGCAGAGTGTAAGCAACTCATGTTTTGGAGGCAACGAAGAATGAAGCTCATAGGTTGGAGGAACTTCATGTGATGCAGGAATTCATGGATGTTTTCTTGATGAAGTTCCTAGGTTTCCTCCAAAGAGGGATGTTGATCCAACGATTGAACTTGTGTTAGGTAAAGCACCAGTGTCTAAGACACCCTAAAAGGTGAGTACACCAGAAATGCTAGAGATGAAGATGCAGTTGCAAGAGTTATGGGGAAGAACTATATCAGGCCAAGCATGTCCCCATGGGGAGTACTGGTTTGGTTTGAGAAGGAGAAATATGATATACTCTGGTTGTGTATTGATCACAGATAGCTAATCAAAGTCACTGTGAAGAAGAAGTATCATTTCCTAGGATCGATGACCTCTTCGATCAAGTGAGAGGATCAAAGGTATTTTCCAAGATTGACTTGGGGTCTGGTGACCATTAGGTAAGAGTTAAGGATGAAGATGTTCATAAGACAAAATTTAGAGTAAGGTATGGTTCTTATGAGTTGTGGTGGCACCATTTGGTTTCACAAATGCACCAACTACATTTATGTGCCTCATGAATAATGTTTTTAGTAAGTATATGGACATGTTTGTTCCTATTTTCCTTGATGGAATTCTTATTTATTCTGAGAATGATGAAGAACATGTGAAACATTTGAGGCTGAATTTGAAATTGCTTGGGAAGTATAAGTTGTATGCAGGTTTGAGCAAATGTGACTTCTATGAATATATAATTCATTAATTGGGTCACATGATCTCAGATAAAGGAATATTTGTGGACCCTGAGCAGATTGAGGCCATGATGAGTTGGCCTGCTCCGAGAAAGTTAACAGATGTAAGATATTTTGTGGGACTTGTAGGGTATTGTAGGAAGTTCACTGAAGGGTATTCTGTAGGTAAAGTGGAGTCTATGTATAGGTATAATGACCTGAGCCTGCATGTGAACTTGTAGTTCCTTGAGGGAATGGCCCTTGTGTGTATGAGCATACATATGAGGACTTCCTGAATACTGTAGGTATAATGACCTGAGCTGAGCATTATGGTTGTACCCAATGAAACCTACGGCAGGAAGTTGCCATGTGCCATGAGAAGGATCTCATGACGGAGAATAGGTTTTGAAACTTCAAATTGCAAGTTTTTTTGTTGATTATGGGAGACTGTGATCTCCTGTGATGGTTTTGAATCATGCTAGCCATGGATATGCTTGTCTTGCATTGTTGGTGTTTGAGGTTTCATGTTGCTAACTGTGATTGTTTGGCTGATTTAAAATGGTGTCAATATGACATGTTGTATGTGGATGTCCAGGTTTTGGAAAACATGCGTAAGTAAGGGATGAGCACTCCCACTTGCAAAATCCAAACAATATGAGGATGGCCTCATGGTTGCAAAAATATGATTTTTTGCAGGAAGAAGAATTGTGAATTCATATTTTTATTTTGACTATCAATGTTATTGATTGTTTGATATTTGGAAAATAATGTATGCATGAAATAGATTTGAAAGTCTATGATTAAAATTTTATGATGACATCTCATGTAAATTGCATACTTGTATGTAATGCAGGTGAGATGGTGAAAGTACGCCCTTGTAGTACATAGCTTCTCGAAAAGATGTGTTTGGGATACATAACTCCTCGGAAGGATGTACTGGGTGTACATAGCTTCTCGGAGGGATGTGTTGGAAATAGGTTTGGAAATCTATGGCTGAAATTTTTATAATGACATCTGATGTAAACTGCATGTCTATATGTCACGCAGGTGAGACGATGAAAACATGTATAGGGAGTACATGGCTCCTCTGGAAGGATGTACTTGGGTACATAGCTCCCCCCCCTGCCATCTAGGCAACGGTATGCATCACTGGGACTCCCAGGGTGTAAGACATCTGGTTAGATTTATTTCCATACACATTCACGCCGTAAGGGGACTGTCACGAGAGTGGGGGTTCCGTGAAGAGAATAACCCCTAGGTATTATGATGTCCTGAAGGTAAGTGCCTGAGCATTGGTAAGCACTTGGAGGAGGTGATTGGACCTTAAGCTAGAGATGTCATTAAGCACCTGGGGAGGTGTTAGGATTTGAAGCGAGGCTGATTAGATCTCAGTTGAGAGATGCTATACATATAAGTATTGGATCACTTGGAAAATCCTGGTTGATTTTCTATGATTACACATGTGCATAATGATTCAACTAAGATTTCAAAAATCTTGTCAAGAAATAAATCCTGTGGAAATGAATTTGACATGTGAATTAATATGTTATGGTTCCTAGAAAGGAAGCGCCTCAGAATTGGTAAGCAATTGGAGGAGGTACTAGGCCCATAAACTAGAGCTTCCATTGAGCACCCAAGGAGGTGTTAGGATCTAAAGCGGGGTTGACCAGATCTCGGTTGGGAGATGTTATACAGATCAATATTTGGTTTACTTATCAAACTTTTGTTGTTATTGATTTTCTTTAAATATACATGAGCATATGATGCAGCCATGGTTTTGAAAATCTTGTTATAGATTGTATCCTATAGGAATGAATCTAACATATGAATTAAATTCATTGTGGTGTTTGGAAGGGAAGCACCTGAGCTTGGTAAGCAACTAGAGGAGGTGCAGGCTCTTGAACATAACTACTACTGAAGCACCCGAAGAGGTGTTGGGCTCAAGAACAGAGCTATCAGACCTTGGTTGAGAGGTATTTTTAGGTGATTCGAGGCTTGCAGAAAATTTGGATACCCTTTAATGCACGCCCAAGTGTGGGGTGGGGCAGGGTTGTGAATGCCATGTTTATATAAAGCCAAGTCGGACACCTATGCAACCAAAAGAAGATACTTATGCAGATGAGTATTTGGTTCACTTGGCAACGTTTTGTTGATTTTTGTCAATATACATGTGCACATGATTCATATACGATTTTGGAAAATCTTGCGAATACTGACATGGGAATTGGCTCATTGCTTGGGGATTGAGAATAGGTATTGTTGGTTTCCAAAGACGTTGGAAATGTTCGAAGCTGAGGAGAAGGATTCTCCAATACCAGAAAAAGACCCTGTGGTGTGTGCTGATGCATGCAAGCAAGGACTTGGAAGAGTCCCAGATCATGCCATTGGACAAATAAAGGTGCAAAAGAAGCACTGCGGTCCTGAAGAGGCTACGTGGGAGCTGGAGGATGCCATGCAATTGACACATCAATTTTTTGTTCAATTTTACAGAGCACTGAGTGTAGTGCCAGTGTAGCAATTGTTAAAATTTTTGTAAAGCACTGAGGTCAGTGTTATTGAAGGGGGAGGGGAATGTAACACCCTAGTTTTGACCCCATGGTATTGAATTGCATATGATGTAAATACTTTTATTTGATCATGGCAGGGATCCCAAGGCAAAGGCCCCACCATGAATTTAGTGTCTTATGCATTGGTGATTAAAATCGATGTCGATGGTTTATGTGCTAGATAGGAACGATATGGTTGAGACATCATGTAAAATGTGAATTAATGAAAATACCACAACTAGCTATGCACCGCAACGTTAAATAGATGAGGGAACGATTTCACAAGGAATAGGGAGGGGGAAATAATCAACCCTTGGGCGAATGGGGGAAATCCAAATGTCAAGGGGAAAACCCACAAAGTGGTCAACTAACCTTTTTTTCTTTTATGCCCAATAATGTAAAGTTGGTAAAGGAAGTTATTGCCTTGGGATGGGAAAGGTATGGAGGTCAAATTCGAATTTGGGAAGTCACACATTTTTGGAAAGTGTGTTTTTGACTTGTGGGGCAAGTAAAATCCTGGGAAGGCATGCCCAAGCCATTATGCACCCATGCCTTTTATTTCCTCACCCATTCTAACTCACGTGGGCTTTCTTATGCAGCAGGAAGGGGGCTGAGCTTTCCCCTTCACGATTTTGTAGCTCTCCCATGTTTTTCCATGGTTGGGAAAGCCGTTTTTTTGTAATGTTGAGTGCCTATGCAAGAGAGGTTCATGTTTCAGTGTTTGTTTGGGCGGTTTTTGTCTACCTCACGATTTGGGTTGTTTTCTTCATTTTCCCATGCTAAGAATTTGTTTTATGTGTTGCTAGGAAAATGGGAAGGAATGGGCCATGATTTTTGGGTTTGAGGTGGTCATTTTTCCTCCGTGAGCAAGATGGGAGATTCCCTCACATTTTTCTGCATTTTCCTCACTTTCTCCAAGCTGGGAAATCAATTTTGTTGTTTTTGTGTGAACGACCTGAGGAGATTCACGATCTAGGGGTTTGGGGAGGTTGTTTTTTCTCCCGTGGTGCCATAGACGTTTTCTTGAATTCCGATCTACAATCTGAGGTTTTGTAGAGGTCATTTTTCCTTAGTAGATCCATTGAACGTTTTGATGGAATCGTATTGTTAACTTAGGGTGTTTTTCCCGCAATTTTCCATTTATGTTTTTGGGTTCCCAAGACGTTTGGCCTTACCTAGCAATGGTATTTTGTTGTTGGATGCATCCTTGCGATGGCTTGGCAAAGTAAGTCCAAGGAACCATCTGTTAATTGGAAGACTATGTGTTGATGTATGGTTTGGCTTGGCTGAGTAAGTCTAAGGACCCCTCCATGTTATTGGCTTGTTTCCTTACATTTTGTGAAAACCAATGGTGTGTTGGCTTGATTGTAAACGTATGGTTTTGGGCTATGTGTGAGCCTATTGTTTTCGAGTGCCCTGTGGAATCATGTTTAGCTCGGGGGTGGCAGTGCCACTGAGAGATTGATAAGCACAGTGGCCTATGGTTGGGTGGAACGTTGCAATGACGTAGCTAGTTGCGGGCCAACTTCTTTTCAAGATAGTTATTCTTTTGTACTTTATTTCTGCAACTGTATTTGTTTTATGAATTACTATGAACATGGTGAATGCTTGAATGAATGTTTTTTGCTTTCGATGTAGATTGCATTATGCATCTATGTATGTTTTTAATTCAATGCATTTTTATGTTTATGTTCATGGGGCTAGATTTCCTGTTTTGACAGTAGCAGCCTAATCACATCCTCTCCATCATCGGTATGAGGGGGGGGGATGTGACACCAACTTTGGTCTATTAGACATTAGAAAGGTAAGGGATCACTTGGTTTGCTTTATGATTTTATTTTTGTGGTCAAAAATATTTAAGAGAAGCATTCCTAGGTCACCATAGTAATGACAAATTAAGAAGTTAGGAAGGTTAGTATTGTAACAAGCATTTTGAAATTGTGATCTAAAGCATTTTGAAATTGTGATCTAATGCGGGTGTACGCAAGACATTCTCAGAGAAAGTGGATTTCATATTCAACTCCTCTTTTGTTTTTGTAAGTAAGCATATGGAACCTTCTATTAATGTGTAAAAATGTATCGTTATACAAAGGTTTCACGTTTCTAAAATCCTGACTAACTGCCTTCCCATATTGGGAAAACAGGGCAATAACTTTTTAAACAAGTTCATACATCCAAAATATAACAACACAACCACCTGATATCCCCCAAATCTACAGACTAACCCCCTAGTCTGATTAAACTTACTACTAAGCTTCTGATTTAGACAAAAAATTCTTTTCATAGATAAAACAAAACTATGATGAAGACACCTACCATCTATTTCTCTGTTGCATCCTATTTGGCTTCCTTGTGGGCACTTTCTGGCGTAGCTAACATGTCCTCTGCTTCCTCTAGCTCCGTAGCTGGCTGGGAATCCAAGATATATTCCAACGCTCACACCCCTACCATACTGTTGTGCAATTGGTTTCTAATTTTAGTTGTCACCTCCCCAATTGTCGTCTCTAGCATCACCCTTGCCTTCAGTTCGCGTGCTAGAAAAAGGAAGACTAACCAGAACATGTTGGCCACTACTAGTTTTCCCATTTGCAATTCAATTTCCCTAAGAAGGGATTCTTCCATAGTTAGTATCTTTGCTTCAATGGAGGCTGGGTTTCCACAAGATAAAAATCACCCCAATTGAAAACATGGGTCGTAAATTCTTCCTGCTTCCCCAACCATGACTGCAAGTTCCCCGCCTCCAAGTGACTTGCTCTCCCACCGGTGCCCCTCTTGATCCCCTTGCAGCTACACATTCTCATTCTAAGAGCCATGATGCAGAGGAACAAACTACCCAAATTTAAGGAGATGGATCTAGCTAAACTCAGCCACCGGTTCTCGTAGTGCAACATGATTAACATAACTCTAATCCTGAAAGGGCTGCTTGTTATAAACTATCTGGTACCATTCCCTCGGGCTTACATTGTTGGAATATATTATATTCCTTGGAAGGTAATAATGTCTTTGTATTATGTCGGAATTTGTCTACAATCTTATGTAAAAGAGTAATACATTTAACCCATAGTTATATGGTGGTGTATTTACTTGTGTAGAGTATTTGTCCATGGTATTGTATTAAGAGATGTTATTTTGGATAATTATATTATCCTACATGCAATATGTGAGAGTAATTCCTCCTCATCTCTTAGTATATAATAGGGTCAAGTGAGTTTCTACATATCATGTATTCTTGATGTAGCAGTGGTACTATTGTGACACTATTGTACATCATCTATATTCTTTGGGATATTTGTGCTTTGCTCTCTTGTAAGATTGGAGAAGACATTATGGAGATAATAGAAGACTACCTTACCGTGGATGCAACCCATTAGGATGAACCACGTATATCGGTGTTCTCTTGTCATTTTCTTTTCCTGTTCTTATATTTTATGATATGTTGTTGGTTGCTTAGATAGGTTAACTAGTTTAGCTTGACTCTACTATTCTAACATGGTATTGGAGCATGTTTCTATGATCTAGTACCTTATGTAGCTTTCAAGCAATAACGATTATCATTTGGGCATTGTCATTTTGTTGTAGATTTTCTTTCTATCTGGTAGCCATTAGGCTTCTCTTCAGATCTGGGCATATTTCTGCATTTTTTTTTACCCTGACCCTAACTTGTTGTGTAAGATTTTTGCAGAATTTTTTCAAGGGTTTCTTGATGTTTTTTTTTTCCTGTAGATCTACATGATTTCGGGGCTTTCCTCAAGGAGATATTTCTTCCGATAATAAAAATGAAAGTTATAAAAAGGGCCGTAACTTGATCATTTCTTACCAAATTTTTTATTATAACCTATTTTTGGATTTGGAATAGCCATTATGAATCCACCAACGTGACCAGAACAGAAAATTGGGCATTTCTAGGATTCCTTTCGGTAATAAAAACGACAGTTATAAAAAAGGGTCGTAACCTGGTCATTTTTAATTGGATTTTTTATTATAACCTATTTTTGGACTTGAAACATCCATTCTGGATCTACTTACGCGACTAGAACATAAGTCTGGGTTTTTCTGGGCACATTGTTTCAAAGGGTTGAAGTAAAAGTTTCTCTTTCCTTTACTGTTTTTCTAATTGTGTTTTTTGCAGATTCAGATCAGTACGGTAAAGTATTTAAGTTTTCTGTTGTTCATTTTTTGCATTTAGGTTTTGCTTCTACTCATGTTTATTAAGATATTATTTCTAGTTTTTGCTATATATTTGTCTCACATTTCTATATGGAAATATTGACATCTTTTAAAGACATGGATCTCTAGTATTTTGTCATGATGATAGCTCTAAGCCATTTAATGCTTAATATTTTTTAAATATACTTAATAATTAATTTGTTCTTTTCTTTGTTTTGTTTATACAAACAATTTTATAAGAACAATCTCATATGTGTTATCTAGTGATCATTATTTACTTTATTTATATCTTATTGTTGACCTTTGTATAAAAGAAATTTCATTCTTTTATAAGTAATATCTTTATGATCATTATATGCTCTTGCTAATTAAATTCTTAAGTAAAATCATTTTTTTAATCTATGTGATATCATATTTTTTGGCTTGTCATAAGTTATTCAATTGAGATATAGTTTCTTTTTCATGTATTGTAGAGACTGTATCTAGTTCCTCTGATATTTGTCTCTAACATTCCAATATGGAAGCATTGACATTTCCAGGGCATTTCGTCTCTTGCATATTTTCATAGTGTTAACAAGAAATGAACCCATGATTAAGACCATTTGTGACTTGTCATTTCATAATTTTTTATAAGTGATATCATGAGTTGATCATAATTTGCTATATGTTGATCATATTAAACATTTTGATTTATCTATATCTCATGTCATGTTTATTTCAATCATCTTTTACTCAATATTTATATGGCTTTGAGCAATCTTTAAATCTTGAACTATTTATCATGAGCACCTTGTTCTTGTTGCAATGAGATTTCTATTCTTATGATTGCAGAGGTTATCTTGTTCCTACTTGTCTCTAACGTTTCTATATGGAAGCATTGACATTTTCAAGGCATTCATCTCTTGCATATTAACCTCATACTTATAAGAAATGCACCTATGCTTCAGATTTGTTGCTTTATGACTAAATGTTCATATATTTAAGTGAAATCTTTGTCTCACTATTTAAATGTTGTGGCTGACACTTAATGTGTAAGTAAGTTCATTTTCCTTAATGAGCAAGTTAATCTTTTATTTGATCATATTATGTTGCTATTCCTTTATATGATGTTTGCTAACCTTTGGTATATAAGCATTTTCATTTATGTATGAGCAATTTTGTTTTATGATCTTTATATGCTTTGATCTTGAAAGTTCTTGTGCAGATAAGTTCTTTGTTTAGGCTTTCACCTTATTCTAGAAGTAATGAAGCACCATCTTCTACTGTTAAAGTCATGATGTTCATCTGTATGATATCATTTTCGATGTATAGACCGTTGGGGTCTTGTTTCTTCGATGTTTGAGGTCTTCTACATATATTTATATTGCACCTTGATTGGAAGAATGTCTGATATCCGCATGTGTATTGGACATCCGGGTTTTTTTGTACATTGTTGTGGTGTTCTTAGCCACATGTTCTGTTGTATCGGCCATTGGAAGGTATCTATACACTGGTGTGGATGTTATATCAGAGTTCTTTAGCTATCATGTATGGTTGTGATGATTCTTGTGGTGATCTGGGCATCTTGCGATTGGATTACATCACATGTTCTCGACATTTTATTGTTGGGTCTTTCATCGTACAACCTGGTTCATGTGCACTTTCATGATTTAGTGAGAAGCGGTTGTTCATCGTCAAATTCCATCAACCGAAGTGTTAAATTGGATCTAGCTAAACTTAGCCACTGGTTCTCATAGTGAAGCATGACTAACATAACTCTAATACTGAAAGGGTTGCTTGTTATAAGCTATCTGGTACCATTCCCTCTGGCTTACGCCACTTTCTTTAAATGTTTGTGCAGCTTCCTCAATTTGGCAGTAGCACAAATAGTCAATGCAATGTACCCTGTGATCTTTTCCATATTGTTCCAATCCATTAACTCGTAGGCTCAATATCTGTTGAGCTCACCTTCCGTTATTACCTCATCCCTTTTCCATGCTGTGAAACCTTTATGCTTTGTCCTACTGTCATCCATCCACCATGCTTCCATATTTCGAGTATCAATCCCTCCTGCTTGAAGCGTGCAACCTTTCGATTTCCATCGAGTCATTTATCAGGAAGTATTCAGAATGACACTTGTACCTACCGAAGTTGTGTGTTCTTTTACCATGTGTCCTCTTGTCACCTCCTCATATGCTATGTCCATGTGGGAGATATCCACGTTTGTGAGGTTCATGCATTGGTGCATTAATTGTCTTTTGCTACTATCCTCTTGTTGGATTTCCTAAAAAGAAGTGCAGGCCTGAACCCCTTTGTTTTCTAATGCATCTGCCACCCTGTTCACCTTGCGCCTTACATGAAATAATTGAACCGTGAGGTTGGCCTCCAAGATGCGTTGAAGTTGATATAGCTGGCCTTCCCATTTCCAATTCTTGGCTAGCTTGTGGATTGATGACCCACAATGTATTATTCTAGCAATGGATACCATGATCAAAGAGTCACCCTCCATCGTTAACAATTACCAAATATTCTGTAATGCCCAACATGAACCACTCATCAAGCCTTCCAATTCTATGATGTTATTGGTGTTTTCCACTAAGCATCCCCATAAAACATTGATCAATTTTCTTGTAATAATTTTTTATTTCCCCTCCATATCCAATAGGGTTGGGGTTCCCTTTCATAGTACCATCAGAGTTGAGTTTAATGGATCCGGTGGGTGGACTCTACTAGTGGTCAGGGCTCTAGATAGGTGCAAGCATCCTTCACAAACTACCGATATACTCAAGTATGCAACATATCCCCCAAGCATTCAAAATTTTCCTTTCTACAATATTAATTTTCAAGTCTTCTGCTTTCCACTAGGACAATTTGATATATTATTTGATGTGTAAATCAATAAGCGACCAAACCGTTTCTATATTGCGTTCCTTTGCATCAAATTTCATTGTGTTCCTCTCTTTACACTCTTCCTAAACCAAAAAACTTGGGAGCAGTTCCCAAAGGCATTTGAGAATCACATTCTTGAATGGCATCTTCCTCCATGTGGCTATTGTGAGGTATGGTCTACCCCTCATCCGAGCATTATATCTGAACCTTTCTTCTCCTTTATCCCACAAAGAGGAGGCAAATGGAAAACTATCTCAATAATGATTGATTGTCTATGGTTCTATATAACACATACAACAACGTGAGTGGCCTTTCAAGCCTCGTTTAATTATATTTTCCCACATGAGTATTTGTCTTCGTAGCAACAACCAAAGAAATGAAACTATTTTTGGCCACAGGTTCATTTTCCACACCTTGTTCCATTTATCTTCCCGTGGAAGGATTTGGGATTCCTCGAGTAATCCCACAGCCTCTGTGATGTAGAAGGTTATGGTGTTGGAGTAACCCCACCAGACTTTATCCCTCCCTTTAGCTGCTGTAACTTGTCTATTCCATAAAGCCTCATAAAAATTATCCAAGTTGTCTTTAGGAACATAGTGTTGATGTAATTGTAACTTCGGAAGATATTCTGATGTGTATTATCATTGTATGTTGTTGTACCCTCATTGGATATGTGTTTACCTCCTTGAAGGATGTCTTAATTGTGTCTATACCTTGAGATACAACCTCCTTTGTAAGTTAGGGCAATAGTCCCCAGTGTAACATCATGTAATGTGTATTTGGAGTCTCTCTAGGAGAAGTTGGCCCTGTTAGGGAGACAAGTCTACCCCGATCACGTATTTGGTCAGTCACTTGATTAGTATAAATAGGGAGGCACCCTCCCTCATTTATACACACCTCACACTCTCAAGTTCACACAAGAGAGAAAGAGATACAAAGGGAGGAGAGATAGATAGCTGCTTAATACTTCATATTACTAGTTTTGATAATCTTACTATTAGGAGGAGGTTTGCAGGGTTTTCTCCTTTATGGTTTCCCCAGTGAAAATATTTGTGTCATGTGTATCTATTATATCTTATGCATCTAGTTGTACTTTTTATTCTTTCAAATAAAGATCCTAATTAAGCTAATAATATCTAAGAAAAACTAACATGGAATCAAAGCCTCTCTGAAAGAAGGCACTATGCAACTGCAGAAACTAGGGATTCCTAGTTCAAGGTGTTCTCTCCATAGATCATCAAGAAAAGAGGGCTAGGATAACTCGTCTAAGTAGGGCACATAATTTGGTGTAAGCAGTTTCAGATTTGAAGAAGTTTCATTTTTGACCCTATCATTAGTGCGGAGAGAAACTAGGGCATCAAGTTTCAAAGGCTTCCGACCTCAGTCTTCAGAAAGTGACCTTGTTGAGAAACTGACCTCAAGGAGTCACATCTTTCTGTCCAAATAGAATTCCCAAACTCAAAGTTTGGAAAATTAGGGTTTCTATTGCAAACCCTAGGTCAGCTAGCTCCGAAACCAGGTCGAACACCTCAAATCGGTAAGATCTAAATCTTTGCTATTTCCATTTGAGGTTCTCATTTGAAAAGATGACTCACCATACTCAGCTTGAGGACAAGCTTGGAGGGGATGATAACTTTCGAGCATGGAAGTACAAAATATCCCTGATCCTTGAAGAGAATGATTTGGATTAGTACATCATTGGAGAATTTCCCGAATGGGAGGGAGATGAGGCTAAGGCTCCTCATAAGAGAATCATGGCTAAGGATAAGATAATTATTGTAGATTTGATTAAGGATCACCTCATCCCCCATGTGTCTTCATTCAAGACAACGAAGGAAGTATATGAAGCTTTGACAAATATGTTTGAAGGAAAAAACATCAACCTGAATATGTCTTTGAGGAACCAATTGAAGAATGTGAAGATACATAACTTCGAGACTATACAGTCTTATTTCACGAGGGTTCCTCAAATCAAAGAACAACTTGGATCAGTCGAAGAAAATTTCAAATAAGGAGAAATTTTGATGACCACCTTGAATGGTCTCCCTATATCATGGGACTCATTCATTCAAGGAATTTGTGCAAGAAGGAGGTTGATCTCTTTCAGTAGACTTCGAGAAGAATGTGCACAAGAACAAGCTTGACTCATGACAATAGAAGAGAATATGGGAGAAACTAAATATAAAGCTCTCACATTTCACACCATGAAGAACTTCAAGAAGAAGCAGAAGAAGGAGAACTTTCATCATAACAACAAGACGGACAAGAAACAAAACAAGACCAAGAGATATCCTTCCAATGTTCGATGCTATACTTGTGATGAAAAAGGACACTTTGCAAGGGATTATCCCATTAGGAAAAGGAGACACAATGCTCATATTACCAAAGATGATGAACCGACAAACAAAATATTCAGACGAGAGAAGGATGATTCAGATGAAGAGTATATGCTAATGTCAGCACTTACTGGCACTATCTCACACAGGAGCAATGATTGGCTTGTGGATAGTGGAGCTTCTAAACACATGCCATGATATAATGAATCATTCATTAATATTTTGAAACATGAATCACCTCACAAGGTGAAAATTGGGGATGATTATCAATACCCTATCAAAAGGAAGTGGAGAAGCTTCATACAAGCTTGACTCTGATAAATCCTTAAAGATGAAGGATGTGTTATATGTTCCAGGATTGAAGAAGAATCTTCTCTTCATCTCTGCACCAGATTGAAAAGGAATTAGAGTTTCTTTTGTCGATGGCCAAGTTTTGATTTGGCCTAGAGGAAATACAATATAGGATGCAACAATGATTGGAGAAGAAGACGAAGGCTTGTACAAGATAAAGGGATAGCCTGAACAAGAACTGGTTCATGAGTCAATTGAACCAAGTGAACTATGGTATAGAAACCTTGCACATGTGCACTACAGAGAACTACCAATGGCAAGAAAAGCAGTCTCAGGACTACGAGAGATCCAAGCAAAGCATGAAGGCATTTGCAAAGGATGTGGATAAGGAAAGAATGGAAAGAATACATTTCCCAGTAGTGAGAGAAAGGTTAAAGGAAGACTGGAGATAGTACACTCAGATGCATGTGAACCCATGTCTTCTATTTCATTAAGTGGTTATGTGTACTATTTTTCCTTTATAGATGATTTCTCACGTAAGACTTGGATATATTTCTTGAAAGGGAAAAGTGAAGTTTTTAGTAAGTTCAAGGAATATAAAGCCTTGGTCAAGAACCAAACCGATAGGAAGATCAAGACTCTACAGTAATATAATGGTGGATAATTCATTTCGAAAGAATTAAAGGAAATCTACAGAGAGTTTGGGATTAAGAGGGAGTTGAGAAATCCATACAATCCTCAAAAGAATGGGGTTGTAGAACAAAACAACCAAACCATCATGGAAGAGACAAAAGCTATGATGCATGACCAGGATCTTCCTATGCATTTTTGGGTGGAGGCAACAAGAAAAATTGTGTATGTACAAAACCATACTCTTCATCGAGTACTTGCCAACAAGACTCTTGAAGAGGTTTTCTAAGGAGAGAAACCAAAAGTCAGCCATATGAGAATATTCGGCTACTCGGTGTACATACATATCCCAAAGGAGAAAAGGACCAAGCTCAATTCTTTTGGGAGGAAGGGTATATTCGTAGGATACAATGATACACCAAAGGCATGCTGAATATACTTCCCATGATTCAAGAAGATCGACATTAGTAGATATGTAACCTTTGATGAAGACTCGACATACTTCAGATCTAGGAGGACACGTATTCAAGAGGTCGAGGAACCTGAAGAGACGAGAGTTCGAGATATGGAAATTGGAGAAATGATTCCATAGGACCATGAAGATCATGACATGACAGAACCACAAGAACCGGTAGAGACATTCATTGAGATGAACTCCCCGAGAAGAAACCAGCATAGGCACGAGAGCTCATACGATAAGCTGAAAGGTATGGTGCTCCAGAAGGAATACATAGAGGGAGAAAAAGGGAAAATCCCTACAATAGCTATGTAGCTCTACTATGTGACAACATTGACAAAGAACCTTACACATATGAAGAGGATACAGAAAAGAAATAATGGAAGGATTCTATGATCGAGGAATATCAGTCGATCATGAAGAATGATGTTTGGGAGATAGTTCCAAGACTGAAGAAGAAATCTGTCGTGACTTCATAATGGATCTACAAGATAAAGCATGTTGCAGATGGTAGCATCGAGAAAATACAAGGCAAGGTTCGTAGCACGATGCTTCTCACAGAAAGAAGGCATAGCCTATGAAGAGACATTTGCATTTGTGGAAAGGTACACTTCCATTAGGACCATACTTGCATTTGAAGCAGTTATGAAATTGAAAATACACTAGATGGATGTCAAGACAACTTTCTTGAATGGTGTAGTCAAGGAGGAAGTGTATGTGGAACAACTATTAGGATTCAAGACACATGATAGGAAGATCCATGTGTGAAAATTGAAGAAGGCCTTGTATGTATTGAAACAAGCACCAAGGACATGGTATGACAATATCAATAACTTCCTGATGAGATTAGATTTTACCAAGAGTAAAACAGATTCCAAACTTTACTTCAAGGTTGAAGATGAAAGACCAATGATGCTCCTGCTATATGTTGATGACTTGTTTCTAACAGGCGAAGAGGAACTCATTAAATATGCGAGGATGAGACTTGCTACAGAGTTTAAGATGAAATACCTAGGTATGATGCACTACTTATTAGGCACGAAGGTGCGGAAGAGTGTAGATGGTATCTTCCTTGGTCAAGGGAAGTATGCAGTGGAGATTCTAAAGAGATTCAAAATGTTGGACTGCAAGGCAATAGCCACACCTATGGAATCTAACTTGAAGCTTCGAAGTGATGCTTCATCTGAGTCAGTTGATGCCACAATATATCATTAGATGATTGGCTCATTGATGTATCTGATGAATATGAGACCAAACATATGCTTTGCGGGGAACACCCTGAGCCAGTTCCTAACAGATACGAGACATGTTCACTTGATAGTTGCAAAGCATGTATTGAGGTATGTAAAAGGTACAATGGATTATGGGATCAAATATGATGTGAATTAGAAAATTAGCCGTTACATGGTTATTAGAAAATTAGCCGTTACATGGTCAACAGGAAGAAATCATGCGTGGCACTGAGTATATCCTAGGTAGATTATGTTGCCTCTTGCTCGGCTAGTTGTGAGGCAATGTGGCTTTGAAAGATATTGTCTGACTTGTTTGATCTCCAGCCAGATGTGACTTGTATCTTATGTGATAATCAGAGTTGCGTGAAGCTGTAGAAAAACCCTGTGTTCCATGACAAGTCGAATCACATCAAGATCAAGTTCCACTAATCAGGGATATGGTGTAGAGAAGAGAAGTGAAGCTCCAATACGTGGCAACGACTGAGCAGATAGCTGATGTGTTGAACAACCCTCTATCCAGAGTGAAGTTCAAGTACATCAGAGAAAGACTTGGCGTGATCCAGAATGAGACCTCTCGAAAGAGGGAGTGATGTGTTCTAGCATAAATGGAGAGATAGGTTGTATGAGCGTAAAATCCTGGCAAAGATCGTTGGTTTCTCAGACGTAATCAGTACTGTAGGTTTTCCTTGGATGTAATAAGTCATGGTGAAGCTTGTATGTTATCCTTGGATGTAATCAGTCCTAATATATTTCTATGCTAGAAATTACATGTGCATAATATCTCACATGGGAAATGAGACAGGTTGTCCGAGTGGTAAAAATACTGGTGAAGCAGGATTCTCAGACATAATCATTCCTGTAGGTTGTTCTTGTATGTAATCAGTCATGTGGCAGCTCACATGTTATCCTTGGACATAATCACTCCCGAGACATGTTATTTGAGTGTAAATATGAGCCATGGCATAGTACGTAGGTTAATCGAATGTAATAAGTCAGGTGGGTTGTCCGAGTGTAAAAGGAGTCCTGGCATGGTACACAGGTTACTTGGATGTAATGCACCCCGAAGGTTGTCTGAATGGAAAATATCCTAGACGAAGGTTGTTTAGATGTAATAAGTCCTTGAGACTGACCTATAACGTAAAAGTCCTAATGTAGTAGTTTGTTTGGTCATAATTAGTCCTTACATATATATTTATATACGTGTGTGTTCCCATGTTGAGATGATGAGGTCATGAAGCATGTGAGGTGCACCTAGGTGGTTCCCCCTTACTGATAGAATACAGGTTGAACGTGGATGCTTTGTGTGCTCTGTTTTGTTTTGTGCTGGAAAAAAGAGATGATCTGGATACGATGATATGAAGGCAGAATATGCAGTTTATTACCATGGAAATGTAAATAAGTACCTAGACAATCCCTACGTGATGGATTGCTCGAGATGTGATGAAGACCTGGTTGAGGACTTGACCTACACCCAACATGAAAAAGGGATGGGTATGTAGAAACTTCAAATGATAGATAGTATCGTTCGATGATTAATAATAAGATGATGATGGAAACAACCATGATGATGACTCTATGACTATGTGATGATGAGTCCATGATGAAGACTTGACCAGATGTGTTGATGCCTATGGAAGAGAGAGAATACCTTCCTAGTTAAGAGGGAGTGTTGATGTAATTGTAACATTGAAAGATATTCTGATGTATATTATCATTGTATGTTGTTGTACCCTCATTGGAGATGTGTTTACCTCCTTTCGGGATGTCTTAATTGTGGCGCGAACTTGAGGTACAACCTCCATTGTAAGTTGGGGCAATAGTGCCTAGTGTAACATCATGTAATGTGTATTTGGAGTCTCTCTAGGTGAAGTCGACCATGTTAGGGAGACAAGTAAGCCCTAGTCATGGATTTGGTCAGTCACTTGATTAGTATAAATATGGAGGCACCCTCCCTAATTTATACACACCTCACACTCTCAAGTTAACATGAGAGAGATAGAGACAAATGGAGGAGAGATATATAGCTCCCGAATACTTCTTATTACCGGTTTTGATCATCTTACAATTATGAGGAGTTTGCAGGGTTTTCTCCTTTATGGTTTCCCCGGTGAAAATATTTGTGTCTTGTGTATCTGATATATCTTATGCATCTAGATGTACTAGTTATTCTTTTAGACAAATATCCTAATTAATCTAATAAGATCTAAGAAAAACTAACACATAGGCTTGACACCATTGCTTAGGATTCCAAGCTTGAAATTGCCGAGTATTGTTCGTTGTCTCCTAGAAATATTGAATGCTCTCTAGCTGGATGCTCTAGAGGTATCGTTTTAAAGCCTAAATATCACCCCTTTCCTCCAGTCTTGGGAATTGTTGCCAACAATTCCAAAGGAATGAAGCTGATAACCCTTCCCTGATTTCCCAAAAGCTATGCCTTTAGACTAACTCTTTGTTCACTTCTATTTCTTTCCAAATGTGTGATCCTGGTAAATCCTCTACAAAACAGATAAGATTGTGTTTTTTCCAATGGGATTCATACTTCCTGTGCCATAACAGGGCCCATGGTTAATATTTGTACTTAATCCATTGCGACCACATTTTTTCCCCCATCACCCTGTTTACACACTCTGGGTCGCACAATTCAAGACCCCCCACAGCCTTATGGGTACACAAAGTATCCCAATCTACCAATGCCTATTTCTAATGACCATCCATCCCTTCGCAAAGAAAATTCCTCGATAAGCTGTGGATTTGCTTAAGAATTGAATTTGGGGCTACCAACATCGAGAATAAATAAATTGGCATCACTTGCAGCATCGATTTAACTAAGATAATCCTACTGGGGAAACTAGGAGACCTGTAAGTCTAGTCCTCCAAATTCCATTTTAGTTTATCTATAATATCCTTCCAAGAGATTTGTTTTATTTTGGAGTCGTCCAAGGGGGCGCCCAAATACTTGTAGGGAAGTTGTCCTTTCTATAACTCCAGTATCCTTAAAATGTTCCTTCTAGTTATTTTCAACATATTGAAGAAGTACACTTGGGATTTGTGTTTAGTAATTTCCCAACCACTGGCTTCTAGAAAATTATTTAATCCTTATTTGATCCCTTTTGCTTCTCGCACTGAGGCAAGAGCCATTGGAAACATAGTGTCATCCACAAATTGTTGGTGAGTCCGTTAGACCATTGCTTCACAAAGTTTGGGGCCCCTTATGTGATTTTCCCTCTCCATCTCTTTGAGCATTCTTACAAGCCCTTCTGCTATTAGTATGAACATAAAGGGGGATAAAGGATCACCCCGTTGAATCCCTCTCAAGGAAGGGAAGGGATGATAAGGTTTCATGTTGACCAGGATCGAAAAAAAGGCCGAGGATACTAGGGTCAACACCTAGTCTACCCAGTGCTCATGAAACCCAAAAGTATTTAACATCTCTGCTAAGAGTGTCCCATTGAGTTTATTGTAAGCTTTGGATACATCAAGTTTTAGCAACATACCTTGAAACTTGGATTTTTTCAGGGAGTGGATGGTTTCATGAACAAGGATGATGTCATCTAAAATTTGATGCCCTTCCACGAATCCCACTTGCTTAGGAGAGATAAACATGGGAAGTAATGGTCGTAGTTGATTCACTATCACCTTATTGATGATTCTGTAAATTACATTACATAGAGCAATTAGTAAAAACAATTCAAGATCCTTCGTGCCTGTTTATTTCGGTACTAGTGTCAAACAGGTGGCATTGAAAGCTTTCAATATATTTCTTGTTCTTCTTGAATCTTCCATGATCTCCAGAACTTCCTCTTTTATCCAGTCCCATCATACATGAAAGAAATTTGTTGTAAAACCATCCAGGCCAGGGAATTTGTCAGCTTCCATCTGTATGATGACCTCCTCCAATTCTGCCATTTCAATTGGTTGCATCAACATTTTATTGTGATCCTCTGTGATCATAATGGGGATATGCTACAATACCTTCTCCCTTGCGGCTCTACGGTTGACATCTGGTTCACCAAGAAGATCTGCGAAGAATCAATTCAAAGTATTTTCCATCTCCTATTGTGTTTTTGCATAGCTTCTATCAACCTTTTTCAAGCGCACCACTCTATTCCCCTGCCGATGTTGGATTGCCGCCTTATGGAAAAATTTAGTGTTGTATTCGCCTAAGTTTCAGCCATTGATTTCTAGATTTTTGTTTCTAGAGTAGCTTGTCCTCTTTTTCCTTCATATTGAGATCCTTTAGTAGGCATTGCTCTTTCTCTAGGAGCTCAACTCAATATCCTTGAGTCATGGATTCTTGCTGCAACTCTTTTACTTGTTGATCCAAAATTTTCTTTTTCGAAACAATATTCCCAAAGGATTCATTATTCCATTTCATAATTTTTCCTTTTAGTAGCTTAAGTTTTTGTTGGAATTGGTACATTATGGTTCCACAATTGGGTACAAAGTCCTACCACCATTTCCTGATTAGCTTAGGAAAGTATGAGTGTAAGAGCCAAAATTGCTCAAACCGAAAAGGTCTTCGTAGATGTTCACTAATCCTTTTCCATTCCAAACTGATGGGCCAATGGTATGATCCTATGGAGGGAAGTACCACAACAAAGAACTCACCTCTGCCCATCAGTACCGACTTAAATATTAGGAATCGATCTAATCGGGAGACAATACATCTATCTCCAGAGCATTTGTTATTCTTGTAAAAATACTTTTGGACGTTATCACATCGACCAGGTTAAGGAATTCTATAACTTCCCCTAATCTCTCATTAAAGGAGTTCAACATTCTAATTCCCCCTCTTTTCTCCTCCAAGTTGTGGATCAGATTGAAGTCCCCTCCCATGATCCAATGATTAGGGCCAACTACATCCCTCAAGAAGCAGGAAATCAAGAAATAAATACTTTAGGGTAGCTGTTTAAGGCCCATACACATTTGACATAAATCCTCTGACTCTTGTTCCTACTATATGAAAGGAAACCATATATTAAAATGGGAAGCCATGAAACCAGAAAGAGATACCTCCAGAGGGTTCCAGGGAATCCCTACCCCCCCTAGCTGTGCCTATGACATCAAAAGCACTACTTCGTACTATTTCCAAATTTCCTTGCCAATAACTTTGAGCTCTTCTTCCAAGCATTTCGTTTCTTTAAGCATGACTATTGTTTTTTTTTCTATCTTGATTTTCCTTTTCAATATTCTTGTCTTCAAAGGGATTTTATAGCCTCTAATATTCCAAGAAAGAATACACATATTATAACAATTTGGAGGAAGAAGAAAAGGTCACCTCAATAGTAGGGTATTGCCTAGAAGCTACCAATTTCTCACCTACCTATCAAATACACTGAACATTGTTTTGTCTACCTATTTTCTCCCCTGTCCTTTTCTTTTTTCCTTCATTCTCCTTTAAGGACTCCGATATTATGCTTAGGGATTTGAATACTTTTGTTTTTAAGATGGCTTCCCCCAAGAGAGAAACCTGTTGGGGAGGGATGGAATCAAGGACTTTATCCAAACATGCCTCCTCCAACCCCTTTAGGTATAGTTCTCCCAGTTCCATTTCATCTCCGTCCTCCCCTTGCATGGTTACATCCTCAACCTCGCGTTCCTTTTATGGGCCATTGATGGGTTTATCTATTGTGTTTTCTCTCTCCTAGAGACCCAGTCTCTTGCTGCTTCCCCTCCTCCCTATCATTATTGGAACCATCTTGTTGAAGAACTTAAAACCAGTGATATGTTTGAGGCTTCTTGTGAACTTCTGATCCTATTCCACGTTTTTTTGACCTTTTCCTTACTTGAAACTTTGGTAAATTGTCCAAATATTCCCCTCAATGTTGGGGGCGATATCCAAAGGTTTGTTTAAAGGGAAATATATGAAAATATGACCGTACTTGTGACAATGTCTACATATGAACGATATTTTCTCATAATCTATAGCCTGGAACCATTCTTCATCTTCCCAAGAAAGTTCTATACCCTATAGGAAATATTGTGAAATATCCATATAAAGATAGATCCTAGGATAAGAGGTATACCTCGTCTTCTTGGTTTGTTCTGAAACTTTCACAAAGACTCCCAATGTATTACCGATATCCATCAATATTTTTATGGTAATTAATAGAGGTGTAACCAAACTGGATCTATCGTCATATTTTCTTTATCTGGGTTAAATCGTTCTTTCCATGGTCTTAAGTACAACCCTGTTGAGTTGAAGAAGTACGACCCATTGTCAAATTTGTGGGTGCGGTTTGCATCATTGAATTTTTTTATTTTAAATAACCCCTTTGCTCCAAGTTGGAGATCGTAATGACCTTGTGGTTTCTAGGTCATGTTGATCTACCAAACCAGAGTCTCCTCTGTAGGCCAAATACCTACAAATTTACCAATAAGTGCCTGCTATTTCATAAATTGAATGTCCATGCAGACCCGTTCCGATCGAATTTGAAGCTTTGACACTGTTCTTGCTTTTGGCAAGCGCTGTCTAATTTTTCTTGGTTCTCCCGTCATTTGAGTCTACTTGATAACCCCACTCGTTCCTTCTCCTCTCGTTCCTTGTGGGAGATCATAACTTAGCCCAACTTTAGTTCCTTTTCCTTTATTCGTTGAAGGGGGTGATGAGCCTCCCCCCTTGGATTCCCCCATGCAGGTATCGTCCGCTTCTGCTAGATGATCCCATCTGAAATGTCAAGCTCAGACCCTAACTTGCAAAAATCCTGATCACACAGTAAACCCCAGCTCTCCGTAGTTCCACCCTCCTCCTTTCCTCCCATATTCAACTCCTTTTAGTGTCACGACAAATTCCTTTGTCCCATGATGTTTTAATTTTTTTCCAAATCCTTGTTTCACTATGGAGCTCATCAGAGTTTGTTATTATTTTACCTTTGCTAATTTTCTTCTTTACACTAGTTAAAATAGAGAGAGACTTTTGATATTCTAGATTATGGTTGATCACCTTCTAGATTATGGTTGAGTATCTTAATTTTCTCTTACCCTCTAATTCTTTATTGTACCACAACTTCTCTTTAAATTTAGATATAATATTTTTAATATTATCACTATTTTGCAGAGTGATCTCTTTTTTGATTTCCCAATTATATAGCCAAGACTTAGCACCTTTATGCCAACCTCTCTTGAGCCATAGGTGGGTTTGACTGGAGTTTGAAGAAATCTTAAGACCCCTCTTGTATATCTTGTTGTTTATCTTATTCTTGTACATTAGGTACTTAGTCATAACCATGCTCACAATGGGGGAGAGATTCACTTCTATGAGGAGGATAAGATATATTATATTGCCTTTACTTTTGAGATTATAAGTTATAAAATGATTTGGATTTGTATCCTTCTACACAATTCTCTAGAGATGTTGTATCCCCAAACATCGCAAACATATAAGATACTATGAGTAACAAGAGTCTCAAAGAGGAGGTTCTTTTTATCCCAAAGCCAAAGGTCCGTTGATTTACAACTATTTTCGAGTCCATAATAATATTTCCACCCTCCATTTATCTTTTTCTCAATGCTTTAGTTCCAATTAAGCTAGTGATGATGACTAATTCCGAGATATTTGTATAAAGTCACTTCTTCCAGGTTGTTGTTGTTGTCATACATGAAATTAGCATGAGCAATCTTTTTAGATTTGATAGTCATACCCATACTAGAGAAAACATCCTTGAGATTTTTTAGTTACTTATTGAGATCATATGTACTCCTCACCATAAGAAAATATCACCAACGTAGAGAAGAAGGATGATGACTATTCTAGCTAGATTCATGTTGACACAAACTTCTTCCAAATGACCCTCTGACTTGTCAATGTTTATAGTTTCTAGTAATTACTCAAATCAATATATGTATATATATTTATATTTTTACCTATTAGGATGTATATATATGCTTTTTTATTTTTATTTTATTTCTAATTCCTATTTTTAAAATTTCTATTCATTTTTTGTTTACTAGAGTGTTTGCGACTTGCAGGACTCGCTGGTGGTCTAAGAAACCATGACCCAGAAGCATCTAAGCTGTCAAAATCACCTAGGGATCACACTCGGCCTGGGTCACACTAACCCTTAGGATGGCTGGGTTTTTAAGTGTCTTCTCATACTACCATAGAGTTTCAAACCTTGGATCACCTAACAAACAAAACCCTTTGAAACCAATCACACTAGTGAGATTTGACTCTTATATTTCTATTTTATTATTATTGTTATTTTTGATATATTAGTAGAATTTCTATTCATTTTTTTCATTTTATTAAAGATTTCTTTTTAAATAAATTTTCACTAATTAAGAAAAACAAAAAAACACTGAACTTTTTTTTCTTTTCTTTTCAAATTTCCTTTTTATACCGTGGAGTCTCAAATTTGGAAGTTTTAACTTTAAAAACTTATAAATTCTAAGTTTTTTCAATGAACAACTTCATTTTGATTCATATAGTTGTGAGGCAACTCCCTAGTCAAGCCCTTCAATGGATGTCTAATTTCTTAGTAGCTAGTTGTCCTACGCCTAATGCAACTCTTGCGTCAATCTCTTCCTTGTGTTAATGATTTCTTATTACGCATATTCTAAGAGAGAAACATTAAATGAGAGTAGTGATATAATATTATACTCATTATTTCTTATTACACATATTCTAAGAGAGAAACATTAAATGATAGTAGTGATATAAGATTATACTGCATGAAATAGTTAGTTTTTAAATTATTAAAAAAGGGGATGACATGGCCAAAGTAATAGCCTCATTTTATATTTACATATAAAAGGGTTATTACTATGCAATAAAATAGTTTTTGAGTTAGTATAATTTATTAGTTTGTTATATTTCTTTTGTTTTTGAGTTAGTATAATCTTTTAGTTTGTTATATTTCTTTTGTTTACATATCATTTGTGAGCTCAAGTATTTATTCTTATTTGCATAGGTTTGGTAAATGATTGGTAAATGATTGTTATAGTTGTATATATATTATATTGAAAATTATAAATTAATTTTAATTATACAATAGTTAATGTCCATTGTATATATATATAATTTGCACATCAAGTAAGAGTGTAGAATATCCCAGATGTGGGTGCTTTACTAGATCATTGGGCACAAAGAGAAGTGAATGTGGATCTCACCACCACCCACCACATGTATCACTCTTAGCTCACTTACCATGCACATTAATATGCTCTAGTAGGTGGAACTTGGGCCATTAATGAGGATGGACTTCCAAACTCTGAGTAGAGTTGTCTATGGCACTAGGGTAATCATGCCTCTTTCCAATGATTTTATAGCCTCTTGAGAAGCTGAACAAATGATTTTTGTTGGGGATTTTTTTTTGGATTTCGGTGTTTTGAGATTGGAATTCTTACAGTGTTTCCTCTCAACGTTTTGGTGGAAGCCTTCCTAATGGATGGCACAAACTTCTTAGATCTAGTCTTCTTCTTTTCTTTGACTCTCACTCACTCTGGGTTAGTATTGTTCCTTTTTGGATCTTGCACTCAGAGATCCCGAGTTCAATGCAGCATTATTGGTCGGTCAAGAACATGCTCGCCCAGGTCTTCATGTACTCACAAGAAATTTCCCAGGAGAATAATCCTCCTCCATACCCCTCCCCTACTTCAGCTCTTCACTCCTCCTTATCACTGGTTCCTTTTGAGGTCTCCAAACTACTAGAGCACCATGACACTTAGTTAAGCAAGGATATTTCACTGATTCGTGACAAAACTGATATAACACCCACAACTGGTCACAAAAGGAACCATGTGGAGCGTACGATCCATATGGACCTATCCTCCTTCGGGAAAACATAAGGTATGCCTGTAAAGGAAGCTCTTGGGAACCCTTCCAGCTTTGAATATTACCAGTGGTCAATTATGGAGGAGAATATTTAAGATGTAGATACAATATGCAACACCAAGTAATTCCATGGTTTTTTTCTCCCTTAAGGAATCTTGGTTTTGTTAGCTTACATTGAACTCTGTCTATAGGAGGAGCTAGTTGTTTTTGTTTATGGTTCAAATGCACTATATATCCATTTCTTGAGGCCATATAATTCTTTCATGTATCCAGACATAGACCATATTTTTTGAATTCTCATGCATGGGTAGCTCATACTGGAAGGCTTGTTTTGTTATCCCATGCATAGGTAGGTTGTCAAAGGTCACTAGTTTTATGTTTTTGATATGTATGAAGCCACAATGGGATCTTAGATATCATGTCTCTCTTGTGCTTGTACTAATTTTTGTATATTAATTTAATTTTTTCTATGGAACTCATAAAAAAGAGTACGAGTGTAGAATAACCCTCCCATAAAAAGGATTGGAGAGTTCCATGGAATTGGGTTGGAGGAAAAGGCAAATTTGATTGAAAATACTTAGTAAATATTTTTTCCAGGTAATTATCATTGGGAAAACCCTCAGGCACTTCCCCTCATTTTTAAGATTATACCCAGAATAAACCCTAGATTCCTCAAGGCATAAGGCAAAATCAACAACAAGACTTGAAGCCAATATAATAATATAGTCGTGATTGGCTCAACATCTAACTTATGGGAATTAAATATGGGCAGGGAGGATAACACTCCATCCAACAACCATTAGGATATACCCAATTGACAAAAACCCTTAGTAAATATATTTGCTAATATAATACAAATTATTGGTTAATCTTTTTTATTATAGTTAAAATTGATAATTATATATATAAATTCTTCAATCAGCTTTGCTTTTTAACCTAGTAAATGTTTTTTTAATTTAGTTATAATAAATCACAATTATATATATAAACTCTCCAATTTGATGGAGACTTTTTGGAGGAGGTAATCAAATGTAAGGTTCTAGGTCATGGGGATCTAAGGGTTATAAAAGGGGTTTATCTTGATGAGGCCATGCCTAGTTGTTTTCTCTTCTATGTGTATAACATGAACGCTAAAATTTTGACCATGATTGAGTTCATGTCTATAGAGTCATCTAATGCAATGCAACTATTGTTTAATGATTGTATGGTAGGTTGATTTTTTTGAAGACAATCTATTCAATTTTGGAATATGCTAGAATATCAAGGGTGGGTTTGTACTTAGGTCAAATTCCTTTCGAATTACGAGCATGTATCCAAGATATTAAAATTAATGTTTATGTTGCATAGGATAATGATATTGCATTATCATTATATTGATTAGGTAGGGGTAACATGCTAGGTAGATGAATGGATTAAAATATAGAGCACTGATTCAAATATGTCACTACAATTCAATACAGTTGTTTCCTTAGAGAGCTTCAACCTCACTAAACTTCAACCTATGTTGCATATCAACAAAGTCTCAAATTATACATAGCAATAACGAGCATAATAACAATGTGGAAACAAAACAATAATAAGTAGACAATGGCATGTCATTTATTTTTTATGGATATGGAAGGGGTATTTAAAACCCTAGTGGTTGAAGACAAAGATATCCATCTAGTGGATTACAGTGAATAAATCAGGGAAGTCTTGAACATTTTCAAATATGCGTCTTTGTCTACTCTAAAGGAAGGAGTCCCTCGTCTAGGATTTTCAATTCGGAGCATCCCAAGGTCTTTTTTCTTCATCCAAAATATTTGGATTATGGATCTAATGATGGTTTTTCCATCACATTAGGGATCCCTTCAAATCACCTACCAAATCCTAAAAAGGTAGGCATGTTGCATGTTAGGTGAAGAATCCTTTTGTAGGCATAATATCTCAGGTGATTACTTATGACAAATTTATGAAGCACAATCATTCCCATTAAGTTTCATTTGTGAGTCCTTTATCTGCTTCCATGACTCTTTCAATGGTAAATTTTGTGAATGTTTAAGTAGGGTCTTCTCACAATGTTTTTTGTTCCCATGTTCTTCCCTTTGAAGAGATTTATGTAGGTTCCATCTCTTATCACCCTTTTCCCTCTGTAGTCGGGGAATCTCATACTCTTTTCATTATTGTGGACAATTCATTGAAGGATTTCTCAAACCTTATGATTATTTCATACATTATGTTGGGGCTTGGTAATGACCTTATACCTTTGAAAGGATCTAGGTTTGTAGGTTAGGTATTAGATCTTGGGTGCCTCTCGAGTGTTAAGGTGTCGATATTGGGTGATGTCCCATTTTTGGACATAAGTAGGCGAAGAAGATCCCTAAAATCATTAAGGAAAAGGCACTACAACTAAAGATAATTGTGGGGGAGGACATCAAGGTGGATTAGATTCTATATTTTCTCCAAAAAACCCTCATCGTCTGCTTTTTCAGTATATCAATCTTAACGAAGAATTTAAATTATTGGATGCAAAGTTGTTAGGGACTGCCTATTAGCTACACGAAAACTTTTAACATGATGCCCAAAGGTTGGATTATTTTATATTTTCCGATCCATGGAGGATGTTGAGAGGACATTAGAGGGTACATGGTTTTGGGGGAATTGACCTATCTAACTTTAAAACCATGGCATATAATTTTTGATCCTTAGACAAAAATGTCCTCCCAAATACCCATCTTGATGAAAAAATTGTTAGATTTTTATCATTTAAGCAATATGATCTTAGGATCATATCTGAGAGAACAACATGCACATGAAAAATCACAAGAGACAAGAGACAAGAGACAAGAGACATAAAGATTTTCCTCGGGGAAACCATAAAGGAGAAAACCCCACAACTTCCTCAGAGATAGAATGAGCACCAATGGCAACAGTAAAACCCAAAGGCAGAAAAGATGATCTCCATAGCTGTTCTCTCTCTCTCACTTGAGAGAGCTTCTGCTCTCTCACTCATGCACCCTAGTGAATGAGTGTGTGTGTGATAAATAAAGAGGCTCACTCTCTATTTATATTCTTTCATTCACTTTAAGTCCACTCCAACAAGTCGGCCCCACTTAACAATTACTTACCAGGGATGACATCTCTATGAGAGTCTAATAACCCTAGTGCCCCACAATTGTGGGGACTTTTCCCTCCGATCAACAAGGAGGGTTAACCTTAAATCAATTGTGGGCACTATTTCCCTGACTTACAATGGAGGGTTAACCTCAATGAATTTACATGACTTGTTTACATTATTGAATCTCCCGATCGGAACATCGAGGCATGCCATGACTCAATTACATTACAAATACTTCCCAAAATAAACATCGGGGTACAATACATAAGATATACATTCTGAAGTTACAAATACATCAACACTCCCTCTTAACTAGGAAGGTATTCTCTCGACACAATTTATCAGCACAAGTATTCTTCTCTGTATCATCTGGATCATCATCAAGTCATATTCATCTTCAAGTCATCTTCATTGTCAAGTCATCTTCATTAAGTATGGATAATCACTTGATATGGAGCATCACTGGATCATCACTTGGTATGGAGCATCACTGGATCATCACTTGATCTGGAGTGTCACTGGATCATCATCAAGTCTAGATCATCACTTGATCCGGATCATCACTGGATCATCATCAAGTATGTATCATCACTTGATCCGGAACATCACTGGATCATCATCAAGTCTATATCATCACTTGATCTGGATCATCACTGTTGGATCATCACTAGATCATCATCAACATCACTGCTTCTGCTATCACAATCAAATGGTGTTATATCTTCATTCTTCTCGTCATAGGAATTTCTACAAAGCCATCCCTTTTTCATGCTGGTTGTAGGCCTAGCCTTCAGGTAGGTCTTCAATGTCTTCAACACTTATATCTGACCATGGAATGAACCATGTCAGAAAGGCCCGCCCAACACTTACATTTGACCATGGGAGGAACAAATCCAAGAACCATGTCAGAAAGGCATGCCCAACACTCACATATGGCCATGGGAGGAACACATCCAAAACCCATGTCAGAAAGGCCTAGCACTCACATCCAACCTTGTCTTGTCAGAAAGGATCTGCACTTACATCCAACCTCATCTTGTTAGAAAGGCACTGCACTTACATGTGACCTCATCTTGTCAGAAAGGATCTGCACTTAAATCCAACCTCATCTTGTCAGAAAGGCTCTGCACTTACATCTGACCTCATATTGTCAGGATTTGCACTTACATCTGACCTCATCTTGTTAGAAAGGATCTGCACTTACATCCGAACTCATCTTGTCAGAAAGGCACTGCACTTACATCTGACCTCTTCTTGTCAGAAAGGATTTGCACTTACATTTGATCATGTGGGAACACATCCCGCAATCAGATCAGAATGGCTTTGCACTTATATATGATCGTGTGGGAAAACATCCCTTAATCACATCAGAATGGATCTGCACTGATCATGTGGGAACACATCCCACAATCACATCAGAATGGATCTACACTAATCATGTGGGAACACATCCCACAATCACATCAGAATGTCTTTGCACTAATCATGTGGGAACACATCCCACAATCACATCAGAATGTCTGCACTGATCATGTGGGAACACATCCCACAATCACATCGAAATATCTTTGCCCTTACATCTGACCATGTGAAGCTCGGGCTTCCACCATGTCAGAAAGGACAACAGACACATCAATTCCCTTTGGAGGGAACCTCGATCTGGAGAACACCAAGCTTCTCCTTGAAGTAATCAAACTTCACTCTGGACATTTATAGCATAAAATCACATCAGGGCTGATTACATCCAAGGATAACCTGTGATATTTTCTAGGACCGATTATATCCGAGGACAACCTACAGGACCGATTACATTTGAGGAAAACCTACAGGACTGATTACGTCTAAGCAACCTACAAGCTTCACTAGGATTTATGCTTAGAAAACCTGTCTCACCGGATATGCTAGAACTCCCTCTTTCAAGAGATCTTGATCTGGATCACATATTGGAGCTTCACTACTCCTCTCCACATCATACAAAAATGCAAGTCAGATCAACCAAATCAAATAGTAGTTTTCAAAAGAAACATACTACCTCCCAAATAGCAAGTGGCATATATTTTGCCTCGGCTGTACTCAGTGCCACGCAAGACTGCTTCTTGCTACACCAATAAGTGCTCTTCTTATTAATGGCACTGCCTTCCCAATCCGAATCCACATAACCCTCCAGGTTAATCTTCAGATTCGTATCATACTTGAGCCCATACTCAACTAAACCCTTCGGGTACCTCACTGCATGCTTTGCAACCATCAAGTGAACAAGTCTCAATGTGTTCATAGCAAAGCAAATATCCAGTCTTGTATTCATTAGGTACATCAAGGAACAAATCATCCAACGATACATCATGGCATCAACCAACTCTGATGAAACAATACTCAGTAGCTTCAGGTTCAATGCCATAGGTGTGGTCATGGCCTTGCAATCCATCATCCCAAACCTCTTTACGATCTATACTGCATACTTCCCTTGTCCCAGGGAGATTCCATCCACATTCTTCCACACCTCCATAGGCTAGAAAGTAGTGCATCATATCCAAGTCCTTCATCTTGAACTCGGCAGCAAGTCTCATTCTTGCAACTTTAATGAGTTACTCTTTTCTGTCAGGAACAAATCATCGACATATAATAGGAGCATCACTAGTATTCAACCTTGAAGCAAAGGTTGGAATCCACTTTACTCTCAGTAAAGCCTAGAGTCATTAGTAAGCTGTCTAGCCTGTTGTATCATATCGAACCTCAGGATCTTTAGCAGTCACTCCTTTTGAAGTGAAGCATCATTCTCCCTTTGTCTTTCATACTCTATGCATTGAAACATTATGTACTAGAGTGACAAGTAGCTTCCTTTGCTACTAATATTATATGTATCCATCGAGGGTCACTGGATACCAAGATCCTCTATCTTGAACCTTTTCAAAAGTTCTTCTCGCACCCATCTGTGAGCTTGTCATCCTCTATAGGATTTCATCTTCAACCTTGTAGCAAAGGTTAAGTTCTTCATCAAGCTCCTCATGTATGTGTTATAAGATGGGTGTCTTCTGAGCTCGTACAAGGCCTTCTTTAGTTTGCACACATGAGTCTATCTGTCATGTGCCTCAACTCCCACTGGATGCAAATGTCTCTTCGTAGTCTATGCCTTCTTTTCTTGAGAAGCCTCGTGCTACTAATATTGCCTTGTATCCCATGATGTTGTCATCTACTGCATGCTGTATCTTTGTAGATCCATATGGAAGATACTACGGACTTCCCTTCAGGTCTTGATGCTGCATCCAAGACATTATTGTTCTTGAACTAGTACTCTCCTTCCATTTCTTCTTGGCTACTTCTTCATAGGTGGAAGGATCCGCATCAATGATGTCGCTCAACAGTGTCATATAACTGCACTGTGTCTGAGGCCTCTTGAATTCTTTAAAATTATTGTAATATTCTTCTTTATCTGTCGTCACTTGTTCTTCAAAACAAGTCTCATCCTTTTTTCTTGTAGGTGATTAAGTACGCGATCTTTCCTACAAGTCAAATGCATTTGTATGGTTAGAAACATTTCATAAGGCATATTCATAATGGAAAATTCTTATGCATAAATATATGATCATGCAACTATTTTAGCCAATACAACATATCTCACAGAAACTTTCTAGATGCCTTCCATCTCTACCAGGACAACATTGATATTGTGCACTAATCCAATATGTCAGCAAAGAGGTTTCATTCTAGATAAGTAGCAATAGAGAGTTGTATAGAACCATGAGCTACTTACCCATCACATGCATATTAGTAATATACTGTCATTAATGCAAACATTCTATCATGCATAACACATCAACTGAATATAAACAAGTGCATAACAAAACAATATCATGAAAGGACAATTGAATACTTACCTTTATTTGTTTTGTGGTTAGACTCCTTTCAGCTTCATCATCTTCTTCATTCATAACAACATCATTTCTTATCCAAATGCTAAGATGGATAAGAGGTTATTCAAGAGTTGAGTCCTTCGTATTCCTCATCGCTTGAGGGATCTTATTTGGATGGTGAGAGCTTGATCTTCAGTTGCTCCCATCTTCTTTTCTCTTATTAAGAGTCGAGCTTCTTCTCGTGTGTGCTCTTCCTAGAGTCTGCTGAAAGCAATCACTTCATTTTGGCACAGATTCCTCGAATGAATGAATCCCATGATATTGGGAGGCCATTCAAGGTGGTTATCACAACTTCTACATTCTCCACTTCTTCTTCTATTGCTTCAGGTTGTTCTTTGATTTGAGAGACCCTTGTAAAATATGACTGTATGGTCTCTGCATTCTGGATCTTCACATTCTTCAACTGTTTTCTCAAATTCATCTTCTGATTTATGTTCTTTACTTCAAATAGCTTGATCAAGGAATCAAACATCTCTTTTGGTGTCTTTAGGGAATACACTTGTGGTATAAGGTGATTCGTGATTGAATTTGCAATGATCTTCTTGGCCTTGACCAATTTCTTCTTGTGTAAGGCTTTTAGCCTCATCTCCCTCTAGAACTGGAACCTCTCCACTTATGTAGGTGTCTAATTCATTTTCTTCAAGAACCAGTGATATCCAATACTTCCATGCTTGGAATTTGTCAGTTTCACCAAACTTGTCATCAAGCTGGTGTGACTAGTCATTTATAAATGAGAACCTCAAATGTAAATAGCAAAAGATTAGATCTTACCGATTTGAGGTGTCTGTCCTGGTTCCAGAGCTGACTGATCTAGGGTTTTTCAGAGAAACCCTAAATTTCAAAACTTGGAATATTTTAGATCTGATTGGACATAAAGATAGAAATCTTCAAGGCAAGCTATCCAATGTACTCCTTTTCTAAAAACAGTGGAGGGAAGCTCCCAGAACAGGAAGCCCTAGTTTACCAATTTCTTCTGCAGAAATGCCTGATACTATTTCTGTGGTATATCCAAAAGTGATCCTCATCCATGTATGAAATTTTGTACTGAGGTAACCTCTTCTGTCATTGTTCCAAAACCATAGGTATCATCAGAATTTGTTTCACCCATTGGGACTTATGAGAGTTTTCCCACGGTGACCTATTTTAGGATTGTTCAACATAGCGAAGTTGTACAGATAACCACATGGCACTGTTTCATCTTCGGGGTCTGAAAATTTTACCATAGAAAGTAAATTCTGTTCCCTTTCTAGAAAATCTTGGGAAATTTCATTTGGACCTTTGTATCCTGAGATATAACAATTCTCCCTAGGTGTCCTGTTTGGGGAGGAATCCTGGGAGAGGCTAGAACACTAACTTGCAGGAATCATATCTCCTAGAATATAGAGAATGTGAGGCTGAAACTTGGACATAGTGTATATCAGGAATGTATATTCGACCTATAAAAGTTTTGTCACTTGATCCTTCTCAAATTTTTAGATATAGCAAATCTACCAAAACTATCAGTTTCAATATTTTAGGGTTTTTAAGGCCGGGGGTCAAACTAGGGTTTGACTTTTCGAGAGTTTTACCCAACCAAAAATATCGAACCAGGTCTCTAAAATTCGATTTTGATGAGGATATCAATCCTATGATGGGCTCACTCAAAAATTCATCTTCTATAAAAATCCCTAATTTCCCGCAACAAAAACTGAAACTGCCCAGAATCAAATTCTGCTTCGACAGAAAGATGCACCCTTAAATGGAGAGTTATCCTAGCCTTCTTTTGCTGATGGATTATGGAGAGATATCCAAAAATTAAGAAGCCCTAGCTTCTGCAGTTGCATAGTGTCTTCTTCTTAGGTTATCTTTGATACCATGTTATATTTTTATCATTTAAGCAATATGATCTTAGGATCTTATCTGAGAGAACAACATGCATAACAAAAATCACAAGAGACAAGAGACACAAATATTTTCCTCGGGGAAACCATAAAGGAGAAAACCCCGCAACTTCCTCAGAGATCAAATGAGCACCAATGGCAACAGTAAAACCCAAAGATAGAAAAGATGATCTCCACAACTGTTCTCTCTCTCTCACTTAATAAAGCTTCTCCTCTCTCACTCATGCGCCCTAGTGAGTGAGTGTGTGTGATAAATAGAAAGGCTCACTCTCTATTTATATTCTTTCGATCACTTAAATTCCAGTCCAACAAGTCGTCCCCACTTAATAATTACTTACGAGGGCCGACATCTCTATGAGAGTCTAATAACCCTAGTGTCCCACAACTATGGGGACTTTTCCCTCCGATCAACAAGGAGGGTTAACCTTAACTAAATTGTGGGGACTATTGCACCGACTTACAATGGAGGGTTAACCTCAATAACTTTACATGACTTTTTTACATTATTGAATCTCCCGATAGAAACAATGGGGCATGAAATGACTCAATTACATTACAGATACTTCCCAGAATAAACATCGGGGTACAATACATAAGATATACATTCCGAAGTTACAAATACATCAACAAAAATTTGGACCGCCACTTGAATTTTGGATGATGGACTTCTTACTTGACCTAGGGAATTGATTAGGTAATACTATCAGGCTTGGTAAATCCTTTTTCTATAGTGATAGTCTTTCAAATATTAGGATTCTAGTTGATTTTGGCATTAAAGTTTACATAGTGGATCAAGTAAATATAGTGATTTAGGGGTTTTCTCACTTAAATATTATTGACTAATAGAATCTCCCATTTCAGTTCTCAAGATGTCACTTGCATGGACACCTTGCCGTTGAATGTTCTCAACCATTTGTTAGGAAATATTGGAAGCAAAAGGTTCCTCCCTCCATTTTAGAGAATGATAAAATTCCCTTTGGGCTAGGGTTTGCAACAAATGTGATGGATTCATGTACTAACAACAATCCTATGGATGTTTCAACTCGGAATATTGTGGCTTTGATCCAGGGATATTTTTAGGGGTGAAATTTCTCCAATTGGCCATTTTATGGGCTTTAAAAAAACGTTATTTGGTAATTTTTACTCTCTAATATTTCCTATATTTACGTAGAATATGTTTTTTACTGTACTATTCTCCAAAATTTACAATTTTTAGTAGTAAATTGTATGTTTCATATTTAATTTTTTCTCCTACATATCTATATATTTTATTTTTTCAATCCAAAATAATTGTTGAGAATACTATATAGGTGTACTATTAGAATCCTTAAAGAAATACCCTACTTTGATCCCCTTTGAAGTGTTGGATCAATTTTTTTGATATGCTGGGAATAAATCACCTTTCGACAATGAAGCATTATTGATCTATGACAAAAATGATATAATCTCTAATTTTGTTTCATCTAAAAGATATTATAGTGAGCCACATATGTGAAAGTTCTCCTTAGTAATTTTTATGTTGTCAATATTTCTTTTAAGCCTCCCATTTTCTATCCTGATATTTTTATTGAATATATTTTAGTTCCCCTTGATAGTCATCCCTATTTGTATGAGGGGATTTTTGGATTGAATAAACCCAGTCACGGAAGAAAAAAATCCTCAATACCTCTCCCTAATGAATATAAAAATTGTTTTCTCCACACATATTTCTCCTTCTACACATGATAATGAAAGTGATGAAGTTTTTCTAAAGTAAATAATGCAAAGGTATTAGGTGGACACTACCTTTTGAGGTATAGAAAGTTGGATCTTAGTTTTGATAGTGAACTATGGGGGGTGGGTGTAGGGATGGCTAAACACAAATATTTAAATAATTGTATTGTAGGAAGAAAGAAAAATTTTCACGATGCACAAACAAAAGTTGATTTTGAGGCTAAACTAGGAAAAACAATTGATGATAACCTAGGTCCTTACAACACAAAAACCCTCTTTATGTTTCATAATGTTTTTCCTTTCCTTGAACATCAGGTTGTCGGGAAACCAATTTAAAAGTTTGGCCCTCCATAGACTTGTTTAGAATGGGAAGCCTAATAGTATACTTTTATAGGAGACAATGGCCATCGAGGGAAACTTAGTTGGAAGTCTTAACAAATTGTTGGAAAATGGGTTTTTACTTATGCAGATACTATTAGGATTTTAGAGGGTATAATCACCAGTTGGAATCACACATGAACACTAAGAAAATACTACACTATTGTTTAGGACTATGCATAGACTTCAGAAGCAAAGGACTTAGCTGATCCCTTCCCATGGTAAATGTGTATGGATTGTATGGAGATAAACAAAGTTTCTAGGATATGTTTTTTCATTTACAAGTGATTAGAGATGGTTGGATGATTATAATGGGTGTTTTGAACTTTAATTTGAACTAGAAAACAATATGGGGAGAGAAAAAACAGATAGATAGGTTAGCATATTTCTTCAAGCATCATTTAAATGAGTTGGACCTTATTGATGTGGAGTTAGTTTCCCTTAAGCCCACATGGAAGAATAATAGAAAAGGTAGAGATGGTATCTCGAAGCACTTGGAAAGGTTCATAATACTTGATATGATGATATAATAAGTGGAAATAGATCCTAGGTGTAACTTAGAGGTATCTTTGATTGCTATCCTATCCTACTACAATTGGAGTTGAAAGAAAATAAACCAACAAGCCCTTTTAAAATTAAACTAGAATGGTTGGAAGACGAATAATTTCAGAATATGATCAAATACTTTTGGATTCTATATGCAACTTATTCAAAGGTGGTTAAAGGTAATTTAATAGAATGGGTTGCAACTTATTCAAAGGTGGTTAAAGGTAATTTAATAGAATGGGTTGTTGAGAAAAAAAATGACCTTTCTTTGGCAGAGGTTGAATCTAAACTTCCCTCACTCGTTCAAAAAAAATATCCGGTATAACTAGCAAGGAGGAGGGTAGAATGCTTAAGGATATTTAAGCAAAAATGAACAAAATATTATTAGACCGAAAAGAGGAATGGTGAATGGCTTGATATTAATGACAAAAATACATTTTTTTTTCATCAATATTCCAGACGATAGTAGAGTATTAATATAATTTGGGAGTTACAAAATGAGGAAGTTAAGACTATTAGAAATTTCAACGATCTCACTTCACTTAGTGTCAATTTATTTTAATAGTTTTATAAGCAGCATGACAGAGAACACATAGTCAAGATTAAAAAAATTGGGTCTTTGTTCCCATGATTCATCATTGAGAAGATCAACTAGTAATTTTTATGGGGAAATTTCAAAGGAGGGATTTCTTATCACGATTTCTTCTTTTAAAAATGACAAAAGTCTAGGTCTAAATGAGTGGATAATTGAGTTTACTTAGAGTTATTTCCTCTTCATGGCGGTGAGTAGCTCACGGCAGTGGAGGAGGGTTTNTTCTTTTAAAAATGACAAAAGTCTAGGTCTAAATGAGTGGATAATTGAGTTTACTTAGAGTTATTTCCTCTTCATGGCGGTGAGTAGCTCACGGCAGTGGAGGAGGTTTTATGATTTAGGGAAGTATTGGGTTTTATTTAATACTACTTTGATTGCACTCATCCCAATGTTGATAAGGTGAATACTTTCAATGTTCTCCTTCAATATTTATCGACAACTATTTCTATAAGATAATGTCAAAAGTGTTTGTTGTTCACCTTATGTGATTGCTTTCTAAAATTATCTCAATGGAGTAGTTTTGTTTTCTTAAGGACCATTTCATACATGAGGTTGTGGGTAGACTCAACATAACTTGCACATTGTAAACAAAACAAAGCACTATCCATAGTCATGAAACTTGATATTTCAAAATGATTCAATAGAGATAGTTGGATTTAATTGTGATCGTTTTTTATACAAATTGCCATCAATCTGTAGGTGGTCACTTGTATTATGAGATGATGACTGATGTTACTATTTTAATTAATGAAGATACACCAAGGTTGTATATAATATCCATACCTCTTCCTATTAGTGGAAGAAGGATTAAGTCCAAATCTCATTGTTTCCAAGAGGGATGGTTATATTTAAGGTATTAAGGTAGGGGGGTTATAATATGTAACTAATTTATCCTTTGTAGACGATATCATTTATTTGATCGAGGTATACTAAGGAAAACTAAGATTGACAATGAAATAATTTTATTTTATTATAAGGTGACGAGGATGGAGACAAATATGATTAAATATACAATCAATTTCAGTTGCATCAATGATGTGGTGTCTCAAATATCTCCAATCACTGATGAACCCCATTTCTTTGGTCATGTACCTAATCAATAAGGAAAGATTCTTTCTCTCTAGCCTAACATATTGAGTGTCGGTATCCATTTTAAGGTAGTGGAACAACAAGGAGGCCTAAAATTTGTAGGATTTGTTCTCAAACCTCAATGGTTATGGTATTAGGGAATATGGTCAGTTTATTAGTAAGATTGAATGTAGAATTAACTTATGGATTCATTGATTTCTATCTAGAGGAGGAAGACTCACCCTCATTAAAGCATTTTTAGAAGTCATTCTTGTATGTTGGCACCTCTTAGCTCACGATACAAAAGGAGTGTTAGAGAAAAATAATAGACTTTGCTTTAACTTCTTGTGGAGGGGTGAAATGTTAAAAAGTAGGTATATATATATCTAGATGACACATTATTGACAAACCAAAATGGGGGATAATATTTTACTTAAGGAAATATTTGGTTTCAAAAAGTTTATGGAACTTGATTGCAAAACAAGGTCTATAGAAAAAAGTTATCACACATAAATAGTTAAATGCAACTTCTCTATTGGATTGGATTGGAAATCTAGATGAAAGTGTACACAATGTTTTCAATCAATGAAAATATTTGGTTCAATCCTTCCTGGTTATTGGCAACCACTTGGCTTGGCAAGTTAGTGAGGGATCTCAAATCCAAATAGGGGTGGATTCCATAATCATGGGATATGCTATTTTTGTATTACTTCTTGATGTATTAATTCAACATTTACATGGTATTGGAATTACCACACTTAACCAAATTGTTGATGAAGCATGTACACACATTTGGCAGCAAGGAAGAAAGAATGTGCTTCAACTTGGTTTTGTAGGTGCACTTGCCAATGTTTGGAATATTGACATTTTTGTGTTATGATATGGTCACATTAGGATAAAAGAGAGACCGAATGAAATACTATAGAATATGAAAAAAATGAGGGGACATATTATCAAAACCTTAGATATGAATTCATTATGTCCCTTGATGAAGTAATATTTTGTTAGCAGTGGAGTTTAATTTGGAAGGTCTTGTTGAGATATGGGCTCACTAGGATCAAAGAGGGCCAATATGAAATACTATGCAATAAGACCAAAAAATGTGGGACATATTATGAAAAGTTTGGATATGAAGTCATTATGGTCCTCGATGAAAGAATAAGTTGTTGGTTGTGGATGTTATTCGGTGTTAGGATATTTAGACACTTATGAGTTAGTTAAAATCAACTTGTTATAATGTATCTTTAGGTAAAGTGTGTTTCTTTAGTATGCATTATTATGCATTTGTACATATGTAAACCGATGGTCACAATAGGTTCTAGACATAGAGTGATCCAACAATTCATTCTCACCTCAATCTTAAAGAGAATAGAGGTTCATTTTCCCATTGATAAATTATGAGAAGCTCATCGTAACATTCTTTTTTTCTTTTGCATAATAATATTTCCTCCAGTAGCTATTTGGGGGACATGGAGTGTTTCTCTGTTCGAGGGTTTTAACCATGTAAAAATATCATTGTGTTGATCCATGATCTGTTTGTGTGAGTGGTTTTTGAAGGTGTTTGATATTCTAGAAATATACCATGTTAGTTGATCATGGTATCAAAGCAAGGATGTTTTACAAAAGGAAAGGAGATGGTATCAGAGCAAAGATGGAATTTTTAGTTCCCAGTCTAAGTATGCCTGTGGACTTCTTCATCGCCTTCACATGGAAGATTGTAAACCAACCCATCCTTTCCAGTCCAGAGTTAAAATTTTTGCCACTTGCACTTCATTTAAAGTTGATGCCACCCTTTATCGTCAACTTGTTGGTAGTCTCTTAAACTTGAATAATACCCATCCTAATATTTCCTTTGTTGTTGTTCTTGTTTCCCATCATATGCAAATGCCACGTGAAATCTATAGGAAAACAAAAAAGGGGATACTTCAATACATTCAATGTATAATTTAGTTTGGGATTCATTACACTTAAGGATCGACTCCTTTGTTGGATGGTTTCATTAATTTAGATTGGGACGATGACGTTGATGATCAAAATTCTATTGAAGGTTTTGTTTTTAGTCTTTGTGTCGGACCCCTCATTTGGGATTGTAAAAAACAACAAGATCTTTCTCTTTCTTCAACAAAAGTAGAGTATCAAGCTATAGTTAATGCAAGTTAGGAATATTTGTGGCTTTGACATATGATTTTAAAGTTTGGATTCGAGAAAAAACATCCAAATACCCTTTGGTGTGACAACCAAAGTGGCATCGAGCTCACCAAAGATCCAGTTCAATGTCATCACAACAAACACATTGAGATACATATTCACTTCATCAGAAAGATTGTTCATGATCACATTCTTGAAGTGCTATTTTTCTGTACAAATGATCAAGTTGCATACATCTTCACAAAGTCTCTTACAGAAGTGAAGTTTTCTACACTTCAATCTATGTTAGGAGTTCAATAATTTTTCATTAATAGGGGATAGGATCTAATGCCTCCTTCCTTCTCCTATAGTGTCACTTTTGTAAATCCTTTATCATATCCCAAGTTGTTCTTAAGGGGGGATGTTAGGATATTTAAACACCTAGGAGTTAGTTAAGATCAACTTGTTATAATGTATCTTCAAGTAAAGTGAGTTTCTTTAGTATGCATTCGTACATATGTAATACGACGGTTATGATATGTTCTAGACATAGAGTTATATGAGGGTTCATTCTCACCTCAAGCATAACGACCATTGATTCATGGCTTAACACCTAATTGGTCCATGATCTCTATTTGAAGAGAATGGAGGGTCATTTGCTCGTTGATCGATTATGAGAAGATCATTGTAACATTTTTTTTCTTTTTTCATAATAATATTTCCTGAAGTAGATATTTGGTTGGGGCCATGTACTTTTTCCTTCTTTGAGGGTTTAAACCACTAAAAAACATCAGTGTGTTGATCCGTGATCTATTTTTGTGAATAGTTTATGAAGGTGTTCGATCTTATGGAAATATACTGTGTTACTTAACCATTTGGAAGGTATAGGAGTGTGCACAAGAAGTCCAAATTGTTCATGTGGCTAGCTCTGAAAAATAGGGTTCCAACTTGGGACATTCTACAACATCGAAACAAACATGGTCCTAGTATGCATTAGAAAAATTGATGAAGAAACTTCTCTTCACCTATTCTCCTTGTTCCTTTTCATATGCAATCCAAAAAAGTTCTAAAGATTATTCCCATTAGTGAACTTGTTGTGGACAAAACCCACCTTTGGGTTTTTTTCGATGGTTCCTCCCATAGTGTAGGTGGTAAAAAAAACATTGGTGGTGCTCTTTATTTGCAAGAATATAAAATTATACATCTTAGTGCTTCTATGGAAAATAAAACTAACAATTGAGCTAAAATTCTAGTGCTAAGATATTTGATATTTGCTTAAAATTTCCATGTACAACAAATTCACTCATTTGTATGGTTTCAACGATCCCAATATGGTGATTTGTTGGATGAAAGGTGAATGGATCATAAAAGATATTACTTTCCAAGGTTTATCTTTGTAACTTAAGCAAGTTTCACATCAGTTTAGTGAAATATCTTATGCACATGTACTGTACATAATTGAACGACACTATTGATACTCTATCTAAATATGGTTTGAATTTATATCATATATCATTACACCTTGAGTTCTTAAAAAAATCCAGAGACTACTTTGGATATCTGAAGAAACTACGGTGGCAAGAATTGTTGGATGCTAAGATTCATTCTGAGAGCCTGATGATAGATGTTCGTGAATTTTCTATTTTGTTTCTTTACCATATTGTAGTCTTGTGGTATTTGATGTATATAATGTATTAGCATGCGATTTTCACTCTATTAGTTATATATTAACTGATAAAGAAATATGAATCTAAATATCCCATAAATTAGTTATGGTGGAAAGTATTTTGTACAAGCGTTATAAAGCACCTAATGAATGTATTTTTTATTCTACTTGTGAATAAAAAGTACTTTTTTTTTCTTTGGCAGAAACAAAAACAAACTTTTCGATTTATTTATTTTTAGTTTACTTTTTGGAATTATAATTTTAAATTACCACCACATGTAAAGTAAGGTAAAGATTCAAGAACCCCTACATGGGGTGGTAGGGATGACTAGAATGGCCACGAGGCCTCAGGACAGGTTCCCATTGCAATCTTCGAGGTGATGTTGGACATGATGTGTGGTATGGTAGCATGTGAGCACATAAAGGAGGTTTCAACAGAGACATCAATAATAGTTAAGAATGTTCAACATGCAAGCTGGAGGGTGTCATTCACTAACATGGAGGTCTCTTAAAAGGACATCTCCAAGGAGGTGAATTATGAGAGATGGTATACAGATTCTAGGTCGGGAGTTTTTCCTAATTAGGAAATACCTGGAGCCATTGTAAATCTCTGGTTCATGCCTCTATTTGAGTTTGATAGTCATTTTGGTAGTCACTAGGCTCTTTACATTTGGGGGGGGGGGGTATTCTCAGTATTCTCATACAAGGCACTGGTGGAAACCTTCCCCCTCCTTTGATGGCCATAGTGAGATTCTGCTACAAATAGATAAAATCCTAGCATTGATGTGAACTATGGATGCTAGGTTGGATTGTATTGCCAATTCCCCCTCTAGGATAGTGTTTTAGGTTTCAGGTTATGAACCAGGGTAATGTTTGTCAGATGTGCAATATATTTTCCCATCTATTTTGGCATATAGTTCATGGATTCGAGGTAGATATGTCGGCTACTAAGGTGTCAGATAAGGAAATTTAGCTCTTATGATAGGTCTTTCTGATAAACTTTTTGTTCACTGTTTAGATAAAAGATATACATGAATCCTAGGCAATGATTATGCTATTAGACTCTCCCAAATAGTTTGTATTTTAGGAAATTCATATTAAACAATATGGACAAACAAACTATTCTTGCGCAACTAGTTTGGTTTTCCTAGTGGTAGGCTAACCAACACAATCTCTGTACAATCTTGTTTTCTTCTATAATTTAATATCATACTCTAGCGTATGCAAAAAAAGTTAAATATTCAAGAAGATAATTTTTTTAATTGTTTTCTATTTATAATAATGCAAATTTGGAGTTTCAATTTTCTAAACTAAATATTTTTAATGTGCATCCTATCCTATCATTTAAATAACAATTTTTTTCACAAAACAATTTTTCATTAAATTATTTTTAGGTGAAAATAGTGTGTCAATGTAAAGTAATACAAATGAGTCAACTTATTTTGTGGCCACTTATCCTGCTTCTATCTTGTTTTTTTTTCAATTTAGATTTATTTCTTGGAATTATAATTTCAAATTATCACTACATATAAGGTAGGGTAAAGGTTCAAGACAATGATTTTTATATAGATTTATTTTTATATTACATGAAAATTGAGAGTTTCAATTTTCCAAACTCCTATTGAAAATTGAGAGTTTCAATTTTCCAAACTCCTATGAAGTGTAAAATAATTTCATTGTGCATCCTATCATATCATTAAACAACAACTTTTTTCACAAAACAATTTCTCATTAACAAGTTCATATAATCTTGCTATGAAATGTATGAATCTAAGAAAATGAAATTTTATATAAAATTATTTGTTGTTAAAATTTTTGATGTAAAAAGTAGTAATTATATCTTTTAGAAGATTCTAGGAGATTGATACATGTATACGCCCGATAATAGATACCTAAAACTAAAAGTGTTTTATATAGCATTGTTGAATAAAGTTGTCATTGATGTCAAACTATGCATGTATATGTCCTCCAAAGCGGTCCCATTATGGTATAACAATTATGTATGACCCTCATGGGAAGACACTTTGTGATGTACATGTATGGATCAAAACCCTAAATAAGTCTCTAAGGTTTCCCCAAAGAATTGCTGAAATAAGGGTGAAGAAAACCATAAACAATGGTGTTTGGTCCACTTGCCCATGAGTTTGGGGTTACATGACCCATGGTGGAGAAGGCCCTAAAGAGTCCCCAAATTTGGCCCAAATAAAGTTGGTGTAAATTTTTAAGTACCGCTAAAATAATAATGTTTAGTCCATGTGACCCCAAAAGTTGTGGTACTTTGGCCCATTAGACCACTTGAAGTGGAAAGGATCCCGACAAGAAATAATGATGTATCCATCAAATATGCTGATGTGTTCAAGCCCTAAGGACCCCTTTGGAGAAGATATGAAGTGATATTGAAGTATTGGCATGAAGTGTCATGATGGATTATTGAGGTGGTGTACTAACCCTTGAGACCCTCTTAAAATATGGAAATCCACAAATTAAGGATGAGTTTAAGGAGACACGCTAGTAGATGACGATGAAGTGTATAAATAGAAGGATAAACATTTAATTTTATCATCAATAAAGTCTCCCTTTCTATTGCACATATTTGGATAAAAGTGCGAAACATTTTGGAAGAGCAATTTTTGGGCATCTTTAAGGATTGAGGATATTCACGAAAAATAACATAACTTTTTCATATAGTATCAGAATTACAAAATTCTTAGCTCGTTAGAAATATGGCTGCGAGTAATATGCGATGAATATATATAGATACTCTTTTGGTTTATATATTATTTTTCATATTGTAATATTGGATAAGGTATGGTTCATGCTTGTGAGTTTTTATTGTGATGGCACATGTCTTTCATGGATAGAGCTCATCTTGGATCTTGGTATGTGAGCCTATCTCTTGGGCTATGATGATGGTTATGTTAGCATAGATATTGATGGTTATAGTTGGATAGATCATGGTATTATGTATGGATTTGATGTAAATGATTGAACATGGAAATGAAATCTTTTGATGATTATTTCTAGGCATTATTGAGAATTGAAATTGAGGTATGCACAACTTGATGTAGTGATAGAAAAATGGATAGTGATATAGAAACATGGACAATGATACATGAATAGGGACAATGATACATGTACATGGACACATATACTTGTACAGGCTGTAAGAGATAGTGATACAATGATCATTACATATTGTTTCTTCTATTAATATCAGGGTGACAGGACAGGGCAAGGATAGGATATTGTAGTTTCCTTCAGGTTGGTGCCTGAGAATTATGAGTTGGTTCTCACTGAGGATTGTAATCCTTTATACAAGCTGGAGCTTGTGACCTTAGGGGGTTTCTTCCTCCTTTCAGTTGGAGTTGATAAATGAGAGGGTTGGAGCTTCCTTCTAGTAGGTGCTAGAAAATTAGGGAGTTGGATCTTCGTTCTTGTTGGTGTTGGTAAACAAATTGAATGTAATATTCATATTATAAACAACATCTTTCGTGGTTTTCTCCCATTTGGGTTTCCACGTTACATCTCTTGTGCACTGTGTGAATTTTATGTGATGGTGAATGGTATTGTTAATGGTTAATGTTACATTTTAAAAGTAGTAAAAAGTGCCCAATACTGATTCACCTCCATTCTCAGCATTGATGAATATTCCAACAATTGGTATCGGAGTTGGTTCCTTCAAGACATTTCATCCACTGATAGGTAGATCATCATGGAGAAGTATGCACAATATTCTAAGCTTGGATCACCATTATTTCATGAGTTGAGTTATTATTTTTGGAGCATAAGGATGAATTTATTCTTGTAGTCACTAGGACTTGACGTTTGGTAGGTTGTAGTAAATGGATACACTCCACTAGAGAGGGATCCACCTATAGGTACTAGTGAAAGAATACTTTTTAAATGCAACTCAAGGGCAATGAGTTCTATTTTGGGAGGCTTATCGGGTTCAAAATTTGTCAAGGTTATGCATTGCACCTCTGCAAAAGAAATCTAGGACACACTAAAAAATATGTACGAAGGAAATTCCAAAGTAAAAGGAGCCAAGATGAAAACTTATCAAAGTAAAATTGAACAACTGAAAATGAAGGAAGATTAAGACATTGCAACTTATATTCTTTGAGTAGATGAAGTTGTGAATACCATGAGGGGTATAGGAGAAAGAACGGAAATTCAGTGACAATCAAAAGATTCTCATATCTCTTCCAATGAGGTTTGCCTCTAAGATCTTATCCCCTAGAAGAAAGATAATATCTAGATACTTTAAGTGTGGATGAAATACATGGAAATCTTACAACATATGAAATGAGAACAAAACAAGAAAATCCGACTAGAAGGGAAGCAACATTCAAGGCTTCCAAGAAGACAAGGAATAACAAGCAAAAATCAAAATTATGTTCGTGTTCTAGTTGTAGCGATGAATCAGATGATGAAGAAGAAGTGAATTTTATGAGAAAGTTAAAGCGAGGGATTGTCAAGTACAGAGGTAAGCTTCCTTTCAAATGTTTTTATTGTGGTAAGACTGGTCATTTTGATTCCAAGTGTCCTTATGCAAAAAGGTCAGATAGTAATGAAGAAAATGAAAAGAAATATTAGAAAAGGAATACGAGATTTGTGAAAAGGAAGAGTCTATATTCTAAGGAGGATAGTTCCTCATTCGATGAAGAGGATGATAATGACGATGACTTAGAAAAATTTCTCTTCATGGCCTTAGAAGTAACTGCTAATGATGATGAGGAAGAATATGTGTATGGAGAATCATACCTTGAGGAAGAATTTATCAGCATCTTAAGTGAACTAAAGAAATAAAGGAAGAAAAACAAGTTTCTCAAAAAGGAGTTGGGTGAATTGAAGGAAATTTCCGGAAGAAACCCTAAAAAGACAAGGAATATATTTATAGATTTAAAATTTTAGTAGGAAGAAGCAAAGGTAATCAAAGTAACACTTAGAAGAATACTGGAAGAAAAGGAGAAGACACAGGAAGAGTTGGAAGCAAAAATAATAATCTCTTAGGAAGGAATCACAAAAGAAGGACATCCGATAAAAATTTGTTAACAACACCAAAATATTGGATGAAATCATCAGCATCCAAAGGCCATTCTATGATAAATCTAGTCTTGTATGCAAACAAGATGATAAGGGTTCAATATCCATGATTACAAAAGGTAAATAAATACAAAGAAGTGATGCAGATGTTGTATAAGGTTCTGAGCCTCATAAAGTAGTGACAAACAAGAGTCCCAAAGAACATCGTGCATGGAAGAAACCACCAGCAACAATAAAGTTTCAATATTGTAACTTCAGAATATTTGCACCAACTATAATACCTTCTACATCCAGGTACCAAAATATTTTCTTTGGCATATGTTATTCTTGCAATAATTTTGGGCATAAGGCTATAAATTGTAGAGCCTATGTAAAGGTTAGAAACACATGGAATAGAAATGGCTATGAAAACTTTAGGAATCATGATGAGCAGCCTCATAAGGAATTTGATAGAAGTTATAACAAATTTGGAGCTCTCAATTATGAAATTGAATGCTACAAATGTAAAAACTTTGGACACACAACCAAAAATTGCAGAAGTGGAATGACAATGTCGTTAAAGGAAACTAGGCAATTTACAGAACAAAAGAGAGCTTGGGTAAAGAAGCAAAAAGACTTATAGATTGATGAATGTGGAATTTCCTTACAATATTAGAGCAGTATAATTTGATGGTGTGTTGATAGTGGATGTTCAAAGCATATGACATGTGACAAACTTTTTTTTTGTGTCACGAAGGAAAGAAAAGGAGGGATTTGTAACATTCGACAATAACAACTCATACAAATCGTGGGAAAATGTAAAATTATTATTGGAAACAAAGATGATCTAGAAGAAAATGTTCTACTTTTTGAAAACTTGAAGCATAATCTATTGATTATCAGTCAAATGTGTGATTAGGGACACACACTCCTATTCAATTACGAAGAATGTGAAACCAGGAGAAAAGGATCTGGTAGACTTGTGGCAACAACAACCATAAATCCAAACAACATAAACATCTTCAATGAAATTGGAAAGGAAAATTGTTGTTTGGGTAAGGAATATGAAATTTGGCTTTGGCACAAGATATTTGGTCATATAAACTTTGACAATCTTGTCAAGCTCGACAAGAAGTAGGTTGTAAAATAAATGCCACAAATCACAAAACCAACTAACACTTTGTGCAAGCATCGTTAGCATGTGAGACAAACAAAAGTTGAATTCAAGACAAAGGAATATGCCACTAAAGAGCCATTGCAAATTCAAAGCCATTTCCAATGTTAAACATTTCAGGGTGTTTAGAAGCAAATGCTACATAAAAATAGATGATAAGAAAATTGGAAAATTTGACTCTCAGGTAGATGAAGGCATATTTGTTGGGTACTCTTGCAAAAGTAAAGCATACATATGTTATAATCTAAGACTCAAAAATATAGTGGAAATCATCAAAGTGAAATTTGTTTAAATCATCTTGCCAAAGATAGAGAAGGAAAGTAGAGATTCAATCATCATTGAAAAACTTGAAATTGAAGAACCAAAGTTTGAAACAGAGGAGTAAGAAGAAAAAAAACAAGAAGAAGAGAATTCAGATGAAGAACAAGAAGAAATCAATTAAGAAAATATTCCGACTCCCTCTAGGACTTGGAAAATGTTCAAACACCTTTCAAGACACCAAATCATCGCATTCAGAAGAATCATCCCCATAACTAATGATTGGGGAAAAGAGTGTTGGAATATAAACTATATGTAAAATAAAATCTCATATTTTAGAACAAGGGAACTTGTCATTGCTATCCATAGTTGAACCAAGCAACTTTGAAGAAGCAAAAAATGATGAACATTGGATCAAGGCTATGGAAGAAGAACTAGATGAAATAGAGAAGAATGAAACATGGGAATTGGTGCCAAGACCAAAGGATAAAAATGTGATTCGTATAAAACAAGTTTTTAGAAAAAATCTCAATGAAGATAGACATGCAACCACAAATAAAGAACGACTAGTGTGCAATGGATATGCCCAAGTAGAAGGAATTGACTTTGATGAAACATTTTCTCCCATGGATAGAATGGAAGAAATCGGGATGATATCGGATTATGCATGAAATAAAAGAATTAAAGTATATCATATGGATGTAAAGTTGACCTTTCTAAATGGAGAGTTAGAAGAAGAAGTCTACGTTGAACAACTAGAGGGGTTCATACTATCAGAAAAATGAGGACTATGTATGCTGGTTAAGTAAATCTCTGTATGGACTCAAGCAAGCTCCTTGAGCTTGGTACTAAATATTGGAGAGATACTTACAACAACATGAATTCAAGAGGAGAAATGTAGATACTAATATCTACATAAAGATGGATCAAGACAATGTGATAATTATTGAAGTATATGTTGATGCCATCATCTTTGGAAGTGATGATGACAAGACGAGTCATAAGTTTGCTAAGGATATGCAAAGGTAATTTGAAATGTCCTTGCTTGGAGAGTTAACTTTATTCTTAGGAATACAAATATCTCAACTAGATTATGGTATTTTTATTTCCAAAACCAAGTACATAAAAGAAATGTTGAAGAATTTAGAATGAAAGACTACAAACCTGTAAGTACTCCTATGGTTATTGGATGCAAGTTAAGAAAAGACGATGAATCTAAGAAAGTGGACAAAAGGTGTTACAGATATATGATTGGTATCCTTCTCTATGTGACAACTTCAAGACCAGATGTTATGCATGTAGTTGGAAAAGTTGCAAGATTTCAAGAAACTCCAAAAGAAACACATAATTTAGCAGTGAAAATGATCTTCAGATATATTCAAGGAACAAAATACCTTGGACTATGGTATCCATAAGGAAACAAGTTGACATTGGTTTCCTACATAGATGAAAGTTGGGTAGGAAGAAATGATGATAGAAGAAGCACAAGTGGAGAAAATGTTTTCTTAGGTGATTGTTTAGTGTCTTGGTCAAGTAAGAAGCAATCTTCAATATCTTTATCCACATCAGAAATAGAATATATTACAACGACTTCATGTTGTACTCAAATTCTCTGGATGAATAAAACTATGGAAAACATTTAAGTAACATATGATGAGATTATTCCAATATTATGTGACGACACAAGTGATATAAGTATTTCATAGAATCCAATTATACATTGCAAGACAAAACACATTCCTATCAATTATCACTTTCTACAAGAACATGTTGTAGGAAAGAATATCAATATGGAATATATTGGGACAAACGAATAGATTGCATACATATTTACAAAGCCTCTCCCAAGAGAGACATTTGAGTATCTTCAACAAGGATTGGGAGTAATCCCTTCCCCAAATAATAAAAAATTATAAAAAGGGAGAGATATTACCAGGGGGAGTTACTCTTTTCCATTGAAATATTCGAAGCATGAAGACAGGGGGAGCATGGTCCTAGGGGGAGTATGATGGTTCCCATCAATGACAAGCGGGGATATTGTTGAATAAATTTGTTATTGATGTAAAAATATGTATGTATATGTCCTCCAAAGTGGTCCCCTTATGGTGTAGCGATTATGCATGGCCCTCATGGGAAGACACTTTGTGATGTACACATGTGGATCAAAACCCTGGATCAAAAATCTAAAGAATTCTCTAAGGTTTCCCCTAATATTTTTTGGTGAAAAAGCCCACAAACAATGGTGCTTGGTCCACTTTCTCATGAGTTTGGGTTTACATGACCCATGGTGGAGAAGACACTAAAGAGTCCATAAAGTTGGTCCAAAGAAATTTGGTGTGAAGCTTGAAGTACCCCTAAAATAATAATGCTTAGTCCACGTGACCCCAAAAGTTGTGGTACTTTATCCCATTAGACCACTTGAAGTGGAAAGGACCCCCACAAGAAATAATGGCGTATCCAAAAAGTATTGTGATGTGTTCAAGCCCTAGGGCCCACTTTGGAGAAGATACAGAGTGATATTGAAGTTTTGGCATGAAATGTCATGATGGATTCTTGAGGTGGGGTGCTAACCCTTGAGACCCCCTTAAAATATAAATATTCACAAATTAAGGATGAGTTTAAGGAGACACTAAAAGAAGCTACTAAATCATGATGAAGTGTATAAATAGAAAGCCAAAAATTTCATTTTATAATCAATCAAGTCTGTCTTTCTATTGCGCATATTTGGAGAAAAAGTGCAAAACTTTATGGAAGAACAATTTCTAGGCATCTTTGAGGATTGAGGAGATTCACAAAAAATGGCATAAGTTTCTCATACGCTATCAGAATTAAAAAAAAATCCCGGCTTGATGTAAATATGGTTGCGAGGGATATGTGATGAATCTATATAGATACTCTTTTGATTTCTATATTATCTCTTCATATTGTAATCTTGACAAAGGTATGGTTCATGCTTATGGGTTTCTCTTGTGACGACACTTGTCTTTCATGGATAAAGCTCATCTTGGATCTTGATATGTGAGTCTCTCTCTTGGTATATCTCTTTGAAGTCATTGAATATGGTATGGAGGCTATGATGATGGTTATATTGGCATAGATATTGATGGTTATAGTTGGATAGATCATGGTATTATGTATGGCTTTATTTGATGTAAATGATTAAACATGGAAATGAAATCTTTTGATGACTGTTTCTAGGAATTATTGGGAAGTGAAATTGAGGTTTGCACAACTTGATGTAGCGATAGAAAAAGGGACAGTGCTACAGAAATAGGGATAGTGATACAAGAACATGGACAATGATATAAGTACAGGAGCAAAGATACATGCACAGGTTGTCAGAGACAATGATACAATGATCAATACAATTTTTTTCTTCTATTCATACCAGGGCAACAAGGATAGGAGATTGTAGTATCCTTCAGGTTGGTTCTTGAGAACTGTGAGTTGGTGCCCACTAAGGATTGTAATCCTCTCTACAGGTTGGAGCTTGTGACCTTAGGGGGTTGTAGCCTCCTTTCAGTTGGAATCGATAAACTAGGGGGTTGGAACCTCCTTCTAGTTGGTGTTAGAAAATCAAAGAGTTGGATGTTCCTTCCAGTTGGTGCTAGTAAACACATTGAATGCAATCTTCATATTATAAACAACATATTTCATGGTTTTCTCCCATTTGGGTTTCCACATTAAATATATTGTGCACTATGTGATTTTTATGTGGTGGTGAATGATATTGTTAATGGTTAATGTTACATGTTAAAAGTTATAAAAAGTGACCAATACTAATTCACCCCCCCTCTTAGAATTGCTGAATATTCCAACAAGCATACAAAAAGATTAATGAAATGAGTGATGACTATAGGATTCCTTGGGTTCACCATTTTCTTTTTGTGTTCTCGTTGTCTCAATATCCATATCCTCAATCATCTGAGAACAATTTCATCATCCTTCGTGAGTACCGTAGAAGAACTAAGAGAGTACCTATGACTAGAATTTGTTAAATAATTACCTTTGATAATTTCTTCCAATATGTCCTTTAATGATAGGAATTCAACTTCCAAGGCTTGAATTTGGCCTCTTTGTCGCATGATGATGGCCTTTAACTCATTCCAATTTTTGTTGTTGTTGTCGTGCATTGTCTTGGAGAGAAAGAAAAGGGAGTTTCTCTTTCCATTGATGAAGGATTCATGCCTTCTCAACATTCTTTGTATTTCTCTTTATTGATACTTGTTGTGGCATACAAGGAAATTCATAGGAAGAAAATCTTTAAATATATTAACCAATAACCAATTTGGGTTGTCAAGAGGAGTATCAATTTTGAGAGAGAGATCAAAATTCCAATCCCAAAGTTTGTGAAGAGGTGAAATAGAGTTCCAAATGCACAGTTTATTCCCAATCCTCGCTTCTATTGATGGCTATGTAAAGTCTTCCAATTCCTAGCTTAAAATGGGGAAGTTACTACTCAAACCAATAATTGGGGTGGATAAGGCCACAAAACCCCGACAACAAATGCAAGCAGTAGAGATCCATAATAACACAACGAAGAACCAAAGTATCCATGTCCAGAGATAGAACTTAAGGGAGTGATAACTTCAATTATCTCCATGATTTTAAACCAAATGCAACAATTCCACAAGAAGTCTCAATTTCCTTTTTTCACTCCACAACAAGCACCCATGGGATGATGAGATTCCAAATAGTACCTAGTTTTATTTCTAATTCAAATGTATATGTTGGTAATAAATCACACATTCCTTGACTCTGTCATGACTAAGAGTTTCTCCCAAAATTCTATTAATCTTTCCTTCCACTAACCCACCTTTACTAGAATTAACTAATGCATAGCATTGAAATTGAAATGACAAAGGGAGGTATGGAATTTATGGTGCAATCCTAGACCTATCCAATCCCTTAATTGCACTCACATTCTCCTTATCATTGTTTATGCTATTTTTACATTTGCATACTTGTTGATTAATGGTGTATCTATGGGATTTAATGGCCATTGACGATAGGGAAGCAGGTAATAACCCATTTTTAAAACCAAGGACTAACATGCACTTCCATTCTAACCATCATGGAATTATATTTTGGAGGGAATCATAATTTTTCTTGCACATCCTTCATCTAGTCGAGAGGATGGATTAGTTTGTAGGTCGGCTTCATGATTGCTTTCTTCGAGTACATGGAAGAAACTAATGTCCCAAAACCTTAAAGATTCTTGTTTGATTTGAGTAATCATCCAATGAGAGTTAGATTGGGATTTTTATTATCCTTGTTCATATGTTTAATTAGGATAATTGATTCTCCTATATTAAAATAGATAGAGTCTTGGTTGTATCATCGCTTTGGATTCCTTACAATAATGCATAGGCCTCCACTGGGTTATTTCTGGTATTTTTAAGTCCTTATGCATATTTGATTACCTTGTTTTCTCCAAGATTAAATATGATCACCCTTGCACCTACCACCCATGGATTCCCTTTTGCTTCTCCATCAAAGAATATAACACACTTCTTTTGATTTTAGCACCAAAATACAAATTTATCCTTTCTCAGCCTGATTTTCCATGTTGGATTATTACCAATTTGAGGCTAATTTCTTTGTTTAAACCTACCTATTTTTTCATCCCAATTTATATATTTCCTCACAAGCGAGGTCAATAGTTTTCGTGATCTTGAGTGGATCTGGCTTGGATAGCTTCTATCAGTGAGATCTTGGATTTGTTTGTTGCGTCTTTGGGTTTGTTTTTCTCATTTTGGAAGATCTTCTTGTTCCTTAGTAGTGAAAAATTCCAATGAATATACTTGGGGACATCTACCCATAGATTTTTGAAAATAGGATTGCATTTAAACAAGCCTTTATAACGTTTGTGCCATCAAGAAAAAAATTGCTCCTTGTCTTTATAAGGATAGTATTTTGACAGAGTTCTTGGAGGGATGATTTCCACACCTTTTTGGAATAAGAGAAATTAAAAAATAGATTTATTTGATCTTCAAGTTTCTCCCCACATAAGGAACATTGAGAAGTCCCTTGGTATCCTCTTTGCTGTAAATTGCTTGACGGTAGCAATTTTCAATGATACATAATCCAACTTTAAGTATTTACCTTAGGAATGCCATCATTGTTCCATTTCAACTTCCAAATATTCAATGGATGATGTATGTTTGAGGATGTGTACTTCATGTATCCATCTTTAACATTATAGATTCATTTTCCCCAAAACCATTTGCCTTGAAGCCTCCGATATGTAGGGGCACATCCCTTTACATTTGTGAGAAGTGTATGGGCATTGAGAAGGAGGGGTTCTGGTGGTGAGATCACCCAAATAGTCCATTAATTTTCTTCCTAAATGGATGTCTTTTTTATAAGGAAAATTTCCACTAGTCAAATTTCCTTGACACCAGCCTCCATAAGCGTTTTACCTCGAGGAATTGATACATAGCTATTGGTTACTTGATTCCAAACCCACCACATTATTTAGGGGTTATTATCACTTTCCTCTTAATTAAATCAATTTTGTTGTTGTTTGTCTCCCTTCCCCCCCTTGCCATAAATTTTTGGCATCTCTTTTCCTATAGATTTCATAAATCCAATGGGTGCTAACATTGTTGAGCATTGGAGGATAAATACATATGATAACAAAATCATAAGAAGCACAATCCAAACTATGGTATTTATCCATTGAGTCCCCGATTGGGTGAATTTTGATTTAATTTTATTGATGGTCTCTTAGCAAATTATGGCTATGGGGGAAACCTTGTTGCAAACCTCATTGTTCTTGAATAATTTTGTTGGTTGATCATTGAAAAGTGGGAAAATACAAGGCCCACTGAAAAAATCTTATACCCATCCTACAAATTGATTTTCAAATCTAATTTTGAGCAGGATCTTGAAAAGGAAGGCACGACACACTTTGCTAAATGCATTAGCCATATCTAGTTTGATAATCATTCCCTTTTCCTGATTGGATCTACTAGAATAAAGCACATATTGTACCAAGATGATGTTTCCATTGATTTTTTGCATGAACCCTCCTTGGTTTTCTTAGATTAATTCAAGATTATCTTCTTGAGCCTATTAGCCTTGATTTTGGCTAGAATTTTGTTAGAGGAATTGTAGAGGGGGATTGGGAAAAAACTAATGAAAGAAAATGGGTTTGTTTCTTTAGGGATCAATTCAAGAGGAATTAGTAATACCTCCAATTTTTTAGATTTACATGTGTATGGATAACCATTCTTTGTAGGTCTATATTTATTATTGTCTAGAAAACTTTGTAAAAATGGATGGAGAGCCCCTTAGAACTAAGGGATTTATCTCGAGCAATTCCCCAAACTGTATGTATGATTTCTAATACTGAAATTGTTTGGATGAGATATATATTATCCTCCTTCCTCACCAATTAGTAGGTTTCCTCAAACATTATTTATTTGGAATAAGGATCGTCCTCATCTTCTAATGTATAGAGTTCTTCATAGTGCACTTTGGAATCCTCTTTCATTTTTGTAAAATCTATGATATTTTCCCATTTGTGAGCGTGATATCCTTCGTAGCATACTTATTGTTCCCATATTTGGATTGATGATGGAAAAACAAGGTGTTATTGTCATTGCTTTGGAGCCAAATACTCTTGGATTTCAACCTACTTATATATTCTTCAGCTCCGTTAGCCTCATGACTCTTGATATGGATGAATTTCTTTGCTAGATGGTCTTCTTTGGAAGCCTCCTCCACCTCCATGTGAGGTTGGAGTAACTCAAGTTAATGAACGGACTATATTTTATCCTTGTTTGGAGGAAAGTATGGTACTTTAACCTAATATTTTAGTGATCCTTTATCACTTTAATATTTTGTTCCCACATGAAGGATGGTGATCTTTTGATAAATTTATCCCACTCCTCTTTCATGATTTCCATTTCTTTTTTCATTATGGAGCCACATGGGATTAAATTAGAAGGGTGTGGACCTGAAATTGGTAGGGGATTCTAGGGAGAGAGAGAAGGTTTTATGATCAAAATTTGCAAATGGTATGGCTTTGGAGGTTAGGTACATGTTGTGAAGTAAAAATTGTTGTGCACTAGAAATTAGTCCATCTGATTTTCTACGTGTATCATTCCTATTTTCTAGGTATACTTCCGTTTGACTAATTTGATGTCCACAATATCCCAATCTATCATTATATCCTCCATTATTTAATGAAATGGACCTTGAATTGTATATTCCCTCGCCTCTTTTATTGATTTGACAAGACTAGGTTGAAGTCACCCGCAATGATACAATTTTTGGTTGCTTTTGTTCCTTCTAAGTTCTGTAAGGAGTTCTAACATAGCTCCTTTTCCATATAAGCAAGTAACATATAACTACTAAAAACATGGTGTTTGTTAACTAAAAGAAGACAATGCATGCATGAGAGGATCCATTGTGGGGATTATAGGAGGTGTTCCATATGGAATAAATATATATCCCATAGCATGTAAAAACTTTTGCTGCAACCTCTATAATTGGTAGTACAAATTTTAATGGAGGTTTAATAGATGTTCTCGATAACTAATTTTTTTTATTGAGCAGAGGTTTCAAACGCTCATAATTACACATCGGGTTTGTCTTTTTTTTTATATGGTGCATTGATGCTTGTATAAATATTACGCATTGGTTTGGTCATTTTTATTTTAAGTCACACCAGTGAAAGTATATTTTTTTATGCATCGATCCATTCTTTTTGTTTTAAAATAGATGGTGCTCATACACCTAAATAAAGCATTGATGCATATTGAGCTTTGTATTACATATACAAATGCATTGACACCTATATTACCACGTTCACTAGAGGGTCGCATAATTTTGAACATTTGAGGTGAGATGTCGGTGCCATTCTTTATTGTGAAGCACTGGTGCATATATTATATTTAAATAACTAATGCATATTTTAATCATGTGCACCATAATATTTTGAAATGATAAATATAATCATACTTTATGTCATTTAAAGTAATGATTATTTTTCAGAATTGTTAGCATCGATGTGAGAATGTAATTAATAGGCATCAATGCACATAACTCATAAAAGTGGACACACTGCCTAGTGAGTTCACAAGAATACAATTTACTGATATGTATGTTTAATTAACTATCTGTTTTACAAAATTTTAATTAATTATCTCCATTTTGTTTTTGATAATATGTCAATTTTTATATTTTAATTATTGCATTTTGAGATAATGATTGCATTAATGAGTTATCCAACATATTACACATTTGTTAGTTGTAACAATTTACCTTTGTTATTTGTAACAATGTAATTCAATTATATTAATTAATTAGCAACACAACATTTTGCAACATTATACAATGCACTAAAATAAGAAACCCATTGTCATATAAATGAAGCAACACAAATGTCCATAATAATCAAAATGCAACTAATATGTAATGTAACACTTATTGGTAACCTATCAAGATCCAACTAGGACAATATGTCCAATACATTAAAGAAAATGTCGATATGTAATTGTTACACTTATTGGTAACATGTCCTGCCATTGGGGCAATATGTTGAGTACATTAAACAAAATCCATAATTTTAACAAACAAATATTCCAAAAATTACAACTTGTAGTAACATTCAATTATATTGATTATCGTTCATCATTTGGATTGCTGTTACCACTCAAGTTGCATGTACGCCTCATTTTTTCATCACTTGCAAGTGATATTGTACTTGGGTCATTTAACCTAATGTTTTGTTGATCATCTTGTTTTTAATGTCCCTCTTCTTCATGTTCCATATGCAAAAATACAAATAACGTGTAATATATATATCTACTTTTATATTGTAGAAGATATATGATTGTGTTAATAAAAAAGTCTACCATAGCAGTGAGTGTTTCATAAATAATGCACATTCTTTTGGAGCCATGCTCCATGATGCCTCTTAAAAATATCTTCCATTGGATCTTCTCCATACTTTGTTTCTTTCATATTTAATATGCCATGATAAAACATATATATAGTTGATATCAAGGTTTTTTTGTTATATTCCCTTTAGGGTAGATAAGAAATTAATTGCATGTTGACACAGTTCAGTCAACAGGGGTTCACACATTGTCGATACGATGTTGTCGACATCTTTCCAACATCAATCACAGGTTTTCAATGCGGTCTTTCACCAACCCATCAACAGTCCAATCATCCATATATACCACTAGAAATTTATGAATAAAGTATTTAAATGCAACGACGACTATCCTTGAGAAGATTGTAGGCACATTCTTGAGGCCAAATGGCATCACCGTGTACTGAAAGCATCCCCATTCAGCCAAAAAAATCATCTTATGCTGATATTCCTTTGCAATATTGTTCTGATGATAGCTTGAAAATCCATCTATGAAGGAACATACCTCTTGGCCACCTACACCTTCCAACACCTCATTAGTAAATGGTGTAGGGAATGGATCATGAAGATATGCGTCATTTAGCTTTAAGATATCGACACAGATCCATAATTCTCCCGTCTTCTTATCTTGAACAAGAATTAGACTGATCCATTCTGATTCTTCCACCAGTTAAATGATTCTGGCATCCAGACACTGCTTTACTTGCTTCATGTCTTGTTTTAGTGGGATTTTCATTTCTCCTAAATATCCTAAAATCCCTTTCATTTCAAAGAATTTGGCCAGAAACAAATCTTGGAACTTGTGCAATAAATCAATGATTTTCTCCATAGTGGATTTGCCCCAATAATCTCCAATATTGGAGAACTTCGATTCATCCTCTGTCCCAATGTTGACCTTCTAAATTCTCAGCGGTTGGTGAACTTTGTCTATCAACATCTCTAGTGATGCGATGTCATGACTTCCTTAAATATTATGGAATTTTGATATTTCTTGGATCATCCTCATCGTCAGGTCATTCTGTTATATTGTAACACTCCATCATCAGCTATATTACTAGTATCTCATGTGATTCCGCAGGAAATGCGTCTGGGACTATTTTCAAGACAACATCTCAAATGTGTTGAAGTGTGCGATGAATCATTGGATCAAAATTTTCAAAGATTAAAGTTTCAATGAAACATACCTTCAATTCTTTGTGGAAATTGATCCCAAGCCGTAGATCAATTACACTCACAAAATTACTAGTTAAGCATGCAAAATTCTACAAAAAGGAGTCTGAATATGGAGCATAAAAAAAAATTCTATTGAATAAGTGTACATTAGAAAAACTGATAAATTAATAAGATTTCCAAATATATAATTACATGAAGGATTTGAAAGCATAAGGATGCTATTCGAATTGGACAAAAACATGCTTACTAAACTAGTCAAAATCCCCCATAGGTGCATAAATCACTTTCCTAATCTGTCAATATACTCATGAATTGGATGAGTGAGATGCACAATATGATAAGTGATGGAAATAGATCATATCCATGCTTTTGGATGGAGAAAATGAAGGAGGATGAGTTGGGAAAAAAAAAAGGCAGTTACTCCAAGACTAGCTTTTCCCTTTTTCCTTAAAACTGCTAAAAAGCAAGGAAGTTTTCAGAAAAAGCAGAACCATGCTTTTTATATTTTGGAATGACTGCAGAGTTGTTAGAATATTTTCCAGGATGTTTCTAAAGCACTCCTTAAGGAAATTTTAGCATTTGTTGACTTCCAGGTGCAAGTGGATGCCAATTAGCATAGTAAGGAATCTAGGAGTAGGACAAAATTGACAAAATAACGTCTCCTATGTGTAACTATGGGTTTGATTATTATAAACCCCCCCTTAAGCCTGAATTTATGTAAAATATCAGAAAAATATATCAGATTATAGGGCCTAGCAACAAGGCTTAGTCTCCCTTTACATACTGCTTGTCCATACAACCAAGGAAAGAGGCAAAAACCCAAGGGGAAAATCCTCCCTTAAACATGGACATGAAATTTTTTTTTGGAAATATTGTTACCAATAATTATTCACCACATGATAAGAAACCCCCAACAGTGATTTGATATTACTGAAGGTCTTCTCAGAAAACGCCTTGGTGAATATGTTTTCTACTTTCTATGAAGATGCACAATAGAGTAGAGCAATTGAGCCATCATGCACAAGCTCCCTGATATAGTACATATGGATCTCAATGTGTCTGGTTCGCTGTATTTGAAATGAATCAATAAATATTCAAATGGTGATTTGATTGTCACAATATATGACAGTGGAAGTCTCTGATTTGATCCCACACTCTCCATGTATTCCCTGCAACCACAAACATTGAGTAGTTGTATTCAAATGTCCTCTATACTCTGCCTCTGTAGATGAGAGTGCAATGACACTCTGCTTCTTACTTGACCAGCTGATTGGTCCATATGCAGGCATAAAAACAAATCCTGAAGTTGATTCTCGATCAATGTTATCTCCTACCCAATCATTGCCAGTAAATCCAACTATCTCTAAGTCAAATTTTGCTGCATAAAAAATCCCATGAGTTCTTGTTCGTTGAACAAAGTTCAAAATTATTTTAGATGCTTTCCAATGGATTTTATGAGGCTGATCCATGTGTCTGGAAGCCACACTCACTACATAATATATTTTAGGTCAAGTAGGAGTCATATAAACCAAACACCCAATCAACTTCCTATACAGTGTATTATTTACCAAAGGAGAAGAACTTGCTTCTTCAAGCTTAACTCTAGAAAGGAATGGAGTCTTGCTTGGATTGCAATCCTTCATGCTGAACTTGTTGAGAATATATGAAGCATACTTGGACTGATGAACTTTGATCCCATGTGATGATTGAGAAACTTCACCCAAGAATTGACTCAACAATCCCAACTCTGTCATGGAAAATGCATGGTTCAGTGCATCCTTCAAGGATGCAATCTCTTTCATGGAAATTCTTGTTATCAATAGTTCATCTGCATACAAAAAAAAATCATTAAATAACCATGGTTCACCTTGAAATAGACATTCGGATTAGACTTGCATCGAATAGAGTTCTGTGACAGTAAAAAGACATCAATTTTGGCATACCAAGCCCTGGCGGCTTGCTTTAGCCCATACACTGATTTCTTTAACCTGCACACCAAAGATGGATTATACAAAAAAACTTCAAGTTTCTACATATAAATATCTTCATTTATATCTCCATGTAGAAAGGCACACTTCACATCCATGCGATGCACCTCCCATTGCCTTGATGCCATAATGGCTAAAGCTAGCCTTATGGAGTCCATCTTTTCCACAGGTGCAAAGGTCTCATTGTAATCAATAACTTGAACTCGTGAGTAGCCTTTAGCTACCAATATTGTCTTGTATTTAAAATTTGAACCATAAACAACAAATTTGGTTTTAAAAATCCACTTACACTTTACTAGCTTTCTCCTTTGGGGGAGATTGACTAGTTCCCATGTGTCACTCTTCTGGAGAAAGCTGTATTATTCCTTCATGGATGTTTTCCATATTGGATCATCTGATGCATATTCATATGTCTGAGGGTTTGATTCAACCATAAAATACCACTTCTCATCAAAGAATGGATCTTTCACATAAAGGGCACTCTCAAATTGAGATCTAGTCATCCTAGTGTCACTAGGATTCCCAACTAGTTCCCTAGCTGCATGAATGGTACTTGCTTCCCATTTTGGTATTGTAGGAATATTAGGATTTGTAATTAAATAATCATTATCAGACATATCAGAATCATCAAACTCATTAGTCTCTTCACTTACATTTAGTGGTTGTGGTAATGAAGAGGACTCTCCAATTTCTGCTGCTGTTAAAGGCTCTTCTTCAAGATGAACAGTCCTTTCGATGAAATATTTTTGAGTTATTAAGTTTATCAGCTTGTAACCTTTGGAATATTCAGAATAACCAACAAAAATGAACTCTTGACTTTGGGGTTGAAAATCCCTCCTCTTTTCAGTTGGAATTCTAGCCCAAGCCTTTGAGCCAAAAATCCTGAAATGGGTCACATCTGGTTTGTGCCCACTCCAAGCTTCGAAAGGGGTGATTCCATCAAGTTGCTTGTGAGGCACCCTATTCTAGATATAGGATGCATAGTTTATTGCTTCATCCCAAAACTTTGGTGGAAAATTTTTATACTCCATCATACAAGTTGCCATCTCCTTGAGTGATATATTCTTCTCAGCAACACCATTTTGCTAAGGTGTGTAAGGAATAGAATGATGCATATGGATACCCGCATATTCACAATAATGGATGAGATCATACTTGAAATTCTCTCCACCATTATCAGTTTTGAGGATATTGATTTTCCTCCCAGACTGGTTCTCAACCAAGGCTTGAAAGACCTTGAATAGGTAACAAACTTCAGACTTATGCTTTAGGAAGTAAACCCAATAGTACATGGAAAAGTCATATATGAAGATTAGGAAATATTTGTATTGACTCATGGATGAATGAGGGAATGGACCAGAAATGCCATTGTGGATTAACTCAAGGGGTGCAGAGGTTCTCTCATGACTGAATCTCGGATACTTGTGCTCTGGGTGTTTTCCTAGGATGCAACCTTGGAAGAATCCTTTAGAAAACTTGATCTTTGGTAACCATATGACTATGTATTTGTCACTCAAATATGAAATATACTTTTAGTTAATATTTCCAAATATGTAACGGCAAATATTGCTTTCTTTATTAGCGCGAGTGAGAAGAGAAGAGGGGTTAGAGAAAGGTAGGAAATTGGAAAACTTGTACACTTTCGAACTGTGATCCACAACACCTTTTGCTATGAATCTACCATTCGAATATATGATATTTCAAATTCATTGGGAGAGAATACAACCTTCTTAGGAGACCTAGTGTGGGTCATATGATACACTAACAAGAGCTTAGCAACAAGACCCAAGACATACAACACATCATTGAAAGAACCATGGTCAAGATCAATCCTACCCTTCCCCATACTATTAGTAATAGAGTCATCTCCCAAAACAGTTTTTGGACCTTTCAAATCATCAAGAGAGGAGAAATTCTCCCTTGCCGAAACCATGTGCCTTGAAGCTTCGAAATCAATGATGAAGGTGGATGATCTTGAAATGCTGGAAACCAAGGCATGGACTCTATCCTTATCATCTGAATTTGATCCTCCTTCCCTCTTCTTTGCGCATTCAGGAAGGGAGATGTTGTTATTTTCTAGGATTTGAGTAAACATGGTGATTTGCTTCTTCATAAAAGAGCTCTCAAGATGATATCCCTTACTATAGTATGCACACTTGCTCATTTCACCTTTGTTCTTCATATTTTGGAAGTTCTTCTTGGAGCTTGAGGGATCCTCTTGAGACTTGGACTTGTATCTCTTTTGTTCAGGTGGCTTCATTGAATTGGATTTCTTCTTGCCTTTGTAATCGACCCTCAAATCTCCAGCAACCAAGGCTTGGTCTTTGGAACATTTGATAGTGCCCATAATTACCAGTTGATCTTGCTCCTGAGTGAGGGATTCCATGAATTCAGCAAGCTTAGGAATCTTCCATGCTCGTGGTGTCAATTTGGTGGCATGGAATGTCGAAAAAAACATAGAGTATTCATGTTAAAGCTTTGAAAGTATGGTTAAGACTAGTTTCTCTTCCTTCTTTTCGATTCCACACTGTTTTCACTGCAGAACTAGGGCCTTAAAATTGGAAAAGTATACTTGCAAGGATTCGAAGCTAGGGGGACTCAATGAGACCAACTCATTCTCAAGTTTATCTCCAATCACTTCATTCATACTTATAAATAGAGTCTCAATATTCTCCCAAACCTCATTTGGTGATGAAAATCCATCCAGATGGAAGAGGAGGTCTCTTGAAATGCTCAAGCACAAGAGACCATACGCCTCATCCTTGCTGTTGTGCCATTTAATTTTCTCTGTAGCTGCATTGGGATCAGCCTAATTTTCCATGGTAACCCTGTAGAGGCCTTTACTCCTTAAGAAAATATCCATCTCAACCTTCCATTCAAAAAATTGGAATGGAGTTAAGATGATCCTTTGAGATTAGTCCATATCTCAGCAACTGTACCCTTCAACCAACAGAATACGCTCCAAGTTAGTGATGTCGAACCTGAAATAGAAATATGGAAGGGGAATTATCTAAATACTAAGGCTATAATACCATGTGGAAATTAATCCCAAGCTGTAGATCAATTACACTCACAAAATTACAAGTCAAGCATGGAAAATTCTACAAAAAGGGGACCGAATATGGAGCATAACACAAACTTCTATTGAATAAGTGTACATAATACAAACTCATAAAGTAATAGGCTTTCCAAATATACAATTATATCAGATATTCAAAAGCATAAGGTTGCTATTCGAATTGGACAAAAGTAGACTTACTAAACTAGTCCAAATCCCCCATAGGTGGATAAATCACTTTCCTAATCTATCAAGATTCTCACGAATTGGATGTGTTGATGTATTTGTAACTTTGGAATGTATTCATCTATGTATCTTATGTATTGTAACCTGATTTTTATTCTAGGATGTATCTATTATGTATTTGAGTCATGTTGTCATGCCCCGATGTTCTGATCGGGAGGATCAATAATGTAAACAAGTCATGTCAAGTCATAGTGGGTAACCCTCCGATTGTGTAAGGGTTAAAGTCCCTGTTGTTTTGGGGCACTAGGGTTATTAGACTCTCCAAGTAGAGGTCGGACCTAGTAGGGTTTTAGTCATGTCGGGATTAGTATAAATAGAGAGCTGGGGTCTCTATTTAGCACACATCACTCACACACTCAAGTGCAGCGCATAGTTGAGGAAGGAGAAGACACTGGGGCTAGACAAGAAGAAGATTACTGTTGTCAGGAGTGCATCTTACTGTTTTTGGGTTTTACATCTTGTGCTGATTCTATCTCTGAGGAAGTTGTGGGGTTTTCTCCATTTATGGTTTCCTCGATCAAAAACACTGTGTTCATTGTCTCTTGTGTTTGATTGCTGTACTTGTTATTCTCTTAGTAAAGATCCTAACATAATGCTAGCTTAATGTTGAAAAACTAACATGGTATCAGAGCTAACCTGAGAAGAAGACACTGTGCAGCTGCGGGAAATAGGGCTTCCTAGTTTGTGGATCTTTCTTCATAGATTTTCAGCAAAAGTAAGGTCGAACAACTCTCCTCCTTAGGGCGCATCTTTCTGTTGAAGCAGAATCCAATTCTGAGGTTTTTCAGTTTTGGACCTGTCACTGCTGTCGAAAATTAGGGCTTTTTACAGAAGAGGAATTTTTCAGTGAGCCCAGGCCTGGATTGATCTCCTCCCCAAAATCAAAGTTAGGGACAAATTTCAAGGCATTTGGGTAGACGGAACTCCGGAAAAGCAAAACCCTAATTTGCTCCTGAACCAGCTCTACAGGATTTCAGCTCAATTTTCAGATCCGACATCTTGAACCTGGTAAGATCTAAAATATTTTGTATTTCCATTTGAGGTTCTCATTTAAGATGTCTCATCATACCAAGCTTGATCAAAAGCTTGAGGGAGCTGAAAACTTCTGAGCCTGGAAGTATAGGATCTCCTTGGCCTTGGAAGAAAATGAATTAGACTCGTACATCCATGAGGAGGTTCCAGTTCCAGAGGGAGATGAGGCAAAGGCCTTACATAAGAAGAATATGGTTATGGCAAAGAGGATCATTGCTGATTCTATCAAGGATCACCTTATCCCACAGGTTTCCTCTCTCAAGACACCTAAAGCTATGTTTGATGCCCTAAACAAATTGTTCGAAGGAAAGAACATCAATCGGAAGATGACCCTGAGAAACCAACTGAAGAATGTGAAGATTCAGAATGCAGAAACAATCCAGTCTTACTTCACAAGAGTTTATCAAATCAAAGAGCAACTAGAAGCAGTTGATGAAGAAGTGAAAAATGCAGAGATTGTAATGACTACATTGAATGGCCTTCCTAGGTCATGGTATTCTTTCATCCAAGGAATCTGTGCTAGGAAGAAGTTAGTCAAGTTCAACAGACTATGGGAAGAGTGCTCTCAAGAAGAAGCTCAAATAGTAGCTAGAGAAGAGAAGATGGGAAGTGAAGACCAAGCTCTTACAGTACATTCCAAGTCTCACTCCAAGTCAAACAAAAGAAGACCTCATGGTTCTATAGGTAAGCACTCTCACAGAGATAATACTAGAAGAGATGTATCTAGGATCATATGCTATACTTATGATGAAGCAGGACACTATGCAAGGAATTGTCCTAACAAACAGAAGATAGTAAAGAAGAGAAACAAAAGAAGACATCATGCTCATGTTGCAGAGGATGATGAACCATACATAAAGAGATCCAGATATGAAAGTGAAGATTCTTCAAGCGAGGATGAATATGTTCTGATATCAGCTCTCATAGGTAACATTACTCATGGTAGTGATGATTGGCTTATAGACAATGGGGTTTCCAAACATACGACTGGATTCCAGGAATCCTTTGTAAGACTGTCAGAACATGAATCACCTCACAAGGTAAAGCTAGGAGATGACTACCAATATCCAATAAAAGGTAGTGGGGAATCTTCATATAAGTTAGACTCTGGAAATATCTAACAATGAAAGAAGTATTGTTTGTGCTAGGACTCAAGAATAACCTTCTCTCCATATCAGTATTAGATGCAAAAGGAATGCGGGTTGCATTCATAGATGGTCAAGTCATCATGTGGCCAAAAGGAAAGACTATCGATGGTGCAGTAGTAATTGGAGAACAATAAGGAGGATTATACAAATTGAAGGGCCATCCAGAACAAGCCTTGGTCCATGACATAGTAGAGCCAAGTGAACTTTGGCATAGAAGGCTTGCATGTGTGCATTACAGAGCACTACCTATTGCAAGCAAAGCTGTCGAAGGTCTTCCAGAAATCCAAGCAAAACATGATGGGGTCTGTAAAGGATGTGCGAAAGGAAAGAATACAAAGAAGACATTTCCAAGCAGTGAAAGTAAAGTAAAAGGAATCTTGGAAATCATCGACTCCGATGTATGCAGTCCTATGTCATCAAACTCTCTAAGCGGGTATGCATATTCTGTTTCTTTTATTGATGACTTTTCTAGGAAGACACGGGTTTACTTCATGAAGAACAAAGACAAAGTATTTAACAAGTTTAAAGAATTCAAAGCCTTGATCAAAAACCATACTGAAAAGAAGATCAAGACCATTCGATTAGATAATTGCAGAGAATTCACTTCAAATGAATTCAAAGAGCTATGCAAAGAATCAGGGATTAAGAGGGAGCTGTCCACTCCTTATAATCCACAACAGAATGGGGTTGTAGAACAGAAGAACAGAACCATCATGGAAGCTGCAAAAGCCATGCTTCATGATCAAGACCTTCCTATGCATCTTTGGGCGAAAGCTGCCAGAACAATGGTGTATGTACAGAACCGTACTCCACATAGAGTACTTGAGAACAAGACTCCTGAAGAAGTCTTCTCCGACAAGAAACCAGAAGTCAGCCATCTCGGAATATTCGGCTGTCCTGTGTACATCCACATTCCAAAAGAGAACAGGACTAAATTAGATCCTTCAGGAAAGAAGGGTATATTTGTGGGATACTCTGAAAGCTCGAAGGCTTACATAATATATTTCCAAGGATATAAGAAGATTGACATCAGCAGGGATGTGACATTTGATGAAGACACAGCTTACAACAAATCCAGAAAGAGACCTGCTCAAGAACCTAAAGAAGCAGAAGCACCTAGAATTCATGATACAACCATGAATGAAGAAACTCTAGAATTTGAAGAACCACAAAGACCTATACATCCACATTTGGAGAAGAATCCTCATAAGAGGAAACCTGCTTGGGTATGAGAACTTATCCAAGGTGCAGAAAGATATGGGGCTCCAGAAGAGAAGCACAGAGAAAGAAAGAGGACCAGATCCTGTTCCGGGTATGTAGCTTTACTATGTGATTTCATTGATAAAGAACCTTCCAGTTATGAAGAAGCGGCAGAACAGAAAGAATGGAAGGATGCTATGATCGAAGAGTACCAATTGATCATGAAGAATGATGTTTGGGATGTTGTCCCAAGACCAGATGGGAAGTCAGTTGTAACTTCCAAATGGATCTACAAGATCAAACATGCTGTAGATGGTAGCATTGAAAAGTATAAGGAAAGATTCATAGCTCGAGGTTTCTCTCAGAAAGAGGGAATAGACTATGAGGAGACCTTTGCACCTATATCCATATACACTTCCATCAGATCAGTACTTGCTCTGGCTGCAGTGATGAAATGGAAGATACACCAAATGGATGTCAAGACTGCTTTCTTGAATGGTGTAGTGGAAGAGGAAGTGTATGTAGAACAACCACTCGGTTTTGAGACACATGACAGGGAGTCTCATGTATGCAGATTGAAGAAAGCCCTGTACGGTTTGAAACAGGCACCCAGAACATGGTATGGCAGAATTGATAGCTTTCTATCTAGTTTGGACTTTACCAAGAGTAAAGCAGATTCCAACCTTTACTACAAGGTTGAAGATGGCAACCCAGTGATGCTTCTACTATATGTAGATGATCTGTTTGTGACAGGAATGGATGGGTTGATTATTGATATGAACAAAAAGCTTGCTGCCAAGTATGAGATGAAGGACTTGGGTATGATGCATTACTTTCTAGGTATGGAGGTGTGGTAGAGTACAGATGGAATCTTCCTTGGACAAGGGAAGCATGCAGTAGAGATCTTGAAGAGGTTTGGGATGATGGACTGCAAGACTATGGCCACACCTATGGCATAAAACCTGAAGCTATTGAATGATGCTTCTTCAAAGTCAATTGATGCTACGATGTATTGTTAGATGATTGGGTCATTGATGTACCTGACAAACACGAGACCAGACATTTGCTTTGTTGTGAACACCTTGAGCCAGTTCTTGACAGATTCGAGAAATGTTCACTTGATTGTTGCAAAGCATGTTCTGAGGTACCTGAGGGGTACAATTGATTATGGGATCAAGTACGATGCGAATCAAAATATCAACCTAGAGGGTTATGTTGATTTAGATTGGGCAGGTAGTGCCATCGATAGGAAGAGCACTTCAGGGCGTTGCTTCAGTATGGGATCAGGTGTGATCTCTTGGTTTAGCAGGAAGCAATCCTGTGTGGCACTGAGTACAGCTGAAGTAGAGTATGTTGCAGCTTGTTTAGCTAGTTGTGAGGCAGTATGGCTGAGGAAGCTACTGTCTGATTTATTTGATCTCTAGATGGATGCTACTTGTATACATTGTGACAACCAGAGTTGTGTGAAGTTGTCAGAGAATCCAGTGTTCCATGACAAGTCGAAGCACATCGAGATCAAGTATCACTATATCAGGGATATGGTGCAGAGAGGAGCAGTGAAGCTCCAGTATGTTGCGACGGAGGAACAGATAGCTGATGTGTTGACGAAGCCATTAGCCAGACTGAAGTTCGAGTACTTCAGGGAGAAGCTTGGTGTTATCCAGATCAAGGTTTCCTCCAAGGGAAAGTGATGAGTTCCAAAGCCATTATGACAAGCAGGTCAGATGTAAGGGCTGAGCCATTCTGTCATGGTGAGAGGATTCAGTTCCTTCCATGTCAGATATGAGTGCAAAATATCCAAAGCCATTATGACAAGCAGGTCAGATGTAAGGGCTGAGCCATTTTGTCATGGTGAGAGGATTCAATTCCTTCCATGTCAGATATGAGTGCTGGCCATTCTGTCAAGTAGGACAGATGTAAGGGCAACTGCCACTCTCTAGGAGAGTGGAGGCACCTGGTCAGTTACCAGGTAGCTCAGTCTGGGACTGGGGGCCTTTCTGATGAGGGTGGAGGATTTGGTTCCTTCCAGGTCAGATGTGAGTGCATGCCATTCCATCATGGTGAGAGGATTAAGTTCCTTCCATGGCCGATGTAAGTACGAGCCATTCCATCATGGTGAGAGGATTAAGTTCCTTCCATGGCCGATGTAAGTGCGGGCCATTCCATCATGGTGAGAGGATTAAGTTCCTTCCATGGCCGATGTAAGTGCGGGCCATTCCATCATGGTGAGAGGATTAAGTTCCTTCCATGGCCGATGTAAGTGCGGGCCATTCTTTCATGGTGAGAGGATTCAGTTCCTTCCATGTCAGATGTAAGGGCAGACCATTCTATCATGGTGAGAGGATTTAGTTCCTTCCATGACAGATGTGAGTGCGGGGCCTTTTTGATGTGATTGTAGTTGACTACATGATCAGACGTGAGTGCTGGGCATGCCTTTCTGACGATTAGGTCAGATGTAAGTGTTGGGTGTGCCTTTCTAATGAGTAAGTCAGATGTAAGTGCTGGGAAAAGACCTACCTGATGGTTAGGCCTACAACCAGCATGAAAGAAGGCTGGCTCTGTAGAACTTCCTATGACGAGATAGTGCACACATGATGATGACTAGATGAGATCCAGATCGAGCTATGATCCAGATCCAGTTATGATGACTCCAAGAGATCTAGATCGAGTGATGATCTAGATCTAGCAGTGATGATCCAGATCGAGAGATGATCCAGATCCAGATCTAGATCGAGTGATGATCCAGATCCAGTCTAGTGATGATGATCCAGATCGAGTGATGATCTAGATCCAGTGATGTTGATCCAGATCGAGAGATGATCCAGATTTGAAGAATGAAGATGACTTGAAGACTCAGAAGACTCGAGATGCAGATGATGAGATGATCTAGTTGATACAGAGAAGAATACCAGTGCTGAAAATTGTGTCGAAAGAATACCTTCCTAGTTAAGAGGGAGTGTTGATGTATTTGTAACTTCAGAATGTATTCATCTATGTATCTTATGTATTGTAACCCGATGTTTATTCCGAGATGTATGTATTATGTATTTGAGTCATGTTGTCATGCCTCGATGTTTCGATCGGGAGGATCAATAATGTAAACAAGTCATGTCAAGTCATAGTGGGTAACCCTCCGATTGTGTAAGGGTTAAAGTCCCCGCAGTTCTAGGGCACTAGGGTTATTAGACTCTCCAAGTAGAGATCGGACCTAGTAGGGTTTTAGTCATGTTAGGATTAGTATAAATAGAGAGCTGGGGTCTCTATTTAGTACACATCACTCACACACTTAAGTGTATCACATAGTTGAGGAAGGAGAAGACACTGGGGCTAGACAAGAAGAAGATTAATGCTGTCGGGAGTGCATCTTACTGTTTTGGGGTTTTACATCTTGTGCTGATTCTATCTCTGAGGAAGTTGTGGGGTTTTCTCCATTTATGGTTTCCCCGATCAAAAACACCTTGTTCATTGTCTCTTGTGTTTGATTGTTGTACTTGTTATTCTCTCAGTAAAGATCCTAACATAATGCTAACTTAATGTTGAAAAACTAACAGGATGAGTGAGATGTACCTGATGATAATTGATGGAAATATATCATATCCATATTTTTGTATGGAGAAAATGAAGGAGGATGAGTTGGGAAAAAAACAAGGAAGTTACTCCAAGACTAGCTTTTCCCTTTTGCCTTAAAACTGCTAAAAAGCAAGGCATCTTTCAAAAAAAGTAGAACTGTGCTTTTTCTATTCTGGAATGACTACAGAGTTCTTGGAATTTTTTCCAGGATGTTTCTAAAGTGCTCCTTAAGCCATTTGTAGCATTTGTTGACTTCTAGGTGCAAGTGGATGCCAACTAGCATAGTAAGGAATCTAGGAATAGGACAAAATTGACAAATTAATGTCTCCTAGGTGTAACTATGGGTTTGATTCTTCTAAAAGTCTTCCCATTCCATAATATCTCTTTGAATTTATATGGAAACACACCATTTTTGCGAAGTCTCATCTAATGTGTGCACAAAAGCATGTACCCATTCATCCTTTGGTCGTGACACCCACGTGGTATGACATGCAATTAAATGATCATTGGGATAATTTTTCCATTGTAATTATTTCCCTGATAGTACCCTATTTTTCAAAAGGGAACCTTCATGAGTCTGCGACACAATGACCAACCTTCCATCCATTTCTTATGTGTTTCCCACCAGCGTGCTGGAGTGGCCTTCAATGCCTCCTCCAATGCCAATATTCGCTGAGGTTCTGATACCTTTTATTCAAAATTATCGATAAAATCAGTCAAATTAGGTAGCCCTTCACATGTTGGGAGCTCAACAACCTCCATTGTGACCCAACGTAGCAAATGACTGACTCGCCCACACTTCCAAATGGATAGTTCATGTAGCTGATTTTGCCAATTTTCCAACGCATCATCAAAATCCGATGATGCAGAGCTAGAAATTCGCCAAACCAACTCCCCATTTGTAGTGGGATGGGTGTAGTCTTCTAAAATATTATATGCATGGTCCCATCCCCCTATGACTTCCTCCTTTACTAGTTTGACATATCTTCTACCTTCGCTCGTATCCAATGGGGATATTACTCGAACGTCGCAGTTCTCAAAGGTCATTACTCCCTTCTTGAAGTTGATCACCTCCATATTTTCATTTTCCCACCCAATCCCCAACAGTGCGGGATATGATCTACCTTCGTCAACAATTTTTATAACATCAAAATATGCATATGTCTTCATTCCTTCTACTTCCACTAGTAAGCGCGGTACTCGCCCAATTGGTGACACTTTGGCCTGATTTTCCAATCGCAACTGTATCGGGGACCAAACCAACTACGGTTTTCCCATCTTTTCCCATGTCTTCTTTGTCAAAATGTTGACATCTGAGCCTAAATAAAAAAATGACAGATTGCACGTCATAATTACCAATTTGGACATTCATTCGCATTTCCCTTCTAGTTTTATTCTTATGCAAGGAATTCACATTGTAGTCTTGTTGGCCTTTCTCTAGTCGATATAAAAGACTTTCTATCTTGACCAACGCATTAGGATATTTTTCCAGTGACAAACAACTTTCAAAGAAATTTTGTAGTGATCCAATCTTCTTTTGTGATCCTGCTACAAGTGTCGAATCGAAAGCAGATGGCATTTCATAGATAGGAAACTTACATGTATCTCTTTCGATGATATCTCATGAATCAAATAAAGTCACTTTCTCAATGTCGACATCAAATTGCACCTTCTTTCGAGCTGCTAAGCCCGCAAAATGCGGAAGGGAAAATGCGGAGATCGAAATTTCCAAAGAACTTTTCCGTATCCTACATCTCTCAAAGTGCGGAAAGGAAAATGCGGAAGGGAAAATGCAGAGATCGAAATTTCCAAAGAAAGTTTCTGCATCTCGCATCCCACATCTCGTAAGTTGTGGAAAGGTTAAATCTGCGAAATTTCGATCTGCTAATGAAAATTTCTAAGTACAAAACTGATTTCCAACATCCAGGCCATCACCAATCCGACCGATCTAACTTCATAACAACTTAGAAATTTCATTGAAATAAAATTACATACACATATAAATCATTCATGAAATATACATCTACATCAAATACATTCCATTCAAGCATTCATCATATTCATATTGATTTATAAACAAGTATAGTTGCAGGGATTGAAACACAAGAAATACTTATCTTTATCAAAATCTTGTCCCGCAACCAGCTATACCGCTACAACATTCCACCCAACCATAGGCCAATGTGCTCATCAATCTCTCAGCAACACTGCCACCCTCGACTTGGGCATGATTTCCCCAAGGAATTAGGAACACTACCAGACTTCCCCATAGCCAAGGATACAATAAAAATCAGCCAAGCGAATACAGTTGGGTTTATAAGCCTTACACAAGCAATGATTTTCATATAGCCAAAGTTTAAACAAGTCATAGCCATGCCAATAGATGGGTTTATCAGGCTACCAGCCAAGCCATCCTTCCAGTTGGGTTTATCAGGATTACACTGATAGTGATTTACAATTGTCCAGGATTCACATGAGACACAACCAAGCCAACAGATGGGTTTATCAGGATTCCAAGGGGGTGGAAAGACTGACTGCTAAGATAGTGAGCTCAATCCCAGAGCTATGGACACCTACACCAGATATATCCTGACTTCTAAACATTACACACCCAACACAAGAAATCATCCCCTTCTCTGCTACACGGTCCCTCAGGCCATTCCTTCCCTTCCAGTGCTATTCAGGGTATGCAAAGAAGAAAACCAACCCTCTAGATTGGTTTGTGAGGTTCCTTCCCACACTAGGTTTATCAAGCAAGTCCAGACTCCATTTCCATTCCCCAAATTAGTTCAGATGTCAAACGAGGATGTACACACAACGATCTCAGTTCTGGGATTAACAAAATGTAACAAAAGCCAAGGAATACACACACACACACACAACAATTACGAATTTCTAAGCATTTCCCGAGCCAGACCGACTATTACAATTACCAAAAATGAAATCATTTGCTGGTCATTCAATTCAAAAACACAAATCAGATTTTGGGCTTTCGTATTTAGGAAATGACTAACAGACAGGAAAATCCTAAAAAGGAAAACAATTCACAGAAAAGGAAAATTCGTGAAGGATCAATATTCCGAGCGGTTTTGCTTGCCATGTCAATGCAAGAATCCCCTCTTTTTCCAAAACTTTCCACACAATCCAAAACGTGAGGGGAAGGTGAAACACAACTGCATGAGGGAAAGGCATGCATTTTTTTTGGGTGTTTTCTTGCCCAAGAAAATTTAAAAAACTTTTTTCCCAGAAATGGTGCTCTGCCCATTTTGAATTTCTTCCCACTCTTCCAATCCCCCCCTTATCCTTAGGAAAAATTATGCCCCCATCTCATTTTGTTGCATTGACATAGTTGGTTGTAGGATTTTAATTAAAAATTGCAAATTAACATGATGTCCAAACTTATAACGTTCAACTAGCATAAAAACACCATTGGCCTAAATCTTAATTGCCGAAACACAAACACTAAATCGATGGTTGGGATCTTGCCTTGATCTCCACACCATGCTTATTTACATCATATTATTTAAATGCAAATGAGGTCAAAACCAGGGTGTTACATTCCCCTCCCCCTTCAACAACACTATCCTCAGAGCTTTACAACACTGAACAAAAATGCTTTGCTGCTACTGTCCTCAGAAATCCACAGAATTGAACAAAAAAGGATGTGCCAGTCACATGGCATCCTCCATCTCCCATGTAGATTCTTCAGGACCGTAGTGCTCCCATTGCACCTTTACCTATCCTATTGCTTGGTTACGTAGCATTGTGACCTTCCTGGCGAGGATGCGCATAGGCTTGATTTGGAACTCTCCCTCTGGTTCTACCTGCATCACATCCCAATTCATTACATGGTTAGGATCATGTACATATTTCTTAAGAAAGGAAACATGAAAGGCATTATGATCCCTAGTGCTAGCAGGCAATGCAAGCCTATACGCAACTGGTCCTATTCTTTCAATTACTTAAAATGACCCACAATATCTAGGAGACAACTTGGCACAACTCCCAAGCTTCAAGGAACTTTTCTTTGCCTTCACCATGAGGTAAACATGGTCCCCAACACTGAACTCTCAATTCACCCTATGCTTATCTGCATTGCTTTTCTGTCTGTCCTGGGATGCTTTTAGATTATGTATGATTTTCACAACTTCCTACTCCATCTCCTTGAGCAATTCTGGACCGATCACAACTTTGTTCACTGGGTTATCCCAATTTACTGGTGTTATGCACCTCCTGCCATACAAAGCTTCATATGGACTCATCCCCAAGGATGATTGCTGTCCATTGTTATAAGCAAATTCTCCCAAGTGTAAATAGTCTTCCCACTTGGATGGTTTGTCCATCACATACACGTGAAGCATGTCTTCCAACACTTGGTTAACTATCTCGGTCTGAGGATGATAGGAAGCGCCGAAATTCAGCTTTGTTCCCAAGTCTGCAAACAATCCTTTCCAAAATTTAGAAGTCAACTTAACATCTCTGTCAGAGACTATTTCCTTAGGCAATCCATGCAATTAAAAAATTTCTTTCATGAAAATCTTGGCAATATAATCAATCTTATGCGTGGACTTTACTGGTATAAAATGAACTACCTTCGTCAACTTGTCCACCACAACCATGATGGAATCATGTTGTCTCCAAGTTGTCGAAAATCTTGTAATAAATTCCATGGAAATCACTTCCCAATTCCATTCTGGAACCGACAAAGGTTGCAACAAACCTGCTGGGTGTTGATGTTCAACCTTCACTTGCTGACACTTCATGCACCTAGAAATATATTCATCCATGTACTTCTTCATGCCTGGCCAAAAGTATTGGTTTCTTGCTGTAGCAATCGTCTTCTAATATCCTGGGTGACCAAAATATGGAGTTTGATGGATTTCATCCATAACAACCCACCTCAAATATGCCACATTTGGAATATACATTCTACTCTTATAAGTAAGAAGTCCATCCTCTTCTAACTTATAACCTTCATACTTCTTTTCAAGGCTTTGCTGCTGTATTTTATCCTTTACCTGCACATACATTTCATCTTCAGCATTACGGTTAATAATCTGCTATATCAAATCTGACTGGAAAATGCTAATAGATGCCACATGCATTTCTTGTACTTTCCTGCTGAGTGCATCAACTACCTTATTCTCCTTACCTTTTATGTGCTTGATTTCAAAATCCTACTCACATAAAACTTCCAGCCATTTAGCTTTCCTAGCGTTCAGAGTAGGCTGATCAATAAAATATTTCAGACCGCAGTGGTCTGTCCTTAACTCAAATTTTCTTCCCATCAAGTAATTCCTCCACATCTTGAGAGCATGTACTATGGATGCAAGTTTCAGATCATGAGTGGCATAATTCCTCTCATGCTCCTCCAGCTTTCTGGATTCATAGCATATCACCTGGTTGTCTTGCATAAGAACTCCTTTAAGTCCTTGATCTCATGCATCCGTACATACCACAAAATGTTTCTCTGGGTTTGCAACTTTTAAGACTGGTGCACTGGTGAGAAGATACTTTAACTCCTGGAAACTTTCTTCACACTTCGAGGTCCATTCGAACTTTATCCCCTTCCTTTGCAAAGAAGTGATATCATGTGCAACATTGGAGAATATTTCAATAAATCTCCTCTAGTATCCTACAAGCCCCATAAAAGATCTTACCTCTGTCACATTCTTTGGAGTAGGCCAATTCTTTATAGCTTCAATCTTGTCAGGGTCCATGGATATACCCTCTTCTGAAATAATGTGACCCAAGTACTAAATTCTATCTTTATAGAAGTCACACTTGCTCAGCTTTGCATACAACTGATGTTCTCTGAGCAACTGCAATGTTAGTCTCAAATGTTCTTCATGCTCTTCTTCATTCTTAGAATAATCAATGTCATCAAGGAAAAAAAGAATGAATTTGTCCAAATACCTGCTGAAGACATTATTCATAAGGAACATAAATGTTGCTGGTGCATTTGTGAGACCAAATGGTACCACTACAAACTCAGTAATGTCCATACCTTGTTCTAAAGGCTGTCTTATGAATGTCTTCATCCTTGATTCTCAACTGATGGTAACCAGACCTCAAGTTAATCTTGGAAAATATCTTTGATCCTTTCATTTGATCAAAGAGGTCATCAATTCTCGGCAAGGGATATTTGTTCTTCACCGTGACTTTGTTCAGCTTCTTGTCATCAATACACAATCTGAGTGTACCATCTTTATTGTTTACGAATAGAACTAGTGCTCCCCAAGGAGACACACTCAACCTGATATAATTTTTCTCCAAGAATTCTTGCAGCTGCATCTTCAACTCTAACATTTCTGGTGTACTCATTCTGTAAGGTGCTTTAGACACTAGTGCTACTCTTGGTAAGACACTAGTGCTACTCTTGGCACAAGCTCAATCATGAAATCAATGTCTCTCTTTCGAGGAAGCCCTGGAATCTCATCAGGAAAAACATCTTTGAATTATTGCAACACGTGATAGTGTTCCAACTTGAGAGTTTCATTCCTTGCTACCTCCTCAATACGGCTTGCATACAATTGACAACCTTTTCTATAAAACTTCTTCAATTGCATCATTGAAATTTGCCTTACAGAAATTACCTTTGGTATGCCTTTTACAACTACTGGGTTCCCTTCTCCATCCATGCATTCAAAATTTTCTTATAACAGTCAAGCTTCACCCCGTGATATTCTAACCAATCCATTCCAATGAGAACATCATAGGAATTGAGTGGTAGAATGTTCAGATCTACACAAGTGCTCAGTCCATTCATCACCAATGGACATTTCTCCACCGCTTCCTTAATTTTTCTCTTAGTTCCACTGGCTAGCTGAACTAACCATGACTTGCTATGCTTTGCTTTCCTAAGAGAACAAACCTCCACTACTCTAGGATCAATATAACTATAAGTAGAACTAGGATCAATCAAAATAGAAATAGATTGCTCAATAATCTTACCTGGAACTTCAACCAGTGTTGACTGGTGATCTTCCTGGCGGTCTTCCAAGGATGCATAAATTCTAGGTACGACCCTTGCTACTTGTCCCACTATTTCTACCCCTTGAATATTTTATGTTGGCCTTGCATTCTCATTCTCCAGTGGGAAGAACCTACACAGATGGGGTCCTCTACATTTCCAACACTGGAGAGGCTCTTTGTTCTGCTGCAGTTCTCTTGGATTTTCTCCCACTACTCTAGCTGGCTGCTTCTCAGCTTGGAATGGCTGCTTCTGCTAATTCCATAAGTTAGGATGTTTGAAACCTCTCTTCCTTTGATCAGAATTCTCATTCATCATGTTCTTCCATGCTTTCTAGTAGTCAGGTTTTCTCTTTCTTTGCTCGAAGCAGTACTTAGCTTTTCTTATCACCTCTTCCAGAGTTCTGGGTTCATAGAACTCAATTTGGTCTTTGTAGGACTGAGCCAGTCCACTCAGAAAGAACTGGATTTTTACCTTCTCATCTTTAATATAACCGACATACCTCAGAAGTTCCAAGAACTTGTTTGCATATTCTTCCATGGTCTGCTGTTCCAATCTCAGCACATGGAATTCTTTGATTTTATCATCATAGTATCGGTTAGAGAGGTATTTCTTCTTGAAATATTTCTGAACTATTTCTAGACAATCTTCCTTTCATTTATCTTCTTTAATTTCCTGAAGTGTTCCCACCAAATAGACGCTCTTCTTGTCAGGTTGAAAATGTCTACTTGAGCTTTCATATTTCCAGAATAATCTTGGACTTTGGAAATATTTTCTTATTCCCAGAAGCTAGGCTTCATCTTCTTAACCAGTCTTTACCTCACCATTGAAGGTAGGTGGATTTTCATTCCTCAATTCATATCATCAGCGGTTATGGTGATGCCACTTCCTCCTACTCCTGTGAGATGAAGAGCCTAAATATTCAGTGGATCTTTCAGAGTCAGACGACCCACTAGGAGATCTCTTCCTTTTATCCTCATGAGAGGAAAAAATTGAACTATCAGTGGAGTTTTAGAGTCAGACGACCCACTAGAAGATCACTTTCTTACTTCCTTCTGGCTTCACTGTTTGGTCCCCAGAGTTCATCTTTCTCTGGATTTCTGTTAAACTATGCAATATGGTTGCATTTAGTTGATTCTGCTCCTCCTGAGCCTAATTAATTAGTGTTTCGTTGTCTGCTCTGTAGCTCTGTATCTCCACCCGAGGCTTCTCATGGTGGCTGCAAAATATGGGGGAGTATCTTGAAACCTACTCCCATTAGACTCTGTCTCAGCATTTCCAATTCTAACATTTTCTCCCATAGCATCTTCCTTGTGCACATTGGGGTCCCGTGCATAATCATTCATATTGTTTGTCCTCATGGCCAAACCAACTATTCAGAATCACACTGCCCTTTCTGAAGGTGACTGCAACTATGCAAAAATGTGTTAGATAACAAAACGGTTAGATATAACCAAAACCAATATCACTTACCCACTGCCCATGGAAAGTTTTCTCTGTTATGCGGCCAACAATATTTTGGAACTATTAACCAACAGCTTTGTAACTATCCAACTCAGCCCATTAAGGCCCAGTACTGTAACCACTTTTCTTTCTAACCCATCCAGGCCTAATGCTGCAACCAATAGCTCTGATACCACACTATAGTGTACTACAAGTTGGTATCAGAGGATACTCTTATATTTTTAACAACTGAATCTGGCCCATTCAGGCCCAATGCTGCAACCCACATCTCTGATACCACACTGTCACGTACCCTCCCGCCCCGGAGGAGAGAACGCGATCAAAATATTCTACTTGAGTTACCTATCTCTGATTCTGCATTCATATTATGATTCCTTATTTTTTTTTTATCTTCACAAGCAAGAATTTCCACTGCTAACATTCTGATCAAGACCATGTATAAATATTTATATTTCCCAAACGAACGGTGGAGAATCATCGCACAGAAAATCAACGGTGCAGAGAGCTTCACTTGTGGAATTAAAAATATATCAAAATTTCACTCTCGCACCTCGCATCCCACGTCCCACACCTCATATCCCGCATCCCGCATGAGGAATGGCCGTTGTGGATATCAAAGTTGCGGAAATCAAAATTTACCATAAGTCATTTCCGCATCCTGCATCCCTCAAATTGTGGAAGGGAAATTGTGGAAAGCAGATTTCGCCAAATGACATTTCCGCATCCTGCATCCTGAAAATTGTTGAAAGGAAAATGCTAAAGGGAAATTGTGGAGATCAAAATTTCCAAAGAACTTTTTCGCATCCCGCAAAATGCAGAAAGGAAAATGCGGAAGGGAAACTGCGGAGATTGAAATTTCCAAATAAAATTTTCGCATCCCGCATCCTGCAAGTTGCAGAAACATTAAATCTAGGGAATTTCGATTTGCTAATGAAAATTTCTAAGTATAAAACTGATTTTCAACATCCAGACCATCACCAATTTGGCCGATCTAACTTCATAACAACTTAGAAAATTCATTGAAATAAAATTACATACACATATACATCATTCATGAAATATACATCTACATGAAATACATTCCATTCAAGCATTCATCATATTCATATTAATTTATAAACAAGTACAGTTGCAGGATTGAAACACAAGAGATACTTATCTTTATCAAAATCTTGTCTCGCAACCAGCTATATCGCTGCAGCATTCCACCCAACCATAGGCCAGTGTGCTCATCAATCTCTCAACAACACCACCACCCCCGAGCTGGGCATGATTTCCCCAAGGAATAAGGAACACTAGTAGACTTCCCCATAGCCAAGGATACAATAAAACGTAGCCAAGACAACACATTTGGGTTTATCAGGCTTACACAGGAAGTGATTTACACATAGCCAAAGTTTATACAAGTCACAACCAAGCCAATAGATGGGTTTATCAGGCTACCATCCAAGCCATCCTTTCAGTTGGGTTTATCAGGCTTACACAGACAGTGGTTTACACTTAGCCAAGATTCACATGAGACACAACCAATCCAATAGATGGTTTTATCAGGATTCCAAGGGGGTGGAAATATTGACTGCTAAGCTAGTGAGCTCAATCCCAGAGCTATGGACACCTACATCGGATCTAGCTTGACTTCTAAACATTACACACCCAACATAAGGAAGCATCCCCTTCTCTGCTATGCATTCCCTCAGGTCATGCCTTCCCTTCTAGTGCTATTCAGGGTATGCAAAGAATAAAACCATCCCTCTACATTGGTCTGTGAGGTTCCTTCACACACTAGGTTTATCAAGCAAGTCCAAACTCCATTTCCATTCCCCAAATCAGTTCATATGTCAAACGAGGATGTACACACAACGATCTCAGTTCTGGGATTAACAAAACGTAACAGAAGCTAAGGAATACACACACACACACACAAAAAATATGAATTTCAGAGCATTTCCAGAGCCAGACCGACTACTGCAATTACCAAAAATGAAATCGTTTGTTGGTCATTCAATTAAAAAACAAAAATCAGATTCTGGGCATTCGCATTCAGGAAAATCGTAAAAAGGAAAACAATTCACAGAACAGGAAAATTCATGAAGGATAAACAATTAGAATGATTTTTCTTGTCGTGTCAATGCCAGAATCCCCCCTTTTTTCCAAAACGTTCCACACAGTCCAAAACGTGAGGGGAAGGTGAAATGTGACTGCATGAGGGAAAGGCAGGCCTTTTTTTGTTGGTGTTTTCTTGCCCAAGAAAATTAATTTTTTTTTCCCCATAAATGGTGCTCTGCCCATTTCGAATTTCTTTCCACTCTTCCAATCCCCCCCTTATCCTTAGGAAAAATCATGCCCCCATCTCATTTTGTTGCATTGACATAGCTGGATGTAGGATTTTAATTAAAAATTGCAAATTAACATGATGTCCAAACTTATAATGTTCAGCTAGCATAAAAACACCATCGACCTAAATATTAATCACTGAAACATAAACAAAATATTCTGCTACATTAATGGCATTTGGATATGTGGTACTAATTCTGCGATGAACCATTCTTTGTGTTGTACGTCGCTCATTCTGAAAATGACTTTCTCCATCGGTGTCTTGAATTGATGATTGAAATCCCATAGCGAATCGTTCATGTATTGTTTGATTTCCTTCAATTCCGTGATGTATTATGACTCAGATTTGGGTTTATACGAACTTCATATACCAATCTAATGCATGACCTCATAAATTTGTCACAAGTTGAACCTTCTTAATGTATTCATCTTGGACTTGATTTACATTCCATACCGCTTTGCAGAGAAACCAATATTGCTTGGGGTCTCCCGTCCCGTTCTCATGCAAAAATGGTAACTTTACATCGTCACCCACCATTCTGGGAATTCCTCCAGTACTTGATGATCTGATACTGTTACTTTGGTGATGACACACCGAGAAGTCCTGTGATGATCTTGTGTTTCTTCCTAAATGTAGCGCAGTGCACGGAGGTGTAGGTGGGTTGCTGCTTTGGGTTGGTCCTTCCTAGGACTCGGGAGTAGCTTGGTCGTCTCTTTCATCGTTGTAGGGTCACTTAGTCCCCTATGATATTCTCTCATAGTTTTTTATTTCAGTTGCACCAGGACTTTCCTCAGTCCTCTACCTCTTCTCTTTCCAAAACCTTACCCCACTTCGTAGAAGACCACACTCTTCCTCGAGTTACCTCACAGTTTCGTTGTTAATCCCATCCATCTACCCATTATAATTCCATCCAACCATTGTCTCTGCAGTACCCGTAACCTCCACACACTAGAGCTCTACACATTGGATTTCATCTTCAATATACCCTTTTCATAGATAAACATCTTAACCCACACTTGCAAAGACAATAGAAACCTACCTCTTGGTCCTTGGAAGAATTCCCTTTCTGCGTCGCTATAGGATTCAACTGTGTTGACAACAAACTGAGTGATATATCCTTTCAAAATTCCGTTGAGCCACACTTCGACAACCCTCGATGCGCTGTTGTCAAATTCTTTCAGTCGTTGGATCAACTTAGGGGTCCAACAAGTAGGTTCTCCTCCTTGGAAGCTTCTTCTCTGGTAGGTTTGTTGTGCCAACCACTTGTACAAGATAATCAAAGAATCAGTGAAGAAATATTTGTGGATATCCGAATAGACATTCCTTCCCAACCACTCTTTTGTTGTTAGTCTGGAACTTTGTTTTCTTCTGTTGTGAATTCTCTATCCTTCTGATCGAACCAGTCTTGAATCTCCAGTTTCATCATATGCCAAAACGTGTCCCCTTCGTTCTTGTACTAAGGTCCTGACAACATAACCATTTGTTGACAAATTTCAATTGAGAAGGGTTCAGACAGTATCGATACCTCTTTTCACTGTGACCTCCCTAAACATTGGACCAGATAGGTTTTACCCTGTCCAAATTCACCTAGGAAGAAGATGAGGTGTCACCCGAGATGTTCGAGGGAGAGATACAGGAACCAAGTTTCAGCAGAGGGGAATAGGAATCGCGCACTATAATTTCTCATTCGTACTGTTATCCAGAGATTTAGAAAAAGATTTATTGCATCATTCATTCGTCACTATAACAGATCTATCAGCCCACCATTCCATTACATAGAAAACAGATCGACATACAAGGATTCATTCATCATGCGAAGACTTCTAATCATAAGTAAAAAATTAATACATTAGTTCATTTATTCATATCGCAAAACATCATTTATTCAAATTACAACATTCAAAGTCAACATTTATTATAAATTGCATTGCAACATAACACAAGGTATTCCCAGCAACCTTCTCATCTTATTAGCTTCCACATTTCAACATACTTCCTCAAAATACATCTCCTGGTCGATATCTTCAGACCGAAATAGTAGATACAAAGATCGATTATATACAGATGCCAAAAATATTATCTACGACAAAATCCAAGATATCTTCCTACTACATTTCTACATCCATTTATAGGCTTGTGCCTTTACAAAATGGTCCACATCTAACTACTTTTCTAACTAACTCAGACCAAAAACTACAAAAATACAACCAAGCTGACCACTTGTTGACTTCTTCGCCTTTCACAATTTTCTTTTACTTCTTTCGTTGTCGTACCATGCGCACCAAAACCACCTGCCAACAATGCACAAGAGGACAAAGAGATAAGTGTTAAGCACATTTTTCCATTAACAAGTGAACATATTAATACACGATGGATGACACTTGGTTTTGAATTCCAAGGTGTCTCTTGGAATATTGAATGACTCTTGGTCTTATTTTCACAATAATATTCCTTACACCAAGAATTAGGCTCCAACAAATCCCCCCTTAATATGAAGGGGTGTATGCGAGTCCAAGAAAAAAGAGAGCTAATTAACTAGAAGTGGAAAAATACCACCTGCTGAAGATTTCCAACTTGACAATCCAAATTGTCAACAAATTTAACAAAATCTAACTTCTTCTGATAAGTACAAGTGCTCTTTGAAGAGGTCGTTTCGGTCGACCACCAACCAAAAGGGCTAGCAGGAGCTGAAATATTCTACTATGTGGGTGGTTTTAAGGCTGAACACAAACTTTGGAACTTGGTAACAACTTTCTCTAGAGTTTTTCTAGAACTTGGCATGAAGTATTATAGGTTCTATAGCAGAAGCAACATGAGGCTGAATTCTTGTACTGAATTGGTGGTTTTAAGTTGACCAAAAACCAAATGGAGAGATGAAAATAAAAAGTGAACAATTGTAACTTTCTAAACATTTCCAACTTGACAATAATTTTCCAATCAAGTTAGCTAGAAGCTTGCACCATATTTCACTAATATAAAATGCTCTCGAAATCAGTGGTTTTAGGATGACCACGAACCAACTAGAGCTTAGTCAAATGTAAATATTAACAAGATCACTTGTTCTGGATTGCTTGTTCTCACTTGCTTGTTTCTGATGGTGTTCATCCCCCCTTATCAGGAACAATGTGAGGAGAGGAGAGTCTCATGGTGTCACAACTATACATAGAACATATGAGTATTCTCTGAATATGGCCTCCCAACCTAGTTGTGGCTCATTCTTGCTCCATTTGGATTACTTGAAGAAGGCCATGAATGTTTGTTATCCGAAGGAGGCTTGGAAACTTGAATCCTGGAATCATGTTTCCTCTTTTCAAGTACACTCATTACCACTAAGAGAAACTAGTGTGGGAATGGTTCATATCCAGTCGTAACTCACTAATTTGTCGCTATAGATGCAATACATCAAAAAGTGAAAGGAAATAAGGGAGGATATTTGGTGTGCCAGGTGCAAGAAAAAGGGCCATAATAAGGACTAGTTCCCAGCGTTTCAAGAATATCTGGTAGCAGAAGCTCCTAATCGATCGAATACTGTAACTACGCTATGATGTAGAATATGTCAGACTAGAGGAAATTGTCTTGAAGAGTGTTGTTTCCCACATAAACTTGTAAGTACTCCCAAATACGTATTTTGTAAATTAGGTTGATCAATAGGGGATGATGAGAAGGATTTTCGATTATATCAGCTATTCATAGAACATACAATGAATATGTATCTTATGAAAGGAGAAGAGAAACCTGATAGAAACAATGCACATATTAATCAATCGTAGGGTGGATTCTATGGATATGGACAAGGAGGATTCAATCAAGGTAGAGGCCAAGTAAATTTCTATAACTGGGTAAGAAGGACATTTTGCAAGGGATTGTCAAAATCCAATGTTGACATGCTCATATTGTAAGGCACTATATCATAATATTGAATATTTCCCACAAGTTATACCGAAGTGGCAAGAAAAAGCTAACTGGAATCAGATTCAAAACAAAAATCAGAACTAGAACGTACAAAAGAGTTCAATGGAACCTAGACAGAAACATCCTGCTGTAACTGTGTTGATATGAAGAGGAGCTGTGATAGGAGAAGATAAAGAAGGTTATAATCATATGCTAGACCCAAGGGTTAGACCAGCTGTACAATTACCACCACAATTTGATGTACATAAGGAAAATGAAATTTCTTTGAATCATGTGATGAGTTTATGCAAAAACATAAAGGAACTTTGACATCTTCTTGACCACCAGTATTTGATGAAGTCCTTGTCTATGACATGCAACCTCACTTCGATTGGTCGTCCCCAAAGAGATCTCTAGGAAAGGTAAGTGCACTTAATTTTTGTTTGAAGACTTGTTTGGCCTTAATTAAAAATGGAGATGAATTAAGGGAATTTCATAGTCTCCTTGATGAACCAGAATAAGAATTTAGGTAAGAAAGGGTTTCGAATAATGTTCAAAAGAAAAAAAATATTGGGAGAGAAAAACGACTCAATACACAAATTGGGGATTATGATATGGACTTTATTATCCTATATATGGGGTTAGATGTCAATATTATTACTAAGTAAACCTATGAGAATATGGGAAAGTTGATATTAGTGTGGTCACCTATTCAGTTGAGATTGGCCAATCAACAATAAGTGATACCATTCGGGAGAATAGTGGGTGTCCCTCTTAAGGTGGAAGGACTACAAAATTTTGCAGATTTTGAAGTTAGAGAGATTGTTGATGACACTAACCCATATCATGGTCTACTGGGTAATTCAAAACCAAACTATTATTAATTTCAATAAGAGAATATTGACATTCGAAAATGAATAAATTAGAGTTGTTGCACCTCTATATCCGTTAGAGAGTTCGCGATATGTCGAACTTGTAAAAGAAGACGATGCTCGTGATTTATAAAATATTTAAAATGTATATTCAAGGATAGATGATTATATAAACCCTATGGAGAATGGTACATTAAGTTGGCAGAGTATCATCTCGTGTTCATTAGAATCCAATGAATCTTTGGAAAACTGGTAGAATAGATTACATGAAGTCTCAATGTGAAGGTGTGCCCTAGTGACAAAGTCACTGTTCTGGGTTGGCAAAGAGGTATGTGATATGCCTACTTATGATGGATTTCCTAATTTAGATACATTTATTGTTGATTTTGAAGTTAAGGAACCAAAACAACAACGACTATTGGCCTTAGATGTATCTTTGAAAGCTACTCCATCTAGGTGGTGGGATGCTCATAATTAATAGTCTATATAGGACTGGTTGTAGTGCAAAATACTACTAGAAATTTGATTTGGTGAGGGATTTACATATATCAAAGTGAAATATATTGGATTAACTATTCTTATCAACCATTTGACAACTTGTATTATGACATGGAGGAATATACTGAGGTAGGAATGGGTTCATATGTTCATCCACACATTGGATACTATACCAAGGAATTGGTATACATTGTTGGATTTGCGACGAGGAAATGAAGACTAGGATAATCTGGATAAGAGCTTCAGATAGACATTTAGATACGAGGGCAAGAGTCCTACAGTGGATGTTTCTCTACAAGTAGTTAAAGAAAATATCTTTGAGTAGATATCAGTACTTATGTCCAATTTTTTTTAGTGGACTGCGATAGTTGAAAAAATGACGGAGTGCTAACATTACAGGGGGACCATAGGATGACGATCCGAGATATGTGAATATTATAGAAATTGAGGGAAGTTAGGATATAGAAGTTCTAGAGGTTTCATTTGATAAATTTTTGTAGTCGCTCAAAATAAATAAGGTAAACATTGGGTCCCTTGAAAATCCTAAGTTCACTAATATTAGAGATTATTGGGATGATGAGACAATAGGTAAGATAACTAACTTACTGCACAAGTTTCAATATTTATTTCCTACCAAGTTTTCTGAAATGAAAGGAATTGTTGGGGATCTAGGAGAAATGAAAATCCCCTTGAAGCTCGATGTGAAACCAATAAAGTAGAGACCATATGAATTAAATCCCTAATACAAATAGAAGGTTAACGAATATCTCAAAAGAATGTTGGAAGCATGTATCATCAATCCCATTGAAGAGTCTGAATGGATTAGTAATATGGAAGTGCAAGAGAAAAAGACCGACGAAGTTTGCATTTGTGTTAATATGCGAAATCTGAATGATGTGTGCTTACATGATCCCTTTCCTAAACCATTCAAAGATGAAGTATTAGAAAGTGTCGGGGGCTAGGAAGCATATTCATTTACTGATGGGTTTTTTGGGTATCATCATATAAAAATTGTTAAGGGGGATTGAAACAAGACAAATTTTGTGACACAGTGGGGTTTCTTTCAGTACATAGTAATGCATTTTGTGTAAATAATGATCATGCTATTTTTCTAGAATATTTGTCGTTGCTTTGAAAGAATTTATTCATAAGTTTTTGGAAGTCTACTTTGATGATTAGACAGTATATGTCCTACTAAATAATCACATTGAAAATTAACGTTAATTCTAGAATGATGTAGATAGTAGCATATTTAATTAAATTTGAAGAAATGTATATTTTGTGCTCCATTTGGAATATTGCTTGGCCATGTGGTTTGTAAGCAAGGATTTCTAATGGATTCGACAAAGATTGCAATCATAGTCTATTTACCTCCACCCACTTTAGTTCTACATATCAGAACAAATTTGGGACATATGAGCTATTATAGATATTTTATAACGGGTTATCCTCAGATGAAACCCCCTATGGAAAAGTTATTGAAGAAATATGTGAAGTTTCAGTGGAGTGAAGAGTGTCAGTACAACCTTGACACACTAAAGCATAAAATGGTGAAAACACCTATTTTAGTATTTCGTGACCGACGGAATGAATTCGATGTGCATCTTGGTGCATCCTCGGTTTCTCTAGGTGTAGTTCTTGCTCAACTGGGTGAGCGTTCTATTGATCACCCTATTGCTTTTGCTAGTAGGAAGTTGTTGATGGTGGAAATAGACTATGAGAGAAAGGGAAGGTATATCTATGGTGTATTCCCTATAAAAGTTTACACATTATTTGTTAGGGGGGCACTTTAAAAAGTTTACAAATCATCCTACTTTGAAGTGCCTCATCAACAAGGTAGTGTTGAGATTGTATTCAAGTCAGGGAGGATGAATGCAGGGCCTGGCCATCTGTTGAGGGTGGAAACATGAGAAGGACCAGTTAACTTAGATGATAACCTATTAGATGCATAGATCTTTTTAGTAAGAATGGTAGATGAATACTTTGAAGAGATTGTGATTTTTTTGACTACAGGTATTGCACCAGAAGGATACGCTACAACGCAGAAGAGGCAATTAGTTGTTAAATCCACAAATGATCAACTGATATCTAGTCAATTGTACAAGTTAGGACCATATGAGATTTTGCGTCGATGTCTTATGGAGCATCAACGACCAAAGATATTGGTTAAAGCTCATAATGGTATTGAAGGAGGCTACTATGCAAGAAAATATATTGTACATAAGATATTAAGGGATGGATTGTGGTGGCTTACCCTACATTAAGATGCGGAGGAGTATTTTAATACCTGCAATGTATTCCAAAGGACATAGGACCATTAAGAAGGGATGAAATGAATTTAGTGCCACAATTGACACTGGAGGCCTTTGATAAGTGGTTTGTTAATTTTGTGGGTTCAATCAATTCACTAGGGAAAAGGATGGGAGCAATGTTTATTATAATTGTGACAGACTACCTGACGAGATGGGATAAAGTTGCATCGATGAAATATTGTAGTGCTGTGACTGGTGCAAAGTTACTTTTTGAGAATGCAGTTACAAGGTTTGGATCCCTTGAGTTTTATTGAGTGATCACGGGCCTCACTTTGTCAACAAGAATATTGAGGCACTCGCAAAAGAATTTTAGATTTACGAAAGAAATGTTAGGAATTATGATCCAAAATGTTATGTTTAGATCTTTATTTTAATAAATGTAAAAGGGCATCTACACACTCACGTGATTATGTGAGGTGTCCCTATGTTAGTTTCAGTAATGGTAAATTAGTTGTTACTTTTTGGATATTTAAATCCATCAAGTTTTCCATGTGAGGTAATCTTTCAGGACTTAGCCCTCACATCTCTGTGATGTAATTATTTTCCTTCTTCATTAATAAAGTTTTGTGTTTGAGGATACTTTGTCAAAGTGGTATCAATGCAGGCGGTTAAAGCTTGGTCTGGTTGGAACTTGGTTGGAAGGTGCTAAAGGTTGTTTGAAGAAGGTGACTTTCAAGGTTCTGGAATAGTGAAATTTTGAGTGTAAGTTAATGCTTCCTACTGTTTTGGGCTAAAAAAGAATCTGAGCAGAAAAGATTAATGCTTCCTATTCTTTTGGGCTAAAAAAGAATCTGTGCAGAAAAGATTTTTTTATTGACTCAATTTTTTTCATTTTACTTGGAGAGAGTAAATTTATTTATTTATTTTAAGGCAAGGTTATTTAAAAATTTTGTGGAAGAGAATTTAAAAAAAAAGGAAGACACATATAAGTTCTTATTTAAAAAAAAAATAAAATCATTCTTATTGCACTCACTCACTGAGAGAGATAGCATAGCCAGTGTTGGGATAGAGATGTCCAAATCAGCATAGAAGAAGAGAACTAAAACCAGCGTTGAAGAGAGAAAACCAGCATTGAAAAGAACCAGCAAAACTCCAGCGTAGAGATAGAAGAGTTCATGTTGGAAAAACCAGCAAAACTACAGTGTAGAGATAGAAAAGTTCAGCGTTGAAAAAACCAGCAAAACTCCATCGTAGAGATGTGTTGGCCCGATTTGGAGGAGGCATTGAAGAGAGAGTTCAGCGTTGAAAAAAACCAGCAAAACTCTAGCGTAGAGACCAGCGTAGGAGGCATTAAAGAGAAAGAACCAACATTGAAAAGAACTAGCAAAACTCTAGCATAGAGATCACCTTAGGAAGGAACACCAACAGAACTAGTGAAGCTTGCTGAAAGGAGTTGAATATATAGTGAGTTTGTGAAACCGAGTTGATTATATTTTTTCACTTTTCATTTAATTCAAGATTTATGTAATATTTTGAAAAGTGAATAAGTTGTTTTGGAGACGTAAGGTAATTTATTATTCATTTTTATTTTTGGAGATTTTTTATATTGTATATAAAAAAAATGGAGAAATAAAACTTAAAACAAAAACAAAGGTTATTTTTGGAGTTGATGGGACTCGAACTTGTGACCTCCCACTCAACAATCTTGTATCTCTCCAATTCACCTATAAAGATTTGTTATTTTTTTGGAGTGATAAGGTGCATTTTTTCATTGGGCATTGGAGTAATAAGGAGCATTGTTGGCGTCATAAGGAGTGGTTTGATTAGAGCAAAGTGAAGCTCTATCAAATTCTTTTCTTGAGGCTATAAGTGGGTCAAGGCCAAGCCCCTATAGCCTTCTTTTGCATGGTGTGTGGTGTTTCTTGCAGTATTTCTTTCATGGCGACTCTTTTTGATGTGTAATTTTGCTTTCATGTTGGTGGTGATATTTTTGCATAAAATCTTCTATTGGTGATATAAGGTGATTGTTTATTCTGGTGACATAAGGTGCTTTCTTTTTTAATTCTTGGAGCTATAAGGTTTGCATAATACACATCATCTGGAGTTATAAGGTGTTTATTTTTTTTTACAATGTCTAAAGTTGTAAGTCTTTTTAATGAATCTGACAAGTTGGAAGGATAAAAAAATTATAAAGTTTGGAGTCGTCATATTCAAAGCACTCTTATTTACAATGAATTGTGGAAGGGTGTCTGTAATTCTCAGCCTACCAAACCGACTATTCATGATCAGCTTGCAAGATGGGAACTAAAAGATGAGAAGGCCTTAGCATTGATTCACAGTACTATTTCTGATGATATTTATGTGCAGATTGAAAATAGTTCTAGTGCGTGGTCAGCTTAGAAGACATTGAAAGATTTATTTGTCTCTCAAAGTGAAGCTAAGAAATCGATCTCCAATTGAAGTTGTTTCAACAAAAAATGTCTTCAGGAGGTGATGTCATGGAGCACATTTCTAGATTGAAGAATGTCAAACAAGAAATTTCAAGAGCTAGTTTTGATAAAATTGAGGACAACATGATGGTGACCATTTTGATTATAGGATTGCCTGAGACATATAAGCATTTTTTGGAAACTTTACATATTACAAATAAATTGGATAATATTTCTTTTTACACAGTAACTGAATTACTTGCCACACATGACAAAAATTTTGGTAAAACAAAGCAATCAAGAGAATATGTTTTGGTCGCAAGTACTAGCAAACAGTCTTCAGGTAATCATCAAAAGAGCAATGATTAGAAAGCTTTTAAAAATTCAAAAAGTGGTCACGGTCAGGGTTTTGGAAGAGGAAGAGGCCGCGGAAGAGGAAGAGGAAGAAATCGAGGAAGAGGTTCTAAAGAATTAGAAAGTACAAAATCACAGTTTTCTGGAAGAGGAAGAGGTTCAGAAAACCAACAGGTCTTTGGAAGAGGAAGAGGTAATAAACATGTCACATGTTTTCATTGTAATAGAGTTGGACATTATGCTTCAGAATGTAGAATTTCATTTAAAAAAAATTCTAAAAGAAAGAGAATCTAAAGAATATTCATCAGCGACACATTATGCTCATGCAGATGATAGTGAAAATTGTGAATATGTTTTTACAATAGTTGGACAATTAGAATCAATGGATTTTGTTCAAGTTCATTAGTTGGAATCAACGAATTTTGTCCAGTCTTCTTATTATTTCAAAAATTATTTTGAAGATGCTTGGATTATGGATACAGGGGCTACTCAGAATATGACACACATGAAATATTTCTTTTGGAGTTATGAAGATTGCCATTTAAATTCAATCTTCCTTGCAGATGATTCTATTCATTTACCATATGGAAAAGGAACAGTCAAGGTTGACTTGCTAGGAATTGGAGAAAGATTGAATTCTAATGTTTGGTATGTGCCTACATTTAAGAAAAATTTGTTGTCTTTAGTTGTCATTCGCCAATTAGGACATCAAATTGTAATGGAAGATGGTATTATTTTCGTTAACTCAAAAAAGGATGCATACAAAACAGTTATGACAGGTTATGAAGAAGGAAAGATTCTTGGGATGAAGGAAACAGTCATTCCTAAATCAAAGGAACATTTGAAGGAATTTGCAGGTTTAGTTGAAACTGATGTTTCACCTATCAGATTGTGGCACATTTGTTTTGGGCACTTGAATGTTGATAGTCTTGTACAGCTCCAACAACAAGGAATGGTAAATGGGTTGCCTACTTTTCGAAAGGAAAATGCAAAGTGCGAAGCTTGCATTTATGGCAAACAGAGAAGGATAGCTTTTTCAAAAAGCACTTGGAGAGAATCAAGGAGATTACAGCTTGTTCATAGTGATGTTTGTGGTCCTTTGGAAACTTCACTTGGTGGTTGTAAATATTTTTTGTTGTTTATTGATGATTTTAGCAAGATTGTTTGGGTGTATTTCTTGAAGGAAAAATATGAAGTGTTTGAAAAGTTTTAGTCATTTCAAAATTTGGTTGAAACAACGACAAAGGAAAAGATTGCTACTTTGAGAACTAATAACGGTGGTGAGTTTACATCAAATCATTTTTTTACTTATTGTCAAGAAAAAGGGATTAAAAGACAGTTGACCAATTTTTATACTCCACAGCAAAATGGAGTATCAGAAAGGATGAATTAGACTTTATTGGGCATGGCTAGAGCAATGCTATTTTTAAAGGGTTGAATTCATGTTATTGGGATGAATCAGTTCATACAACAGTTTATTTGAGGAATCGATCTCCTTCATCATCACTTGATGGAATAACTCATTTTGAGGCTTGGTATGGATTCAAACCTATGGTCAAACATTTGAGAGTTTTTGGTTCAGTTTGTTATGCACTTGTCCCAAAATAAAAGTGAAAGAAGTTAGAGTCTAGAAGTGTTAAGTGCATGTTGATTGGTTATTTCAATGAGAAAAAGGGGTATAGGCTTCTGTCAGATGGAAAGTTTATTGTCAGTAGGGATGTGATTTTTGATGAAATAGAAAGTTTAAGTGTAGAAGAAGTTGAAAAACAACTTAGTCATTTTGAGGAAAAAGTAACTAAGGAACAAATAAGGATGCAACACTTAAACAAGACAAGGAATGAACAATGGTTTGATTTCACTTCAGAAGTACAGGATGATGAATAGGTTGAAGACACCTTGGGATAGGTTGAAGATAATTTGAATTCTTCACAAGTTAACTTGGATGACTCAAATCAAGTTAATATTGAAAAGAAGCAACCAAAATGGGCAACTAAGTTACTTCAGGATGTTAAGTCTGATGAAAAAGGAAAAACAGGTACAAGGAGTTCTAATATGGGTTCAATTTTTTTTGCTCTTTCAGTTATTGAACCAGCTACTTTTAATGAAGCAAGTGATTATGATGAATGAAAAATATCAATGCAAAGTGAGTATGATGCAGTAATGAAGAATCAGACTTGGAAAATTGTTGATTGTCCACATGATGTTAAACCCATTGGTTATAAGTGGGTTTACAGAATTAAGTACAAAGCAAATGGATATATTGATAAATATAAGGAAAGATTGATGGCAAAGGGTTTTGATCAGAAAGAAGGGATTGATTATGAATAAAAATTTTCTCCAACAGCGAAATGGAATACTATCAGGATTGTGCTAGCTTTAGCTGCACAAAATGGATGGAAAGCACATCAAATGGATGTAAAAAGTGCATTTCTAAACGATGATTTTCAAGAGGATGTTTATATGACTCAACCTCCTAGTTTTGAGGTTCCAGGGAAAGAAAACCAAGTTTGTAAACTGGTTAAGGCATTGTATGGATTGAAACAGGCTCCCAGATCTTGGTATGCAAAAATGGATGCCTATCTACAGAAAGTTGGTTTTCTTCGTAGTGAGTCAGACGATACTTTGTATGTTCAAATCAAGGAAAACAACTTAATCATCTTGGTTATGTATGTTGATGGTTTTCTCATAGCAGGTAATAATAATGATCATATATTTCAGGTTAAGCAAGAACTTCAAACAGGTTTTGAAATGACAAACTTGGGATTACTTCATTACTATCTTGGAGTTGAAGTAAAGTAGCAGGAAGGAACCATATTTATTTCTCAAGCTAAGTACATTTCTGGATTATTGAAGAAGTTTGGAATGGAGGAATGTAAACCAGCGATTACCCCCATGGAGCAAAATTTAAAACTTTCTAAGTTTGAAGGGGGGGAACTTGTAAATGGTACTGGATATCGACAGTTAATTGGATGTTTCATTTACTTGATGAATACTTGTCCTGATCTATATTATGTAGTCAACATACTTTCCAGATATATGCAGGAACCTAGATAAATTCATTGGAATGCAGCAAAAAGGGTGTTAAAGTATCTTCAAGGAACAAAGAATTTCAGACTTGAGTTTAAAAGAAACAAAAATTTCAAGCTTGTTGGCTATTCAGACGCGAATTTTGCTAGAGATGTTGATGATAGGGCATCTACTTCAGGTTACTTAATGAATACGGGATCAAATGCAGTGGCACGGAGTTGTAAAAAGCAGGATACAATTGCGAATTCTATAGTAGAAGCTGTTATCAACCCAAATGTCACTTCTCTGTCTGAGTACCGACATTTCCTATGTTGGCGCACAAAAGGACATTTATGGATTGAAGGTTGCCTAAAACACTATAGATGGGCATGTTATGAAATACATTCACTATCCATCTAGCTTGCCATTTTTACCTTTTCATATGTCAATTGCTGTACGTGACTTTTCCTATAAACATCCTGCGTACATACACGATTTTTCCTACAACATGTCGTGTACTGTACGTGAGTATTTGTCATTGCAACCCCTGTATAGATCTATACGCATGTTTCCCTTATAGCAACTCGTGTGTCATACGCGGGTTTCCAGTATCAATACTCGCATACGCCTTCCTTTGACATTAAAAATAATAAATCGCGATTAATTGAGATTTGTTAAGCCCTAAACAATAACTATCTTAACTGTCTCAACCTCCTCAAACTTCAAAACTGCCTTATTTCACTAAGTGTAAATAAAGGCCTTGGGGAGGGCATTAATCATTTATAATTGGAGAGCAAAGTTATGCTGGTGGTATTTATTCAGAAGATTTTGGAGCAGCAGAACTCAGAATCCTTTGGTTGCAGAGGAGTCCTTGTTTCAGGAGTTGGGTTGTAACCTTAACTCATTCACTATTGTTAATAAAGAGAATCCTTATTCCAAATGTGTGTTGAATATCTTTCATGTATCATGGTTTGATGAATATTTATGATTAAGCACTCTATATACTGTTTATCTAACTTGTCATATATACATGTATAAGCTTGTACTTGGAGTATTTTCTCTTTGCAGGTGAAGGAGAAACATCCTTGAAAGCTTTGGAGGAGAAGCAGAGTGAGAGAAGACAAAGCTTGGATCAATCATCGTAAATCGGGTGAGTCTATCCTATCTTCTTATTTCCTTTCTGTACTTTAAAGCTAATTGTCTACAAGTTTTAAGAGTACATTGGTAACCCTAGACCTTTGGTTATAAGGTGTTTATTCCTGAACAACAGAATTGGTGACTCCGCTGGGGAGCCCAGACTGTTGTAGGTTATTTCTGTTACCCTTGACCAGTCTTTTCCTTGAGTTTGTGTGTGGTATCTTGTCCTGGTTCATGCTTACCATAGTGTTTGAAGGCCTTGTGGATTTTCCTTCTTTTTGAAAAAATTTTGTACCTGTACGCAGGTTTCTCTTATACACAGTCGCGTACAGAGGCCTGCGTACATGGGTTTCTCTCTAGGATAGTCACGTACAGTACGCGAGTTTCCCTTATACACAGTCGCGTACAAGCCTTGAAATAGGGACTTTTGGGCTAGGGTTTGCTTGTCCCTGTCCTTTTATGATTCCTGTTTGTTAGTTGGTCTTCCCTATAAGCACTATGCTGTTAGTTTGATGACCTTGTTGGCCACACCTTGTGCTTTCCTACAAATCCCTTGAGTTTCTTTTGTTTGGATTATCTTCTGTTTGCATTTTGAAGTAGGTTTGCCTGTCTGGGTTATAGGTTCAAGTGTAGGTTGTGCAAATCAGTGATCAGGGTTCTGGACACTGTGTATCCCATTCTATTTTTAGATAGTATTTGGTTTGGCACTTGCCTTTGTGTGATTTCAGTGATTTCTTGTCATTGTGTCCGCCTAAGCTAGGCTTCCAAGTCTTCCTTAGGTGGTTGATCCTTGGTCTTATTAATATGTTTACTTCACCTTGCTTACTTTATACAGTTTGTTAAATTCAAGCATACTCGAGTTTTCGTGCATTTTAGGTGCATAAGTATTCTTTGAGCATTTTAAAAAGTGAAAAGAAAACATTTAGAAACTTTTGCATTTGATTTGCATGTAGTAGTTTCGTTTTCAGTTTTTAAAGATAATCTCAAAAATTACAAAAAATATAGTCTTAGTTTTCTTTTGTATTTATAGAAGAAAAAGAAAAACACATGTTTGCTTTATATGCATGTAGATTAGTTTATTAGTCTAGATTGCATGGCATATCATTGTTTTGGAAAAAATAAAAAGAATTTGTTCTTTTGTGGCTTCTAAGTTTCTACTTGGAAAAGGAAGAGAATAGTTTTTGCTTTTTGCATTTCATTTCTCTTTGTTTAGTCATTTTGTTTCAACTTTGAGTCAAAACACCACATAAGTTTCATGCCATTTACCCTCTGACCAAAAACAACCCTCAAAATAAATTATATAATTTAAAAATTATTAGTAAGTTTTATTTTATAGGGTCATACACCAACTAGCTTGGGCTAGACTTGTGGGATAGGGATTTTAAACTCCCCACAAGTGTTAAAATTCAGACGTAGTTGGCCAATCACTAGGTAAACCCTTTTCTATGTTGATTGTATCTAGGAAGCTCCTCTCAAATGGGAGGTAAGCACGAGGCCGCATAGAGGCATTGGACTGAGGAGATAACCCTCTGATTCCTTGTCAAAATGTAAGCCAGGGTTTTTGCGCATCTGGGGATTCTGTCCTAAACAAGGTTTCAGGCTTTGCTACCTTTCCCATGTGTACGAACTAGGCTTGTGACTATCCCCCCAAACTGTCAATATAGTTAAGGTAGCCTTTAGTCTCTTTGAAATCTAGGGCTCATACACAGGTACAACAGAAGGCTATTTATGGTTGACCTAGGACAGGCTTGGAAGGTAACCTCGGTAGAAGGTGTGGGAGGGCGGTGGGTGATTCCTCCACTTGTTCCTAAGAACATCTACAGGGATGCCAAGTAACTGTCTATATTATTTCTTTTGGAAAGCATATCTTATACCTATTTGTCTGTTTGGCTTTAGGAATTTTTAGTGAGTGCTGTGTGGTTTGTCTGTACTTAGTGTGCCTTTAGGTGTGTGCTTTGTAATTTTGGTTGACTGTCAACCTCAGATTTTGTCTCCTTGTTTGAAACTATGGCTAACACCCCTTTGAACACCAACCAAGAGATCCCCATGCTGGGAACTCCTTGTACTATTCCTCTCACGGGGAATGTTGGTGTTCCTTTGATGGCCACCCTAAATCTACCTGGATTCACCCTAGGGCTACCGGTGTGGTTGTTTTCCACTCCAACTACCTTGAATGCTCCTGATGCTTCTCAAGTAAGCTCATTATTTCAAGGGCATCAAAACAATGCTCCCCCTTCATTTGTAGTTAATTCTCCTACTCCTTCTACCTCATGCGGTGAAAGTACTGATACTAGTAACCAACAGCCTAAAAGGAGTAAAAGAAGGAGGAATAGGAAGAAGGCACATAAGCAGGGGGGCACCCATTCAACCTCTGTAGGTCATGTTGAACCCAGTCTCTTAGCCTATGCAAGCCATGCTGGGGGCAGTCTCTTAGCCTCTGCAAGCCATGCTGGGGGTAGTCTCTCAGCCTCTGCAAGCCATGCTGGGAGCAGTCTCTCAGCCTCTGTAGTTCATGCTGAAGACAATTTGTCAGCCACTGCAAGTCATGTTGACACTGTTGAAAAGACTACTCGTTCAAAACACAAGCCCAAGTTTCCTTGTAAGATTTGTGAGGGAGACCACCTTACTTATAAATGCCCTTCTATTGAAGAGGTAAGAAGAGTTTGGTTTCATGGTCATCTCGTTTTTGAACAACCTATAGTTTATCAACACCCTACTCAATCGTTGGTTGATCAAGCGGTCGAACCAATCTCAGATTTGGTCGATTCCACTCTTCTTCGGGACTTAACCCTCACATCTCTGTGATGTAATTATTTTCCTTCTTCATTAATAAAGTTTTGTGTTTGAGGACACTTTGTCGAGAAAGAGTATTCCATATCATCCCCAAGAAAATGGGTCCGTTCAAGTGCTCAATAAGATTTTGGAGCATGCCTTGAGAAAGGTCTGTAATGTGAATCGTGATGATTGGGGTTTGAAAGTCCTTGCAATTTTATGGGCTTATAGAATGACATGTAAAATTTTGACATGCCATACACCCTTTTGATTGGTATATGGACAAGAAGCTTTTATTCCTATGAAATATATTGTGGTAAGTTTACAGATTGATGCTTTCATGAGTATGTATGAGATTGGTGTTGTCGAAGAGAGATTGTCACAGTTGTTTCAGCTAGAAAAAGATAGATTTATCACAAGACTCTAGTAGCAAGTTCAGAAAGAAAGAGAGAAGGCTTCACATGATCACCACATTACTAAGAAGCAGTTTTAGTGAGGGGACCTAGTTCTCCTCTATGATAGTAAGTTTTTCAAATACCTTGGTAAGTTAAGGATGCACTAGTTAGGACCTTATGTCATTAACTATGTGACAGAGGGATGCATTGTACAATTGCATAAGCTAAATGGAGAGCCTCTTAAGGGGTTGGTTAATGGAATCCAACTGAAACCTTATAGAGATATCCATGTGTTTCTTTGCTGAGTGTGTATAAAGTAATTTTTTTTTGGAAACTCCACCATTTTTTCAGGTTTATCTAATTCTTGTACATATGTCAAAGTTTTTGTTTCTGTCGAGGTTCAGGTGTATGTTGCTCGAATTAGGGGTTTGTCGCAATAATATTTTGGGCCAATATCCATGTATCCATCGAAGTGAATAAATGCTATGTTCATGAGGTTGACATTCTGTTGAAGTTTTATTTAAAGCACATTAATGGATTCTTTTATGGAGGAAGTAGTGGCGACGTTAGTGGAATCCTATCATAAATGCCTAAAGAGTATCAAGTGTGTGAATGGATTGGCTGCCACCTCCATCATCATTGTAAAGATCAGGTTATATTCATTGCACATCGGAACGACAAAAAATATGTGTGTGAAAATAAGATTAAAAGCACACCAACCAACCATTAAAGACTCATTGTTGTTAATACGCCAATGTGTATTGAGAAATCTAGAGCTTGAGCAATATTTCAAAGTGAGTACAACACAGAAGAATGCATGAATGCAAGTTGATATTTAAACCATGAGTGAAGCACATGGTTTTGTTAAAGAAGTGGAAATGTAGGATTCTATACGAGTTGTTGAAGAGCAGCCCAAAGTCATATCACCGCAAATTCCAGGGAACATGCCAAGGAAAAAGAGAACATCATACTGCATCGTGAACCCAGAGGAAAGAACAAAAGGAAGACATGATGTTGAGGCATATGGATCTAGGTTTGTGAGTTTGTTTCTTGGATACATACCACCATGAAATATGGATGCACCACTAGTGTGGATAGCCAAGAATGCTAAGTATATTATGGTAACACCACCTATGCCCAAGGGAGAGCATGTGCAGGGGGACACAATGGGTAATATGAATAAGTTTTCCCACGCAAATGACAATATTGAAAAGTACCCAGAGTTTCACATTAAAATATACATGAAGACATTTTATTCAACAAAGGGTGCACTGATAGATCTTGAGCCTATGGAGTGGGTTCTATGGTTGCAAAGGTCTGGTATCTTATTGCAAATGCACTTGCCACATTTTGGACCGACTATAGAGGATAATGCATGTGCCAAGTAGTTACTGTTATGTTTCCATGGTGGATTCCTATGGCTCAAAAATAAGGTGTTAGTTGATTCTGACATGACTGCAAGGATTATAGGGTTACCCAAGTCCGGGGTGGACCATGCTCAGTTTTTTGTTGGTAAAAAACAAGACATAGAATTGGCAAGCCAGATGAAGGAAAAGTATAAGTTTTTGAAGACAAAAATAAGATTTGATATTGCATCTATTAATGACCAAGCTATTCAGTTTGCAACAAATGAATTAACTACAAAAGTAGCAAGGAACGTTTGGACAAACCAGGTACCCACATTAGTCATAGCAGCAGTAGAACAATGTGCAACAGACATACAAATTATCAATTTGACCACATTTATCCTCAACAAAATCCTCAATTACTGTGTTGATTCCCAGGATAATAGTAAACCTTTTGCATATTCATGGTTATTAGTTTTAGTTTCATTTGTTGCATGGGCAGAGACAGTGGATTACGAGTGTGCGAATCAACATGGGCCTTGTTTGGAAATAAGGTACTCAAATCTATGGTTTAATAAGAATGGGATAAGACGTGTAGATAACAATATTAGTTTATATATGCATAAAGAGGTGTTATAGTATAATGCCGTTAAGATCCCACTTATAGAGGCACAAATAGTGGCAAGGTACCAAGAAATTGTGAGGTTCAAGGCCAAACCTCATCACATGTATGTGCAAGCAAGGTGGGACCCACATCAATAATGGATAATAACTAATTATAAGTTGACATATGAAGAGGTGGATTCCATTGTCCAGGAATGGCCACCGGAGTGGAAGGTCCCTATCGAAGTAGAGCAAATATCAATATATCAGCGGCAACATAATCCATCACAAGAGGGAACATCTGGGTAGCATGGAACTGGAGGTGATAATGGAAACCTGCCAAATTCATAAGATGATGACCAGGAATCAAGTGAGAAACCAACTGATACAGGCTTGGGGGAAAAGAACAAATGTATGATATCAACACAAGGGGAATTAAAAGAAGCACAAGGCATGAAGGGAAACCCCTATGATTGCATTAACTGACAATTATGTTAACATCTTGTTTGATAAGATGGGTTAAGTTGTAGATGAAATAAGGAGGCATGCAGAGGATAAAACTTTCCAACTATTTGGCGTAGTGACAAACCTAATTGAAACACTGTACATAATGGTAAAAGAAATCAAGATACCAACACAATGAATAGTTCTGCTGCAGGAGGAAACCAGGAAGGAGGAGACAATATAGGAGGAGTAGCGAGAACACTTAGAATCATTGTCTGCCACATACTAGGTAGTTAAGATGCCATCGTGGTTATTGAACTTTGCAGAGGCATAATTCAATAAGAAAGCTCACCAATAAGGCTATGCTGACCTGAAGCTATCAAACTTGCATACCTTTGTGCTGTATAGTCTTCAAGAGAATGTTGTAGAAGATATAAAGGCATGAGAGCAATCAATATATGATTTAATACAGGGTTATAGGAACCAAAATTATACCCTTAAAGAACAATATGCCTAGCTTCAAAAAGAGAGGGATTAAATGAGTTAGGAAAAACATAAGTTACTTGACAGTTTCCTGTCGTGAAGTACCAAAAGTTGAGGTTGTCGAGTAAATGACTCTTGAGATGAAAATGTTATGAATAGGAGGAGTCCTAACGATATTTAGACAAAATATTGGAGAATTAGAAGAAAAACTAGTACTAAGCGTGACCCTTGAAGTTATCGAATAATGATAGAGAAAGGTACAAGGGTCCCTTTAGAGTATAAAGGAGTTCGAGACTCACTATGCAAAGATGTATGAAGAAATATCTTAGACTTGGGCTTCACTAATAGAATATGCAATGCTCTAGGATATTACTGCCAAGTTAGGCATGGAGAAGGATAAATTGACAAACCTATAGAGTCTTTGAAAGCCTCTATTTCCAGTAGAGATAATGGGAAATGTTGCAGAAAGCAAGGTATTACATCCATAGCTTAACTAGTTGAGGTTTGAGAAACATAAAATAACAAAAAGGGTCAAAGAACTCCAGATAAAGGTTGAACTAGTTTATGAAGTGATTGGTGTATCTCATAAAAAGATAAATAAGGTTCTCACCTCGACTATGTTGCAAAATGCAGAGAAAATTACTTCAGAAATTGTTGATAAAGTAAGCAAGCAGAAAGAGACTTTTTAGTGGATACACAAAGTGACGAAGTCAGTATATGAAGACTTATTGTCGCAGTTGAAAGCACCAATAGAGCATACTTGAAGTGGATCAGGACGAGCCACATGTGAGTGTTGGGGGACTATTGTTGCTAGGAAGTTTTGGGTTCTATTTTTGGAAAAGCATTTTTGATATGAACGAGGCTATAATGAAGTGGTTCGACGAAGTGGTCAACTCCGACAAAGCGAATGAGAATTAAAGGAAAATGGTGCTTTGATTATGTCAAGCTATGAAGTTAGTTAGGATGTTAGAGTTTTGTGTCCACTTACATCATTAAGTTTGGGTAGTGGGCATGACGTTAAGGTCTATAAAAAGCCTATAAATATGTAACGGGTTGGGATTTTTGTGGTTACACTTTAGTGAAACTTTTTCATGGTAGTGTTGTCTAGATTGGGATATACTTTTTGCTATAATTGTTGAAGTATGACCTGTGAGGAATTGATGTGAGAGAGTTGCATGGATGATGTATAATATATAGGTTATGTGCATAGATCCATTGTAAAAAGTTGATGAAGATAAGTCTACAGGCTGTGTGCATAGACATAAATCATTTCTTTACTGTGTCTCTATAATAAGATGGTCGCTTCCGCAGTTTTTCCTGTCTTGGTTTTCCATGTTAAAATACATGGTTTCAAATGTGATTTTGATTCTTTGTTTGATGTTTATTTTCTTAATGTCATATAACATGATAACTGAATGTGCTTAATGAAGAGATTTATGAATGATAAGTATAATGCATGATTCAAGGTTACATGTCGTAGCTATATAATGTTACTTGTCGAAGTGTATGGTTTGATGAAGATCTTAATATGTCAAAGATATAGTTGGTATGTTAAATGTAAAGAATGTTGACCCATTCCCTTTTGTCACTGCAAAATATTGGTTTCGACAGTTCCCATAGGCACTTCGGGTGAGACCTCATCTACTTTGCAGGTGTTGTCGAAAGGGACAAATGCTTTTGGGACAATATCTTGGGTTTTATTAGTATGTGTTTTGGGTGAACTTGGGTTGAGATAGAATTGTGCCAACAATTCTCCTAGAAGTTTCACTCTTGCAAGTTTCTTTAGCTCCACACACCAATTTGAAGAATGGTTATGCTTCTCACAATGTTGACAAGGATGAAGATCAAAACAATTATCTTTGATATGTCCAACTCGGTCACAATGTTGGCATTTGGAACTTTAAATAGTTTGTATATCTTCTAACATTATTTCATTGTTTTGGTCATGTGATGGCAACTACTAAGGTTCATATTAAACTTCAAACAAAGGATATTTTTGAACAAACACTAGTTGAAAATGCTAATTCCTGTACTGTACATCTTCCTTTTTGGATTTCAAATACTGCAGTTGATTGATGATAGTTTATATAGTTTCTTTTCTAATTGTGATTGATTGATCTACAACTATAAGTACTAGAGTGTTCAAAAAATCTAATTTTATTTAGTTTGAGAAATTGTGAGGACTATGTGAGGCCTCCTTGTGTAGGAAGGACCAAGTACAAATGACTCAATCAAACTAAGAAATTCTTGCAAACTTGCATGGATCCAAACCACTTTCAAATCTTCTCCAATTGCAACTTTTCTTCACAATGCATATAGTTTAGCAAATTGAAAGGTGTAGTTCTATGTCTCTACCACATATTACAATACAATGCCTCCTATTTGATACAACCAACCTTAAATAACTATAATGGCAATTTCTACAGTATAGTCTATGAAATACTATCGTACTACATGCTTCTCGAAATCTTTGGTGTAAGAAACCATGTGATAATGCTTTTCACAAGTATCATTCAAATCCTAAAAAAAATTATAATATTATTTCGATGGTTGTAGTATGATCTAATTTATTCAATGCAATAATAAGTAGAACTGTTTCAAAATGCAAAATGATGGATACCTATTACTATATGATAACTAATGGCTAGACAAAGAGTTGTCAATCTTGGTGAACATCTCTCATGTATATCGAACAACACTCACATAGTATTCATAAACTAATAATGCACAAGTTAAATGTATTTCACACCTTGATTATGCATCACTTCAATGCACACAACACATCTGAGTCTTTACTTCAAAAAAGGAGGAGTCACTCACAAGAAAAGAGTCCACCACACTTCGATGCTTACCATTCCAAACAAACATGATGCAACAACTCCATATTTCAATTTCAACAACTCCAAATTTCATGACGGAGGGTTGAGACCCAATGCATAGCTACCAAGAGAGAACCATGTTGGAATACTTAATGGTGCAATATGATCGACCAATTCATCGAATGAGAGGAGGAGAAGTGAGAGGGAATTCATGTTTTGCACAATAACACTTTATTTCATGCTTTGACTATGCAACGATTTGATATAGTATGTTTAAATTTCTCCAGGCGTTCATTGCTTGGGTCGACTTTCCCACTTCCCTTGAAATTGCTTAGTTGATCCTTGAAGTATTGGTAGTAAGCCTTTCCAATATGGTACATTCCTAAGAGAGTGATAATATAGTCCACTTCCAAGCCTTTTGCTTTAAAATAAGGCATTGTCTCTCTCACATGTTTCATCATAGCCACATCAACGATCACATAATTGAGCAATTCATGTTAAAATAGAAGTGTAGTTCACCATATGAATGTGGAGGGAAAAAATAATAAAATGATATCAATGATCCAATGATCTTTATGGTTGGTGATAATAATCACATAATTATGTTGTTGTACCAAACCATAGCTCCATGTTCTACACCAATATTAAACTTCAATATGCAACAATAACAACATCAATACATCACAAGTCTTAGTATAATAGAGAATCCACACACACACCAATATAGGACCCTCACATTTCAATAGAGTCCATGCATTTAAATTGATCCCTCATTAGAATTGTCATTAATTTAGGGTTTATGGACACTCAACTTTAATCAATAGTATCCAAGGAAAAATAGCTCCACTAGTTGAGTTCACACCACATTTTTAGTGTGTCTTAAGTTAAGACACAACAAAATAAAAAGTGTACCAGTAACTCTCATAAAAAATTGTAGAGGAGTACCTACGTAGACCAAGTTTCTACCCATAGATGGAGTCTAGGGTTCACATCCAACACAAAAAAAAACACAAACATACCATCTAGGGTTCACCTCCACAAATACACAACTCATATCAAAAGAGAGGAATAACTCTACGACTCTGTCGGGATTCAATACACCCACACCACAGCCTTAAATGAAAATTCCAAGAGACACACATTTTACCACTAGTTTCAATGATATGTTTCACACTTCCATGCAAAGAGGTTCACCAAATGAGTCTATAGTAGTCATAGTGAACAAGAGAGAAAAATATTCAAATTCTCCTTTCTTACACCATGAGTATGGACACTCCACATGATAGGGTTCACAATGCTCTTCCTTCACGCAACCTATAGATGGAGAGTGGTATCTAAAACCACACCATTTTGTAACAAAAGAAACAAAACCATCATCGTATCACAATATCATTCAATGGTGGTCCTTAGTTGCGCACTCCAAATTCAAAACACAACGGTCTACAAATTCAAAACTCCAATGGAGAATGCACACACAAAGGGTTATCTATGCCATAGTGGGAGAGAGGTCACAATATTCATGAGTACTTGATGCATAACTTATTAGTAACATATTTCAAAATGAGATTCATAACCATGATAAGTTGCATTCACCAACAACTTCACCAACATTTCACCAAATATTTCACCAATGCTCTCAAGAGTTTAGGTAAAATGGATACACATAGTTTTGGTGAAAGAAATACCAATAAACAATATGCAACAATGGATGTGAAAAGCTTACTAAATGGTAAGAGGATGCAAAGGGCGGGTATAATAAAAAACTACAAAGCTTAATCACACAAATATTAATCAATGTTGGTATGAGAGTCTAGAAATGCATAGGAGCAAAGAATCTATAGAAAAACACAAGCAGGCTGGGAGGAAGAATGCTATGACAAGACTGAGAGTAGCAGGAGTTATGTCG
>LPNX010420188.1:13018-45591 GCA_001517045.1 Pseudotsuga menziesii | reverse complement strand
TTGGTTTTATGTAGAAACATCATTGCAAAGTTACTTTCTATTAGGTTCCTCGTCCTCTTTCTCTTGGGGTTTTGCAATGTTTTAAGGAAGAGTCAGTTCTACTCATGTAAATTCACTAATGTATTTATGCCATAATGTTGAGTCCCTCGCCATGATGGCTTGGGTCCATATGATGGCCTTTCTAGCTTTTGTGTACTAGGAATTTCTTGGTTCTCTTGTTGTCTATATGATGTAAGTATCTTGAACTCTGTTATACTTGTTTGCAACTTTGCTCTTTAATGTAATATATGAAGCATTTGAAAAAAATGTTTTCTCCTAGCTAAGATAAGATACATTTATTAATGTCTAATGAATGACCAAAACAGGAGGTTAATGCCATTTCTAAGTACAACAATGTTGATACAAGGTGGGAGCACATGAGCAACTCTATAAAAGCAAAAAAAAATAGATCTAATCTCCAAGAAATAATGTCTCACCATAAACAACAAAGATGAAAGAAAAATACACCTAGAGAGGGAGTGCCAAAATCAGATACCAAAATCAGATACCAATGTGTGTGCGCTGTTCAACTCTTTAAAAATTGAATCAAGTTGACCCTTATCTATTTTAGATGTGGATCATCAACAGATTCAGTGAAAGTAGTTAGACAACATAAAATAGGGGGGCACTTGCTTTAGTAGGAGAACAAAACACTTCCAACATAACTAAACAACCCTGTATTTCAAAAAAGAATAAAATTAGGTCACCTGGACAACCTTTAGACTGATTGACAGCCCATCCATAAACAATCAAGTGAAACCTCAGTGGTATACAAATCTCTGGCGCTTGCCTTGGCATCAGAGATAGTTATCGGTTATCCTTGCAATCAACCAATTCATTCTCATAATAAAAGAAATGGTTTGATTTTCAATATCCTTTTCAATCCTAAAGATATATGCTCCTACCTACAAACCACTGACCCAGGCAAATGAGAGCAATGAATCAACAGTTCTTCATTTCTGTCAACAGAAATCACTCACATTGCAGTATTAGGGTCCTCCCAGGCTCACCTGAGGGAACAATATAGATGGGAAATCCGGTACCAAGAATTGGACAAATTGGTGGCTTACATGTTTACACAAAACTGGCAACTCAAAGATCTGACATAGCCTCTAACAAATGAATTGTTTCCTTCCAAGGAGATGGCCCAGCATCCAAAGTTTAACCTATAGAGCATCCTTTGAGGCCAGCATCCTTCTTCTTGCACTGAGCCACCCATTCCCCCCACTAAATGTACATGTCACCAATACTAAGGTTTCAGGAAGGGTCCCAGATTCCATTTGGCAATTTTCAGTTTATAATCATGTCAGTTCTCTTTTATATACTCGTTACCACACATGTAAAATGTGAAAAAGCTACTAAATTGAAATCTGTGAGAAGAGAATAGACAGTGTAATAATAATATAACAATAGAGTATTGATACACCACGACCAAACAGAAAAACATAAAGCAACCTGCACAATCAACTTGTTGGTTCAAATATCAAAACAGATGGCACACACAGAATGGAAGAAAGTCCATTAAAATATATATCAATACAGGTGCTTTATTTACAGAACAATAGAACTCCATTCAAACATTTATATTTTGTGTTAACTACCTTTCATTTAAGGCCAAAGCATCCTGCATACAAGCAGCATCAAACCCTCAACGCCTACACTCTAAATCATAACCCAGCTCTATAAGATCCAAACAGTTGACTCACACCGTAAAGCACTTTCCAAGCTTTTGAATTGCAGAATATATTTTACGCCTGGCACCGACAGCATTTATTCCCATCTCCTTAAGATCATCTAATGTCAACAATGGCAAGACATCCTTGTCCACTTCATGCATCTCAAAGAGTTCTGTGTATCTACCCAATCCAAGTCCATTCAACTAGGCCCTGACATCCTTTACCATACCTAAGTAGTGTGCAGCACTAAGCTTTTTATCGTCATCGCCATTTTGATCCCTCATTCCATCTTGCTTAGACCTAGTGTTGGAGTCAGAGGGGAAATTCAGCCCACTACCATTACCATATTCTGTGGAATCTTTATTGTTATGAGCCCATGTTTCCTCCTCCCTCTCGTTCCCAGACACTTCCCCCACCGTATGATGGCACTCAGATGAACCCAAATTAACAGGCCTGGAATTGAGCGAATCCAAGTGAATTGTATAGGTCTCCTTCAATGGGCTCCCTGACATATCCAGATCAGAGTCCTTGAAGAATTAAGGAGTATCAGCATCATAAGAGGCCCCAAACCCATTATCATCCCCAGAACCCTTGTCTTGCCCATTATTATTGCTCTCAGGGCTCACTCTCATGGTCCTAGACATCTTTCCAACTAATCCCACACCCCTCCTACGTGTCCTACCATGCCTGAGCTTCTTACTAACACAAATAGGGTCCAGCTGCATTTTCCCACCCTCGTCAGAAGGAAACCCACAATGAGAAATTGGGTCATCTAAAATGACCTGTTCATCACTGCTAATGTTTAACAAAGGCCGCGTTTTCGATAACTTACCGGACCCGCCTGGGAAATCTGAAGCATTTCGGAAGAACCCAGTTGGTGGCTGATTCCACTGCTTCTGCTTCTTCCTCCTGATAAGATCCTGTGAAGAATACGCATAGGCAGTAGACTGGTCTCCTATCTCTCCCAATCTCACATTGGGTCTTCTCTGTCTCTTGCTATTCACAACAATATCTGCCGAGGAGCCCCCCATTGGAAGGAGAGGCCCTGTGCATTGCCAGTCCCCCATCAAATCAATTTGCAAATGGCATACACTCGACCCTTCAAAACACCATCATTATAGATCACACAACCCTCAATTCTTTCTTTTGGAACAACAAACCAACATAAACTTATGGACAAGTGCTGATATTTTTACACTTGACATTTATATGTATTTTTTTAAATGATTGATCGATTTTATGCGCCGTCGCTTAAGCGACGCTTATGAGCCTAGCCATCGCTTAAGCAACGGTTATGACCAAATCTTTAAAAAAAAAATTTAACTTTCTGATTTTTGGTAGGTTTAAAAGAAAAAATCCACGCGCCGTCGGAAGTAACCATCGGATTTTGGGTCAAAATGTAGTAGTGAGTACATGTCCTACTATGTGAATAGAGGTGTCAAGGTCGAACATAGTAGTCCATTGTCTAATTACCGGTCATTAATGTATATCATTAACAGATGCGAGATCACCCACCAATAATGAAAATGGGAATCAAGGTACTGGAGTGCAAACTAACAAGTGTGAATAAATGTGTTGAGGTCAAACACTTGAGAGAATCCATCGATCAGGGGACATTGATGTATTCCCAAAGAACTGTCAATGGCGAGAGAACCTGCCACTGATGACTGCAAGTCTCAAGGCACTCAAAGATGACTCTAGATTCCTATCACAGAATAAATGATTCGAAGTCGATGGGATTAAATCCATTGGAAGGAGGGCATTAAGGCATCCCCCATCGTCCAACACGAGGTACTCAGCAAAGATGTATAATGTGGAAGGACTCGATCATAAAGTTCACGAACCAGTAACTGTACCAAGAATGGCTGACATGCAAAGTCAAGATAACTGAGGAATGGCCGACTCAGGTTTCAACTTCCTTCAAACAAGAGCATAATGGAAAATGGTGACTGAATGCAAGCAGCATAGACTCGATATGCAAAACTGGGACATCTCTGCGACATAGGAGGCATTGTCAGAGGCTCCATAGGGACTGGAAGCTTAACTAGTTGGTGGAGATAAGATCAGATAAATGACTACAGCTCCTAAAGTAAAACTATTAACCCAACCAATGGATGTCATATACAATGCTCTGTTCGAAGGCGACACGACTCAACTGCTACCAAAGATAACATCTTTCCTTGTCCGTCTTTTTGGTTTTTTAATTTTTTTTTGGAAATTTTCAAATATTTGGAAATCTTGAAAAAGAATAAAACCTCTTTAAAGTTACAGACTAGGAGGAGACGAGTGTCAAAATGGGAAAACAAACTAGTTCCAAGCAGTGGAACATACCTATTCTCAATGCAAGGATACATGTGTAGGATAGTGACACTCGGGGGAAATTCCCCTCCTAGTAAAACAGGGAATAAAGCTACAAAGGATATATAAAATGGCTTTGCATGGCTAGACATGATACAAGCTAAGGCTATATGGCTGATACTCAAAGTGAAGGAAGTCAACATAAGGCTCAATGAGGCAGGAAAAGCTCATGATAATGCAATTACAACTTGACATAGGGGAGTCCGAGGGGAATAGGCCAGCAAAAGATCAAGAGGAGTATGAGGCTCTTGTAAAATGTCATTACAGTACTATAGAATGGACTCCCACACCCTAAAGGACAAAACTATCGGCATGGGCACCAAATGCAAATAAGGTGCTAACTAGAGTACCCATGTAAGGTCAATCTCTACCATTCAAATCATGCCACTTCTAAAACAACAAGAAGGTTTCGTGACAAGATAGAATGGGTTCGTACCTATGGTTAGGATGAAACGGTCATAGGGTCATGTGAAATGAAAATGGTGGTGTAACCTAACCTATATGCTAGTTTAGATATGATACTTGAAATCGGCACAAACGGGTCAACCCAACAGTCGAAACAACGCTCAAAACGGTCTCCTACATCATATATTAATAAAAAATCGGTCCAAAAGGATTAGAAATGGTCCAAACTATAGAAAAGGGGGTAAAACTTTTCAAAAATTTGAAAAATTTCTATAAATAGTAAAAAATTCAAAACATTATATAACATTTGAAATTTTTACCCAATTGAGCTCAGAACTTCAACAACAAATTCCAAGAGATCTAGTGGGTGGAATCCACTACCATTTTTTCGAGGTAATTACTCATGCCTTGCTCTTTCATTTTCATGCAAATTTTATAATTTTCCATGGTCAAATTAGGATCCTAGTCCATTATAAACTGTGAGCTATGGCCCACATGGAAATCAATGGTTTTTCTACGTATAGGGCTAGATATAGGCAGAAAATGCCCTCAAAGTCACGTACATACATGGATTTTTAGCAAATAGTCGCATATGAGGCTGTGTTAAAGGTTTTTTAAGTGTTCTAATGACTCAAACTTGAATTTAATGTGCATGATGGTTTTAGAATGGAGAGAATGTGAGCACATTGATGTAGAAGAAGCAGTTCGTGGTGATATAATGGCACAATAGGCTCTTCGTGCATGCAGGCTCTACAAGTTTTGGTGTCTTGGTGGCTTAAGGGCCAAACCAAGATTGCTGCAGATGCTAGTAGACTACTGGGATCTAGACTTAGAGTATTTCTAGATTGATGTGATGTCCCTCACCATAAAAGTGGAGAATATATACTTTATTACTGGACTTTCCCGATGGGGGGAAGTGGTGAAATTACGGTCTTATGGGCCTAGAGGTGGCCTCACCATCGATGAGTACATATCCATGTATTTTTATCCATACATGGATAATTTCGGGAGTCACATCCCAACTAACTCCATACAGGTACTAGGCCTAACGTCCATGCTATTGACACTGGGCAGGATAGCAAGGCTAGCTTCACTTCACCAGGCCTCACGGCCTCTGATGTTCTATGCAGTGGAGTGCATGAGACCCACTATGTATGATTGGAGCACTACACTACTGGGAAACATGAAAAACCAGCTCAGTGAGTGCAAGATGGGAAAAGTACGAAACTTCTGTTTCAGTAGCATACTGAGCACGTTTTTCTTTGAGCGTGTTCTGAGATTGAGCCATAGAGTTGACGTTCCTCTTCACAAGGTTTGAGATCTGTCCCAACAACGTTGGGAAGATGTGATGTGTATACTGGGTGGAGGTAGGGTGTCCAACCCCTATCCAGCTGATTTCTTTCCATGGTGGCAACAAAAGATAGTTTCCATCAATGATTACCCCTATGCAGGGATAGATTTCTGGGGAGACCGCGACATGCCATTACCACTAGGATCGGCATACGGTGACATTGGTAATGAATCCCAACCCTATTTTTAATGTTTTTTGATTTATTTAATTTTTTTTGTTTCTTGATATATGGAATCAAAAATACATATTTTTGCATGACAACACATAGTGACATCCTATCATGTGTATGCAGATGTAGGACGACGGTGGCTTGAAGGCTTCTCTCATCATAGATAGAGGAGAAGAGGAGATGAAATTATAGGTGTGGATGTGGATCGGACGCTCCAAAGCATTCATACCAACTTCGTGACGCTGACACATAGGGTACCCATGGCGTAGGTCGAGGACCTGCCTGAGGCCATGCAGCGTCAGGTGGTGGGTGTGCCACGAGCATGGGTGCGGTTACTCAGATGGCTGGCTAGAGCTGTGGTGACATTCCATGATCAAAACCACCCTCCTCCTCCCCAGGCTTAGATACCTAGGAGTGATACATTTTCTACTATCGTGTATTTATATTTTGGAGGCTTGAGAGCCCCATTTTTGTATTATGACACTATGTATTATCACATTTTGGATGTTTTAATGAAATTTTTTTATGATGATCGGTTTATTTATTTACATGTGTAAAAATTTATGTTTGTGATGAGCTTACTGTCTATGAAACAAATGCCAATCTAACACGTAGTTAGCATCTGATTTAGCAACTTGATTATTAATTCTTGGAACATGTATGTATGTTATGTTGCCAAATTGCCATTCTAACAATATCACATGTAAGAATCTTCGTAATAATGTTGAATCTCTAACATGATACAAGCCATTAAGTTGTGACACTACTAACTCCCAGTCAAGACGTACCTCAAGAGAGAGAACACCATGTGAAATGGCATCTTGTAGAAGCTCGATAACGACACTATATTAAACAACATTGTTTGAAGAGGGCCATAAACATATGCCTCTTGAGGACAATACCTAACTCGTAGGAGTATAAATCACCCAAGCAGCAGAGGATGAGTGTTGAGTGTGATGACTTGCACCATCCGCAAATCCTATATAGATGGAGGACTCCATTGACATTTTCCATAAGAAATTAAAGCTAATCAACAAACCCGGTCACCATAAGAAAGACCTAACTATGCAAAATGTTGTACAATAATATACTATATCCATCCTTGGGTGAAAATCATGCATAGTAATTTTTAAGATAGAGCCCATTTCTAGGTTCTGCCAAGGCCATCCCCTCATAATATACTAGCTCATAAGCACCCTTCACTAACACATGTTTAACCACGTAAGGACCATGCCACATGGGGTTGAATTTTCCTGCCCCCAAGGGTTCTTTAGCTTGATCCCACAAAACGACCAAATCTCCGTCACTAAACCTCCTTGGACAGAAAAATTTATGATACTGGACCTTAACACGACACTTATTCACTTCTAAAGCCACTAAATCATCTTGACACTGCTCATCAAGCTGCTCTAAATGGACCAAAGGTTCCTCCAATGGAGACATACAAGCTGATATGGATAAAAAACATTCAAAGTCTTAACTGCGGTCCAATAAGCCTACAAAGCAGGATATAACATAATATGCCAATTGGTCTTCCTTTGTGCGACAGTTCGTTGGAGAATAGACTTGAGTGATTTGTTCACTGCTTCAACTTGTCCATTTTCTTGAGGGTAATAAGAAGAAGAATGCTCCTGCTTATACCCTAACTTCAAGGCCAACTCTTCCATCATACGATTCTGAAACTGCCTACCATGTTCAGTGATAAGCTCTTTTGAAATACCGAACCCAGTAATAATCTGGTTGAATATGAAGTGTGAGGCTGTATCACCATCAGATTTAACTGTAGGCATGGCCTCAGCCCATTTTGTGAAGTAGTCAAAAACCACAATAATATGATGATGCCCCCCAACTGAATATGGGTTGCAATCCATGAAATCAAGCCCCCACCTAGTGAAGGGATTGGCGGTGATAATGGGATGTTACGGGGTAGGATGCGAGCACATATAACGTTGAACACCTGGGAAGGGTGGCACTTCTTGACCGCATTAACACAATCTCTAAAGATAGACGGTTAGAAATAACCTGCTCTCAAGATTTTTGGGGCTGTAGAAAGCCCAGATAAATGGCCACCACATGCCCCTCTGTGGCAATCATTCAACACAAGCTCAACCTCCTCATGAGTTAAACAAACAACATAAAATAGAATCTATCCCACAGCGGTACAATGTGTTATCCACTATGAGATAATTATTAGAAACATGACCTAATCATCGTCATTCATCCATTGAAAGGTGAGTAGGTACCTTCAACATTTGTAAATATATGATAATGTCCCCATACCATGGATCCAAATTTGAGATCAAGAATATGTGCTCATCGACAAACGTATCTTACACAAGTTTCCTCCTCCTCCTTTCTCGGGAAATCCGATATAAGCTTTGCAAAAATCAATGATTTTTTTTATTTTGCTGAGACAAATTCAAGATCAAATTCTTCCAGGATGACAATCCACTTATTATACTTCCCCCCTATCATCCTTCTAGTGAGGAAGAACTAAAACAGATTAACATGGGAAACCACCAATGTCTAGCGAAGGAGAATATAGTGTCTCAATCTTTGAACCGCATGAACCGTAGTTAGGGAAAGCTTCTCCACATGGGAATAACAGATCTCTACATCTATAAGGTTTCGACTCAGATAATATATGACATGCTCTTGGAGCTTCTCATCCTCTTGAGCCAAAACCATACCAATCGTCTCCATAGACATGGCCACATAAAGTAGAAAGTCATGACTATAGTCAGGTGGACTAATCACCGAGGCCGATGCTAGGGCTCTCTTATGTGCATCAAAGGAATCCTAGTTTCACTCATCCTAGCAAAAGGTAGTGTCCTTCTTCAAAAGATGCATAAAGCCTCTAGTGAAATTGGAAAAATTCATGACGAATCTCTATAAGAAGTTTGCCATGCCTTGCAAACATTGAATATGTCTAATGTTTTTCAGGGGAGACAATTGAAGTATTGCCTCAACCTTTAAAGGGTTGACTCTTATACCCTCCTTAGAGACAATGAACCCTAATAAGCGACCAGACTTCACACAAAAGATGCAGTTGTGAGGATTTAAACTTACCAAATAATGGCAGCACCTTTCGAACATTAATCTCAAATGGTAATACTGACACATTCTCATGCGAGAATGAGCAGAAAGGTCATCCAAAAAGACTTCAATAATCGATTTGAGATCATGGACGATCAAGGTCATATCCCACTGAAAAGTGGATTTGGTGTTTTTAAGGATGAAGGGCATCTTTCGATATGCAAAGATACCCCAAGGAAAAATGAAAGCAGTCTTATGTTGGTCCTCGGGTTTAATATGTATCTAATTGTATCTGGAAAATCCATCCATAAAAGAAAATACCTTGCTTCCCGCACACTCATCCAAAATCTGATTGATAAATGGTGTGGGAAAATTATCTTTAGGACGAGCACGATTCAAGTCACGGAAATCAGTGCATATCAGGATCATTCCTTGCTTCTTATCAACCAGAATGGGGTTTGAAACCCACCTAGTCAAGGGAACAGAATAGATAAAATCGACATTCAACAGTTTTTCTATCTCAGCCTTAATTGTCGGTGCTTTCCTACGATTCACCACACACAAGCATTGTCGAATAGGATTAGCATTAGGATAAGTTTTAATCTCATGCTCGATAATGTGAGGGTCGATACTTGGAATTTTCTCGTATGACCAAGAAAACACATCACAAAATTCTTTGAACAACTCGATATACTCTTGAATCTCAACATGGGAACATTCTACCCCAATATAGACATTCTCAACCTTGCCAGGATCGCGAGAGATATTGATAGGAATGGTAGGAGATATATTTTCCATATTTGCATCAGCCATCGGATCAGAAGAGCTTAACAAAACCATGGAACTACCAATTCTCTCACTAATAAGCTCCCTATAGTATTCACACTCCAAATGGTCAATCTCGGGAAGAAAATAATATCTATGATGCAACTCTTCCCAAGGTGGATCAACCCCAGACATAGCCTCAATAATAGACTCATCTGAAGGAAAAACACTATCAAGGCAGTCATGTGTGTGAGAATACTGCACTGCCCATGTAGGAAGTACATAAGGGTCCTCCTCCTCTGTCCATGAAGAAGAAGAACAAGGCTCTGCAACAAATCCAATATTAGCTTGATATGCTATCATAGTTACAAGAAATGGCATGTCCGTTTCGATGAGGTCACATGAAGGATTCAGTGTAGGAAGAATCCAAGGATCCTCCATAAGGCTTGTGTGAAAAGACACCAATATTACAAATGAAAAAGCATCACCAGAACTAGATCCTATCATAAGGATGGGTGTAGAACAAATAAAGCTTCCCATGAGGGATGGGTACATGCCAATACCCACACTCCCAGTTGCTGCCTGAGAGTGATGGACAATCGGGATAGAAGATCCTGAAGATGTAGTAAAAGGTGGATTCTTGAATGATGTTTTATCAATCGTAACTATCTTCCCATTAAATGGAAAGCATACCACTCGAAATAAAGAAGAAGCTATGGCTTGCATACTGTACATTCAATTCCTTACCAGCAATAAATTGTAGTCAAGGGGCGTATCAACCACCTCGACCTCTATCACAACGGTCTTCCCTCCCAAACAGACTTTAAGAGAAGGAAGAATGTTGTGCAGTTGAAACGATCTACCATCAAAAGCAGTCAACATGGTAGCAGATTTAGACAACTCGAGGGAACCCAAACCCTTCCAACATGCCAAAGACCTTACAGAATCAGGAGCGCCTTCGTCGATCATAGTGTGTTTGACAGTCATGTTAAGACATTCTACGTGAATCAAGAGAGACACATAGTAAGGCAAGCGAGGGTAAAGTCCCACGGTTTCAAATTTGATGACAGAGGAAGAAATATTATCATGAACACCAAAAATAGAAAGAAAAGCTTTCCTTTGCGAAGGACAATTCTGAAGTACTTCGAGTGCAGACATTGCACAAGGAGTGTGGCCCAAATCCTTGACAACTGAATAGTTCTGGGTGTCTCAGGAATTAGGATTGTGCCCCGAATGCTTAAGTACTCCCTTAGGAATGCGAGGAGCAACTTCAGGTTTATCCACAGTTTTTTCAATACACAAAGGGCTCTTAGGTGGATCAGGTTCCTTTCCAAGGTCTGGTTGTGATGAACCATAGTTCTTCCCACAAGTCACAACCTTAGCAGCACGCACCATAAAGATGCAACCATGACCACTACAAGCCTTCGATAGATATTGATCTTCACCAGTTTGATCATGGGTCCTCAAGTTCATGTTTTGATTATGAGGTAAAGGGTTAGTTAACACAGCTAGGCCATGTGCTATGAATCTCGATGCTTCTTCTATCTGAGGGCACAAGTGAGTGAGGTGATTATCCTTACATAACTTGCAAGGAAACTTAACCTTACATTTAGATTGCTTGTCCCCCTAGCATTTCCAACGTTCTTGTCATTAGAGTTGGCATTTTCATTCCTATTCCCACCCTTATGATTATTTTTACCCTTCTTTTATTCCTTCCAGGTTGCTAGTTACCCTTCTAGTCCAACGATTGTACCACAAGCACACTCGCCATTTGGGTGGGTTAAGATGAAGCCAAGGCTTGTCCCTAGGCAAATTGGTTGATAGATAAATGAATGACCTTTTTCACAACCGAATCGACAGGTTTTGTACTCGTACAACCAACAATGCCATTGACATGTGGTCCAGGTTTGAACGTAGGGTCGAAACTAGAACATGGAGCATTAGGAACAATCTCATATAACAAACCGGATTGAGCATAAATCAAGTCCAATTCCTATGCCCTAAAAATGGCTTGTTCCTCGTTCTGAAATCCAGATGTAGAAACATCCTTCGCTATATAAGGTAGTAATGATTTAAGGAACCACTTGAGGAGAAACTCTGGTGGTATGAAGGCTTTAATCAATCTCTTTTGTCTACGCCACTCTTGGATATGGTCCAAGATATGCGTGGCTTTATCTTGCCAGAATGTCAACAAGAGTTTAGTACCAACATCGTAATGCACTGGTAGTTGGAAGTGGTTGAGAAAAGTCATAGCTAGGTCATCGAACAAAGAGAATGCCCCGTTAGGTAGCTCTATGTACCATTTCACGGCAGGCCCGATGAGGGTGCGTTGAAATAGCCTTAAACAAATCGAATCTTTGTGTAAGGAATCAGAAGAGCACCATAGGTGAAATGTAGTAACATGTTCACTTGGGTATTCTCTTGGTTTTCCCTCAAACTTGGGAATGTTGAAGGGAAGCTTATTAGAGACAGCCATCCAAGCCGGGTCATAAGATACTGGATCGTTCATTAGTCTCAAGAAGTCAGGAAAATTTAATGTTGCGAGGAAAGGGAGCCTAGGTTGAGCAAGTCTAAGAGGCACTCCCTGATAATTCTGATGATTCTGATTCACATAGGACTGATGACCGTAACCACCATGGCCATGGTCATAGTAGCCTCCTCCCGTTTGACCCGTATAGGGTGGCATGGAAGCACCATAATGTGGTGTACCTTGACTATGTGGAGATACAAAGCCATAATTCAGAGAGTAAGCGGGTTGTTGACACCTATAACCATAAGGTGAATAAGTCTGTGCATATTGTAGTCTATAATAAGGTCCATAAGACATCCCATGAGATGTCCCAGGAGACACTCCGTAAGTAGGAATATACACCTCGGAAGTAATAACATGACCTCCAGAAGTTGGTATACGGGATCCTGGCACAATAGGAGGTACTCGAGTGTGAGACACAACTGGGCAAGTAGCAACAGTACGAACATGACTCGTAGCAACGTTTCGGACTGAATGACCATGTGAATGATGGGGAGGAAAAGCATTTGAAGAACAAGGAATAGAGGACGAAGGGACATGTGAAATTATGTACGTGATATTCCCAATAGTCACTCATGTTGGTTCTATTATCCAAATAGGATTACTAACACCAAGTCTAGGATGAACATGGGATGTGGCCTCCACCATCGGGATGGAGGGTGTAATATGACTCGTGCTCCCAAATCTCTTCGCATGGAAAGAAATGGGAATGCCCGCACGCATAGAGTTAGGATCAAATAGGGTTACCAATGTATCATCTATAGGGTTACCAAACATGCCATAACTAACATAACTAGTGCTTGCAGGTTCATGGTGAGTCTCATCGCCCGGCATCCCATATCGGTGACTTGTGAATGAGGGATCATAGCTAGAGTGAGTATTTATTTCATCTGAAGGATCAAACTTAGAATGTGAAACCACATCAAGTGGAGGATCAAATGTAGGAGTAAAATATTTGTTTTCCATGCAAAGTGGAGAAGATAGCTTAGGAATAACATCTTCACAATCTCCCGTCGTGCGTGAATCAATCTGGGTATGAGTCCGCCTAGACCGTCTGCTTCTCTCTCCAAAAGGAGGAGGAGATGTAGAAGGTGGAAGTATTGCTAAACAATGAGAACAGTGAGGAGCCTCACCCATATCCACAATGACTCAAAAAATGAAAAAGACTCTCTAAATTAAGAAAACCCTAGGAAATCTAACGTGCATAGAGCATACACCAATAAAATCTAAAGCCAATCACAAGCAAACAAGGGTAGGATATGTAAGCTCCCGAATGAAGTAGGTATGCCTCGACTATGAGAGGCTTGAGACTCCCATACACAACAAGTGGAGGTTCGTAACCAATTATTGTGGCCCTCAGCTTCAACACGTAAAGCGACTATGCCGTCTGGCCCCAACCTGGCTGAGACACCCGCAGAATAACCCCTACAAAGTACCCCCTCGATAACCTAGGTAAGGAAACTAAGGTCACCTCAATATATTCAATGCTTAGGAAGACAATCTCAAGTAGGATTGACCATATGGGTAGGGTAGCAAGGTTCGAAACTCTCGAAAGAGCCCCAAGATACGAATACAATCCTAGAAATATCTCTGGTGCTACTCAGTTATGACTAGGGTTCATCCCAATCAATAACTGCTCACACTACCTCATGCTTAACTCTCTTTTGAGAGGAGGATCCTGAGAAACACTAATTATACCAAGGAATTTCACACTCTCACTTAGATAGACACATACATGTTTTTGTTTAGTGATCTTGGAGAATTTACTCACAATGAACTATTCCAAGACCCTAAAACCTAATCTTGTTGGTGTACCCTATCAAAGAAAATATTGTAATCCATTTTAATTAAGCGTTGATTTTATTTGGCTTTATTACTCAAAAGAGGTAGATGGTCATGCAACCAATAGTGTTATGACGCAACATGAAATAAAATGCACACCTAACAATCAATGCAAATGCATTGTGTCGAATGAAAAACATGGCATGCTACTATGTGAAATGTAAAATTTTTCTTCAAAGGACAAATGCAATCATTCCTATATGAATTCATGACTAATACTCTAAGGAAATATAGTGCAAGTACCATGCGAAAATGAAAAGTGCAATGCATAATGATGCAAAAAAGCAAATATTTTGGATTTTTTGAATAAAAATGAGATACTAAAGCAAAATAATGATTCTACTACCCCCAGACTCGGAAAGCACCATCAAACAGCACTCACACAATGTACTAAGGTAAAATAAATCTAATACACTAATCCCAAAACAAAAAATAAAAAATGCAATGACAAGAACCTTCTTTAAAAAAAAAATTACCCTAAAAAAAGTGTCTCTCATAAAAAATAGAGGTGTATATAGACTCTAGCAGTATCAAAGGAAACTCAGTAATCATCAAAATTCACCCAGCACCAATCATTCTTCCTCTAGAAGGAAAAACTAAGGGAATACGCAACTGTTTGCAGTAAACTGATGTATGTACGCAGATATAGTAGTCAAAGCCACATGTATACATGACTGTGAGTTAAAAACTATTGTACAGGAAAAGAAATATATAAAAATAAAGGCAAATAGATGAACTGACACAAAATTCATGCCAATTCAGACACTACCAGGAAAACATTCCCCCATACCCAACACAGAAACAAAGAAATAAGAGAAATTCAAGAACAGTGAATGCCGATAAAATCCCCCAAAGGACAACTACTAGGAACTCCCCAGCGAAGTCACCAATTCTATTATGGAGATAAATTCCTATGGATTGGGGTACCACAACAGACATCTTAACTCTAGAAATAAATCCTTTCCTATATGCAAGAGAAACCAAACAACTAACACTAAAGGATCTCGATTCATACCTTATTCCAGAAGGTTGGTGTAGATCCCTGTTGAGCTTTCCAACTTTAGCTTGAATTGATGAATTTCTTCCTCAACATTCAATAAACAAGACAAGCATACTATATATAATTGTGTGAGCTCTACTCTAGCATATATAATCAATAACATATAAGCATTTGAAATCATCCATGGATAAAATATTCATTCAAACACACATTATTGGACAGGAAAAGATATTTCTATTAATATAAAATCAGATATTACAATGAATACAACCTATGTCGGCACATCTGCAAATCGGAGAAATCGAGTCTCCCACTTCGGCCTCCACCACTTCAATTCTCCATCTCTCCATAGCAAGCTCACAAGCAAAAGTTAAGCTTGGGAAGAACACAACAAAGGGGATGCAGACTCAAGCACAAGTTCTGGAAACAATGGAATATAGTTCTCTTGCTCTTAATTTATCATATGCCTTCAATGTATCCATAAGGTTCCTTATATAGCTCATCAATGGGGTAACAAAAAGTCGAATCCAAGCGATCTCAAGGCATATGGAAGGCCATGAGACAAGTGAGTCACATCCACATCAAGGAAAAGTCCAAAATAATCTGGATTTTTCCACACATCCCAATGTACGCCGTTTTAGAGGTCAAAACCTCGTATATATGTCATAAAGGGTTTAAAAGTCACCACAGGGACTTCACTTAGTGAACATCTCACATAGCACGTGCAATCATGGGATATTAAAGAATACCCTTAATTTCCAGAGATATTGACCCAAACTCTTTTTGTTGAACCCCCCTTCGAATACTTAAAACCTCCTCCCCGCCCCTTTTTATACCTCAATCCTTATAAACCACCCTACCCACCCCCACCTTAAACCCCTCATCCCCCAAATACCTCCAATATATTGATTCAATTTTTAATAATTTTAAAACCCACAATATGAACTAACATGATAGGATACTGGTCAATAAGTGAAGCCCCCCTGAAAGTCACATAAGGCAATTTAATCATGTTTTTAGGGATGGTCTAGGAAACATCAAAGGAACAAAAATGGTCCATGGGGTCTAAGGAGTCTACATAGGGATAGGGAATGCCATGAAAGTGTGATTCACCATGTGAGGTAAAATCAACTATAACACATGGGTAATTAATGTTTTTTGTTGAGCGAGGAGCTCTCGAGCATCAGCTCCTTGTCCATTGTATCCCTAGGTGTATCATGCAAGTACATCCTAGCATTAGTGTTGAGCGAAGAGCTATGGAATTGCACTAAGTTAGTAACTCCGTGTTAGAGTGTTGAGTATGGGCTCTAGTAAGTGCTAGGGGTTACTAAAAAGAATTTAATAAATTTCGAGTGAAAACAACTCGAGAAAAATATTGATCTCATCAGACTTATTTATAAGTGATTAAATGAAATTTCAAATTTATGTATTCTCATCAGGTACTGAAGAACTACCATGTTATATAATGGAAATCCAACATGCAAGGATGTTTAGGGTTTCCTATCCTAGTAGACCGAAATGAAGAAGTTTCGTTAAGTCTAAGGATCATGGTATATGATGCCCAAAGACAAATGTTATATTATTATGTATTTTATACATGGTATGTATAAGAATAAATATAGTAATAATATTAAAGATGAAAGAAAGAAAGAAAATCTCCATCCATTATTATTTATTATTTGAAGATAATAAATAGTCCAATATCTACAAAAGTCTAATTAGGAATGAGTTGGAAGTTCCTAAGTTAAAGTATTTAAAAATTATCCAAATTAATTGAAAAGGGTTAAATAAAGAAACCAAGGTTTCTTGATTTAAGTGTCCCTTTGACTAAAAAATTTGTGTATAAAGTATCAAGCCAAGGAAAGGTTTGGGGTTCTAATCTTTCATTAGGAGGAGTAAATTTTTTTCTATTTTTCTCTTAAGTAAATTCTTGGAGAACATTTTCCTCAAAGGAAAAAGGTGAATTGATCCAGACTTGATATACAAGATAGGAAACCCTACCTTAGGAGGTCTAAGCTACTTGCATGTTGGATTCTAGCTCAGGGGGATCCAAATTTAAATGAGGAACTGTTATGGGTCACAGTTGGCTTGAATGTGGTAGCTTCCAAGCAATTTGGTCATAAAAAAAAGAGGTCAGATATACATTTTAATTGTTAATGCTCGTTATCACAGTGTGAAGTTTTATCCATTAAAAGAGCTTCAAGTTATAGGTATGAAGCCTTACACTGCCTATTCCATTTTCCTATCATAAATGTTGGCTATGTTAGGCAAATGATTACATTGTATTTCCTAACCCTATGTATTTCTTTCACTCTTTAAAATCTACAAGGGTTTATATTTTTAAATTATAACCCTAAGCTATAAGTTATTTTCTATATGAGACTTATCAAGGGTTTATTCATCAGTTTGCTTCTTCACGTTTAATTCATTTATAAATGTTTATCAAGGGTTCTGCACCCTATTTTTAATTCTTGTATTATTTTGTTACTATTAAAACTCGGTTACGTACAAATTAAGTTTTATTTCATATCTTCTACCTATCTGCTCTTTTGGTCCTTATACTATACTAACATATTCCATTTGTCAGCAAAGGCATGTTTTAGATTTAAATAAACTAGTTCATAGGTAAGTCATATATATATATAAGTATAAACTTACAACCTAGAAAACCTAAGATATTATCTTCAAGCTGAATTACTATATATATATGAATATATGTACATCAATAGACATAAAGAGAATTTTGAACTTAATTAACTAAGTACATGCTATAATTATTGCTAAGATAAATAAATGAGTAAAGACCTTTCAAGGTCTACATATTTAATACAAGCTAACTATTAAATCATCCCTTTAAAAATAACATCATCATAAACAACGAATAGAGTAAGTATTGTGGCCATTCTTTGGTCCAAGATCAAATCTCTTTTCACAATTTAGAATCCATAGTCGTAATATTTACATAAACAACATCATAATCATATGCCGAAAAAATTGAATATCCCCTCTATAATCAACGCAAAGCCATAGTATAAGAAATAACCGCAATAATATCATAATCATTAAATAAAGAACTTTGTGTTTACATTAAACGTCATAGGAATGAATCCTACAGATTATCATGCTATTCACTTACATAACCATGATGCCCTTATATTAAAACCTACAGCAAAAAACAATACAACTCATTACATCCACCATGACCAAGATTCGAATCATGTGGAGTCACTATACATTACTCAAATCCATGCTATACACAGTGTATGTGGGATGGAATAATAAAGATCACTACACTACGGCAAGGTCGTGAGACTCTCGTCTCTCCACCCTATGCTCTAAGCATGACCTCATCCACTTAAAATAAAATACACAGTCCCCTAATATAATACCATGTCAACAATTCAAATCTACACCAAGATATCAATTCGGGGTTTACACCACGAACCTTTACGTTTCCACATCATATAATAATAAACGAAATAGTAATGAAATCTACAACAACCCTAGCAACCAAGGGTTTACACCCATGGTGTATTTATAAATCCACATTTCATATTAAAAACCAAATCCTGAATCCTAAACCTTCTATGCTGTCGCAGCTTGTATGGAAAGGAGTTCATGCCATTTGCGACATGGCCCCAAGCCATTCTCTTCCACTATGATTTCCATTCATTTAACTATTAATAATAAATTAAGTAACAATAGAAAGACTCATTGTGAAGGCTGAACTCCATAAATAAACCCAAGGCTTAAATAATCACAACGCATTAATAAAAGCATAGGTTGAATTTATACACATGGTACTATTAATAACCATGACAAAATAAACTAAACACAATCTATATTCAAAACTCGGTGTTTTATCACCTTAATACAATTTACACAAAACCCTTAAAGTTTGCAAATCGAAGTTTACATAGTCGTGCCAAGGGCCATGGCACCATTGCAAGCAATGGGGTTGCGTAGGCTTAAAACCCTCAAATTGAAACATGATTTACATACAAAAAACGCAAGGTCTGGTAAAAGTCCTGAGGTTCCCCAATCTCTTCTAAACAACACCCTTATTATTTTATAAACTCAAACCTTGCTTACACAGGCCTGAAGGAGAAATCAAAATCCCATAGTAAAACCCAAACAACAATGTGATAACCTAGTCCTACCCACAATGTCAAGAGGTGACCAGCGCAGGGTGTTTAACACGATTACCGTGCACCTATAGAATCACCCATGAATAAGTTGAAAAACCTTGAGCCATGATGCTCCACACTAACCCTATCACCTGCAACCACCAACAAAGACAACGAATCGTGATAAGTATGAAAATGATCATCCACAAAAATATACATCAAACACTACCATTAAACCAAGAAACCATACCTTCGTTCACCACGGTGTCACTTCCATCCTATGCATAGAGGCAAGACCAAAACGATCTACAAAACAAGCGAAATGACCAAGTCACTTATGGAGCCAAGCCCTAAGCTTGGGATGCCCCAAACCCCAAGAATAATTAATGGTGCCAGCCTCATAGAAACCATCAAACCAAAAACCACATCTCCATAGTTCACAAATGTTACATTATCGTGGTCTCCTTTTCCATGCAAGGTCTTAAACCCCATCGCATAAGTCAAAACCATATTATGTAACTTGTCAACCCAATGCTTATTACAAGGTAGTGTATAAGGTGTAGTCCATGCAATGTATGCACTATCCCAAAGTTAATCCCCAAATCATAAGTAAAATATGTATCGTATAAACATTAAAATAAATGAGAGAGTTGAGCGTGCGAGCAAGAGGAGAGCTAGGGTTTTGCCTACAGGCTGCAGCAAGAAATGGTCACCCCTGGGGGTGGAGATCCCCCTCCCCCCTATCAGTAGAGATGGACATGTTCAAGAGGCTGGTCGCCAGCGGAGGTAAGCAGAAAGCTCCATTCTCGGTCCCAAAATTCATCAAAAAGCTTGAAGAAATCCCTAAAATTGCCTTGCCAGAGACAACTTTGGTAAAGATTGCCCTTGCTCTCTCACAGAGAGGTCTAGTCAGTCAGTTCATGGGGCTCTGGCCCTCAGCAAAAACCACCAACGACTAGATTCAAAGAAATTGGAAGCCCCATCTCAAGTAAGGAGTCACCTACTACCTCGTGAGCAATGGCTACTTTCTTTTCGAATTTATAAATAAGGAGGATAAGGATCTCATTTTTATAAATGGCCCATATTTTATGGGAACCTAGGGGCTATATCTGAACCGTTGGACTCCAGATTTATATCCCATGGTGGACTTGCCCAAGGAGGTACTGGTATGGGTCAAGCTCCCCAACTTGCTGGTCCACTGTTGGAACTATGAAGCGCTGCAAATGATAGGAAATGGAATAAGGAAGTTCATTGATAAGGCAGACAACACGTCCATTTACAACTGTGCTAGGATATGTGTTGAAGTGGACCTAAAGGCAGGGCTCCCGGAGGCAGTGAAGCTAATGGTGGGCACTTGGACTCACTATCAGAAAGTGGACTATGAACACCTCCCATTTAAATGCAGATCCTGCCAAGAACACCGGCACTTTCAGAGGAACTGTCCAAAGAACCAAACCCCAAGGAAGGAAGAAGTTGAAGGATGGAAAAAGGTTAAGAAAAGCAAAGCAGCCCCAAAAACCAAAGATCCAAGACCTGGACAGGCGAAGGAATATCCACCGGCGAATTCAAGTCCTCCGAAGGAGCCCTTGAAAGAAGCCGCAGCAACATCAAAGGAACCTGTGAAAGAAATCATAGAGATAGTTTCCCAATCCACGTCTCCTTCAAAAAATCTGGCTAAGGACAAGAGTGTCCCTTCAGCAAAAGAATATTTGAAATCAGATGATGAGCATGCCACCATAGGCTCTGAACCCGGAGCTGAATCTGACGAGGGGGCCACAAAGACCAGCAGCTCGGTTGGAACCCCTGAAAAGACTCCAAGAGGAAGGAAACTAGAACGGAAAAAAATGGAGGAAAAATCATACAGGGATGTTACAGTAGGAGTCTAGCAAACCATCTCGGATATGATGGAAACTAGATCCTCAAAGAAAGGCAAGGCTTCGAAAGGAGCCACCCCCCCCCCCTCCGGATCCTAATGTAGTTCGTCTCCTGGAATTGCAGAGGGATGGGAAGTAAGTCTAAAGAAGAAGCAATCAAAGATATCATAAGAATGAATTCCCCAGAGATACTTCTGATCCAGGAGACAAAGATGGAGGAGCCTGAGACCATCTAGGCTAGCAAAAAGTTTTGGAAAAAAGGAGAAGGTAGAGCAGTCAGCGCCAAGGGAGCCTCAAGAGGTCTAGCCACCTTCTGGAACTCCACTACGCTAGATCTTCTAGAGGACTATAATACTATCCACTGGCTTTTCATGAAATTGCAGCATCGAGACACAGGGCATCATATTATCCTTTTCAACATCTATGCCTCGGTTCTCCTATCGAAAAAAAGAGAGTGTTGGGAATCGCTGAATTCCTTCCTGTCCACTAACCTGCATGACAATCTTGTTCTCATTGGAGATATGAATGTAAATCTCAGCCTCTCGGAAAAAAAGGAGGCTCACCTGTAAGAGATCTAGCTCGCGAGTGGGTAGAAGACATCATAATGGACTGGGAATCATCTGGAGGATATCAAACCCAGCAAAGGTAAGTTCACCTGGACTAACAAAAGAGTGGGACCGGGGCACATTGTTGCCCACCTAGATCATTTCCTTGTTCACACATCCTTCCTGACTCTTGGTCTCTTCACAAACTCTGAAATCCTCCAGGCTTGCACCTCAGATCACAAGCCTGTATCCCTTTCCTTGACCCCTGGAGAAAAACTGGGCCCTATCCCCTTTTGCTTCAGCCCCCTCTAGGTTTCCATGGATGGCTTCTACGATCTGGTCTTGGAAACTTGGCAAAAAACTATTTCTGGTTCACCTTTCTTCATTTGGGAAGAAAAGTTGAGAAGGCTCAAAGAAGCTCTTAAAAACTGGGCTAAGATCCAGCCCTCCCCTATCATTGAAAGGAAAAAATCCCAATGCAATCTAGGCAACCACCAGCTTCTTATGGAGGACGCCATGATCACCACAGAGCTGCTTAATGCTGAGATGAATCTACAAAATTCCCTTCATAAAGCACTGAGAAGAGAAGAGCAATACTAGAGAATAAAGGCACGTTGTCTTTGGCTCAAAGATGGTGATAAAAATACTTCTTTCTTCCACAAGAAAGCAGAAGCTTGGAAGAATTACAACACCATTAGAGAAATCCATTTTCAGGACCAAACTTTCAATAATTTTGAAGAGATCAAGCACGCAGCCCACTCTTTCTATAAAAATCTGTTTACAAAAGAAATGGAAACTTCTCCACGTCTTGATCGCTACCCATTGACTGTGATCACCACACTAATCAGTGAGGAAGATAATCGAAAGATGATTGCCCCTATAACGACTAAGGAGATAAGCAAAGCTCTCCATGGAATGAACCTTGAAAAAGCTCTAGGGCCTGACGGTTTCACGGCCAAATTCTACACAGCTTGCTGGGATATTATTCAGAAGGATCTGGTCAAAATGGTTAGGAAATCCCAGAATTGCAGCAAAATAGGCAGGAGCACTAACTCCTCGTTTCTAGCATTAATTCCCAAAGAGAAAGGTTCCCAAAGCTTCTCTAGATTCCGCCCTATCTGGCTCTGCAACACGGGGTACAAAATCATCACCAAAGTTTTTGCAAACAGAATAAAAAAAGTCCTCCCCAGGATCATTCCGGAGAACCAGGGGGGCTTCATTCAGGACAGACAAATTCAGGACAACATCATTCTAGTCCAGGAGTTAATTCACCCAAGCTTCCAAAGGAAGGAGAAAAGTATGATAGTCAAACTGGACCTTGCTAACGCCTTTGAAAAAGTTCAGTTAAAATTTCTCTTTGATGTAATGCTCAAATTGGGTTTCCATCCCCAGCTAATTAGCTAGATTAGAGTTTGTATCTTGGGACCTTGGATTGCCCCCTTGGTAAACGAGAGACTGGAAAATTTTTCCACGCCTCTAGGGGTCTTAGGCAGGGCTGTCCTCTATCCCCCTTTCTCTATGTCATTCAAGCATCAGTCCTTAGCTTCCAGCTAGACAAGAGCCTTCAGCAGCGCTCTCTAATGGGGCTCACAATCACCCCAGAGTGAAGAGAATTAACCATGCTCAATTTGCCGACAATACCCTTCTCTTGGGTCAGGCTAATCTCACCACGGCAAGATCCTTCAAGAAAGAGCTGGATGCTTACACTAATGTCTCAGGCAGCGAAATCAGTTTGAGGAAAAGAAAAATTTATGGCTGGAACTGCCCCCCCATTGAAATGACAGATATATCTGGGACGCTGGAAATGGATGGAACTTCCACGTGGGACTCCATAAAATATCTTGGAATTCCTCTTATGAAAGTAGCACCTAGAAGGAGCCTTTGGATGCCTCTGGTGGACAAACTCAAGGCCAAAATAATGGCATGGGGGACTTCCTCGCTAAACAAAGCAGGTAAAATAATTCTTATAAACTCAGTGCTAACCTCCCTTCCTATCTACTAGGCTTCGATCCTCTTAGCCCTGAAAGGAATTGTGAAATATATTGACAATCTATTGAGAAAATTCCTTTGGGAAGGGGGAAGGAATAAAGGAAGGAAAATACATCTAGTCAGCTGGGATAAGGTCAAAGCCCCTAAATGGGAAGGAGGGATGCAAATCAGAGATGTGGCCACTCAGAATCTGGCCATGGGTGGCAAGATCCTTTGGAAAATGATAAGGGGTAAAACAACTTGGAGCTCCAAATCCCTAAGGACAAAATACTTCAGCCGTCATAAAGAGAGGTGCCCGGATTGCTCCCCCCAGGACTAGGAAAGGCTCCCTTATTCTCTCTTTCTGTCTTAAATCCATTTATATGTTCACCTCCAATCTCACTTGGATTCCGGGAAATGGCTCCAAAATCAAGTTCTGGGATGACTCCATTCTAGGGCAGTCCCCTTTAAAAGCCTTGGAGGGAATGGGGAACATAAAAAACTGGCTTCATTCAAACAACAAATTCACCCTTTGGGACTTATCTAGCTGGAGCCCGGATGACTCTTGGACCAAGTGGGACCTGGGGGCTGTCCCGTAAGATATTGAGAATGAAGCTCTCTCCCTCTTAGATGCTCTTCAAGGACTCTCTCCAACTTCTTCTAAGTTGAAGGACAAAAGAGGTTGGGGCTCCTCGACAGACCTTTACACTGTAGCTGTTGGCTATGCAGCCCTAAAAGCAATTCCTTAGGCTGCCCCGGATCCCTCTGTGTGGAGAAACCTCTGGCTCCATCCCTTCCTCCCCAAAATAGATCTCTTCTGCTGGTCCCTCCTGCATGATAGTATTCTAACTTGGGACAACCTTTTAAAATGAGGTTGGGAAGGGCCCTCAAGATGCCCTCTTTGTGCCTGCCGTGAGGAAAACTTGTTCCATCTTTTTATTAAGTGTTCCTTTTCTTTAGAACTCTGGAATATCCTTCTTGCTCAGCTGAATCTGGCTCTCCCTCCTTCCATCACCTCCTTGTTTGCTTCCTGGTCCGACTATGCTCCCTTTTCCTTCTCGAGGCTGAAGTTGATAAAGTAGTGCTGGATGTGGGTCCCAAAAATCCTCTGCTGGAAATTGTGGCTGGAACGAAATAATAGAATTTTCAAGGACATGGAAAGTACCTCGGCCTAAGTTGCAATCAAAGTAAAGGCATTGATAGGAGAGCTGGTAGCCTCAAATACAAAAATCACCAATGAAGCTACCCCTGACAAAGAGGAGTACAGCTGGTTCCAAGGGCTAGACCCCTCCCTTCTTACCAGAACCAAGAACACTACTAAGCATTACTCTCCGTGGGAAATTAGGTTAGAGGAGCAAGAGTTTATAAAATGGAGAGCCTCTCTGAATGAGCATATTATGCATGTGAATGGGTCCTCGAAAGGGAATCCCGGACCTGCGGGAAGTGGATGAGTCCTGCTAGACTATTCAGGGAAAATTGTCCTCAACTTCTCTTGGGGGTTGGGTAAAAAAACTAACAACAATGTGGAAATTCTCACCATTTGGCAAGGTCTGAATCAAGCCAGAAGATTTTCCATTAAGAAGTTGGCTATCATTGGTGATTCGTGAATCATCATTTAGGATCTCAATCTGAAGAAGGCCCCTAATAGCATGGGTTTGGCCCACTACCACCAGAAAGTCATAACTCAGATGAAAGCTTTCAAAGAAGTAAAGCGCTACCATGTCCTTCGGAATCTCAACCAAATAGCAGATCATGAAGCCAATATGGGAGCCTCCTTGAGCAAGGGAGTTATTTTTGTTAATGGAATCGAAAATCATGTGCCCATCCCCTAATTATAGTGGAGAGATGAATATTAGTTTTTCCCATGATAGGAAAAAGAGAAATTCGATTTCAGATAGTGAAGATTCCCCATCACTGGCATGCAGACTGAGGCAATCGAGGAGAAGTACATACAGGAGTAAGACAATTTTTTATCAGAGCATGTCACGTGGCCCATGCTCTCCAGGTACCGGCCTTGCGATCAATGGGAACTTCCTCCAATCGACGTCCTCCAGAGAGACTCGCACCTAGCAAAGAATATCTGAGGCAATCGATGAGAATCAATCCAAGAATCTGAAGAAAACAAAGGAATGGGCCTATATCAGGAAGCATCCACAGAATGTTAACTACAATCGGCTCTGTCAATCACTGAAGGAATCACTGGGTAGCTCTCAGAACATGCGCAGGGGACTTGGAGGTTTGCAGATCGAGCCCAGCAATGGCAACAAGCTCGTCCTCCAATATAGAGGCACGACTCTTTCAAATTCAGACCGATCTGGATGAAGTGAAGACTGTAGTACACAAGCTCGAGTCCAAGCAGATCAGAATGCAAAAAACCGGAACCAGTCGCTGGGAGTGCATGAACCATGAACTTAAAGAGCTAAGGGAGGAAATATTCGAAGACAATATGACGAGTATGAAGGATCTAGCAAACTTCTCAGGTGGAATTGGAAACCGACTGGTAGAGTTTGAAAAGAAGGTAGAAGCAATGCTCAAGGAGCATGGAAAGACTCCAAAAATAGAACGCGGAACTCCCTCCTCTTTGCTTGGGTTTCCCTTACTTTGTATACGCTATTATGAATTTCTATGTCTGTTTAGCAAATTCCAGAATTTTTGTAAAGGGTTCAGTTAGTATAACTACGCCCGTATCTCTGGACATTATGCATATGTTGGATTAGAATCACTGTGTGTAATGCTACTGGCAGCTGTTTAGCCAGAAGATTAATATAAAAGGCCTATAATCGTTTTAGTAAAAAAAAAAACATATGTATCGTATAACCATAGGCTTAAGACTTACACCTTGTCTTTGCATTTTTCCCTAAGTATGAATCTTAGAACCATGGAATATGAAATATGCCATGGTATTATTGCTAGGTATACAGTCGAGGTTTGGTCCTTAAAACCAAATTTTAAAACCTCTCAAAGAGTAATAAAAATAGATATCAATAATTTGAATGCAATGAATATAAATTATGAATAGATTAAGAGTTAAAGAGTTAAACAATGAATCTAAAATTACAAAATAAATAGTAGGTAACACGTAGATAATTTATTTATGTTAAATAATTAATGAAGATAGTAATTACCGTGCTATCAATCTGAGTCTGTAAGGAAGCATAATAACAAACAATAGGTATGTTAATGATCAAAATGTTCAGCGCTCTTTACATCCCGTCGCTAAGTATAATCTGCCTACGAAATAGAAGAGGTGGCTTAGTTCAACAGAACTAAGTAAGCCTACTAGACAAGTGGACACTTTACCTCTGAGACTGTCATGGGAGAACTAGTCTGGCCACTCCACCAACTTTAGTTCTAGAAACAAAGTTAAGTTAGAATCCATATAAATAAAAAGTAAGACTATGCAGAAATGAACGAAGCACATAATCGAGTAACGACACATACACCATAATGTATAACATAATAATAATTTAGCAAACAAGCATTATGACATCGTAAGTAACTTACAATAATATTCACAACTGAAAGTAATATGATAGAATATAAGAACAACTTATGACCAAACAGTGGTACGTCCATCATACGTTATATTCCACAAGTTCAATAATGTTTTGCATAGGTAGTTTTTACTAACCTAATAATTCTTTATTTTATTTTCAATTTTTTGGGACATTACACGTTGCAAGGTTTCCATTAGATTGTATCATATACGATAGTATGTGATTGGCATGCAATCAAACACATCAACCTCCCTATATATCTTGATGTTGGGAAAGCCTATTATTGAACTATGTTTTCTGGGCCTTAACCAAAATGTACTCTTCAATCAAGGGAAAATATTCATTGTTAAGAATGGGGAGCTTCTATACCTTATTTCAACACTTGGATTAGAAATCTTGATCAAAATTCTAAGGTTTTGATTAATTTTGTTGGACGACCAACTTCGATATTTCAGGTAGAGACAAGAGATTTAACGTGTTTATTTATGTACTTTTGAGAAGATATGAATTCTACTTGAATTTTTTTTAGCTGTATGCAACCTTGCAATATACTTGAGAAACTTTTAATATTTGTGAATTTTGGTTTGGATTCACAACGATGCTTGTGAATATATATATATGCAAATAGTGAAATTGATTTCTTGTTTATGCGTAAATTGGGGGTTTGGTTTCCATTTGGCACGTAGATTTATTTTTTAGCATAGAAATTAAACATATGCATGGTTTCAATTCATATTAGGGCATACAAACTATTGAAAATAGGGAAACTAGCATGCGAGGATTCAATGTAAATACCTCATAATGAAGAGATTGATCCCCAAGGTGGAATTTGTTTTCCTTTATCACCCAAATCGTGTTCACCCTTGCATGTTTTAGTCGGCCCAAAGACGTCACAGTTTGTTGTTGTGGAGAAAATGAACAACCTGTTTTAAGCAGAAATCATATTTTACAAAATGTATGCATGTTTTTGGAGACTATAACACATGTGCATTTTAAATAAAGATAACATGCACATGTTTTCCTTAACTATCCTAATTGGAAAGCATGTTGGCAGGCTTCGGACTAGGCTTCAGATGGTTTATGTTTTACGGATCTTGAATCATTGGCTTCAATCTACCATTGCATCTAAAAGGCCCCTCAAATTTGTGCACTAACGCCTCTTTGCTCTCACATATGTCATTTACTTCTTATGGTTGTTCTTCATTTATTTTCCTAATGTTTTATTTTTTAAATAATATTTTAGACACTTCACTCTTTGATTACAAAATTGAGAGATATCTTATCATAAAAAATGAAATTTTGCTAATGATTGAAGAGTATATTTCAATGAAGGACAACCACATGTGAAAGGTCAAAATTATAGAATATTTAGCCTTCTTCAATATAAAATAGTATTGTTTCAAATTGTCAAATGTTAAAATATAATTCAATAATAAGAGTTTGTATCCATAATGTAACTAAAACAATTGAATGTTACAATCATTTAAAAAATTATCATGAATAAAATATTCTTGTTGATTAAATCAAATATGATTAAATCAAATATTAAATCATAACCTAATAATACAATAATATGAGTACTTATCCACAGTGTTAAGTAAGTACAACTAAATACTACAATCATTTAAACAAATGTGTTGGAACTAAAGCAAGCTTAAAAACTTATATTCTATTAATAATACTAGTCCAAACTTCATTAGAATTTGTAGAGAATTTCATTTGTCCAAATTAAGATAAGCTATTTGGGGAAATTTTTCTTAACAATGTGGTTAAAAACTTGTTTAATTAAAATTCTGATATACTAATAAATAAAATCATTTTTTTTAACATTTGTATTTAATGCATTTGAAATTTGAAATTTGATATGATATCTCATCTTTGCATAGTAAAATTTAAAGAAATAAATTATATAAGCTAATAAATCTATTTTAATAAACTTCAAAATATAATTTACAAAATCAAATCAAATCCAAAAATATATAAATTAAAAAACTAAGTTGACTCCTAAACAAATTTAATTTAGGAATTAGGAGAACAAAGTTAACCTATCGTTACATATTAACTAAGCATATTTGGCAAATACTATTATTTAATCTTTACAGATGGAAGCTGTCCCATGTAGTCATTCTTGGGCACAAGCTAAATAACACCACTCATCATTTATCCCTATGGAGCCATTCTTGGGAACCAACTAGATAACACCACTGGTGTAAGTGGCAATTGTAGGTGTAAGTGGGAGCACTTAATGCACACTAATGTGTGAATCCGAATATGGCCAAATTAAAAGTAATAGTTTTAGACGACCTTTCAGTTGTTGCTCGGCAGAGATATATGAGAAAGGTTGAAATTTGTCAACATTGAAGTTGAAAATGTCATTCTTCAATGCTGATAAGTATTGCTATAGCGAATCAAAGAATTAAAAAGGATAAAAACTATTTTGCATTGATTTGCAAGTATTAAAAGTATGGACATAAAAACAAATTGGCTTTTACACAAACATAAAGCACTATAATAAAATAATATATTAAAAAAATTAATTTTAATATATTTAATCATATAGAATGTAATTTAAAGTTTTAGTTTATAAACAATTATTAAAAAAAAAACTAAATATTAAAATAAAAAACAATACAATATCTATTTTTACTATCTATTTTTAGTTTAAATTTAGAATTGTTACTTCTATTCGATACTATTAATAACCAAACTATTACCATGGTAAAAGGTAATCTTAATATTTCCATTAAAATAATGACATACAAAATAAGAGTAATATTTCCTCTATCACTTTAATGACATTAATTCCAAAACTTCTGTGGAAGATGTGTAAAAAGGACTGAATATACAAAAACTTAGGTCTATATAAATGACCATGTCAAAAAACTAAATATAACATATGTTAAAAAATACCATTGTACCAAAACTTAGGTCTATCTAAATGAACATGTCAAAACTATATATAACATATGTTAAAAAATACCATTGTACCAAAACTTAGGTCTACCTAAATGAACATGTCAAAAAACTTAATAAACATGTCAAAAAACTAAATATACGATTTGACTTCTTTGCTTTGAGATGACCCTTTATGACTTGCTTCTATGCTTTGATGTGAGCTTTATATGACGTAACTGCTTTACCTTTTCTTTGGCTATAAAGAATCTCTCCATCAATCTTTATTGCCATTGTCAACAACCTTTCCAAAAGACTTATCAACAAAGTTGGGACTAACATGGTGTCCAATGCTTTCTTTCACAATATCATCTGAATTGTTTTCCAAATCTAAATGAAAATGGAGATCAAAAGGAAAAAAAGGAAAAGTTGTTCTCCCTTTTTTTTTTAATGGAACATTGGTTTTCTAATATGATAATTTCACATAAAGATTCAAAGTTTCCTCCTCTCATAAAGTGTTTTCAAGAGAATTTTCAACCAAATTTGGGACCAACATTGTGTTCATTGCTTTCCTTCACAATATCATCGTAATTGTTTTCCAAATCCACATCAAAATTGAGATCAAAAGGAAAAGTAGTTTTCTCCTTTTTCTTTAATGGAACATTGGTTTTCTCATATGATAATTTAAGATCAAGATTTAGAGTTTCCTTGTCTAATAAAGTCTTTACAAAAAACTTACCAACCAAGTTGGGACCAACAATTTGTCCAGTGCTTTCTTTCACAATATCATTTGAATTGTTTTCCAAATCTAGATCAGAATTGAGAGCAAAAGGAAAAGTTGTTTTCTCATTTTTTCTTTAATAGAACATTGGTTTTATGAATAATAATTTCAGTTCAAGATTTAGAGTTTTATGGCCTCATAAATTCAAATCAACATTCAGATCAAAATCATAAGGCTACTTTTTCTTTTCTTCTAAAAGAAAATTGAACCCTAATAGACAAACCATTGCTTCCTTTTCCACCATGTGAAGAGACTCTACTTACATGTTCAAATTCATACGGTTGACCTTGTTTTCATTTTCCTCCATGTGAGATTGTGCTTCAATACACCCTCTATGTATCTTTCGATCAAAGGGAGCTTATTTCAATTTCAGAATGGGAATTTGTATTACTCAAAGATAAATACCTCAATGATGTTGTTGCTGCTATTGCTACTTGAACATGGTCTTTGTTGCATAACTGAGGAAGCTCCCTTTGATCCAAAGATACTTGGAGGGTGTATTGCAGCACAATCTCATGTGGAAAATGAAAACAAGTTCAATGGTATGGATATGAACATGGAAGTAGAGTATCAAATAGATCTTAACATAAGTGGAAAAGGAACGAATGGTTAGTCTATTAGGCTTCAATTTGCTTTTAGAGAAAAAGAAAAAGGAGCCTTTTGATTTTGATATGAATGTTTATCTGAATTTATGAGACCATGAATCTTGAAAAACCAATGTTCCATTAAATAAAAAGGAGAAAACAACTTTTCCTTTTGCTCTCATTTCTGATCTCTATTTGGAAAGAAATTATGATGATATTGTGAAGGAAAGCACTAGACACAATGTTGGTCCCATCTTGGTTGATAAGTCTTTTGAAAAGACTTTATGAGAGGGGGAAACTCTGAATCTTGATCTCAAATTATCATAAGAGAAAACCAATGTTCCATTAAAGAAAAATGAAAAAACAACTTTTCCTTTTGATATCAATTCTGATCTATTTGGAAAACTATTCAGAGGATATTGTGCAGGAGAGCTGGACACAATGTTAGTCCGAGCTTGGTTGATAAGTCTTTTGAAAATAATTTATCATATGAGAAAACTTTGATTTTTCATCTGAAATTATCATACAAGAAAACCAATATTCTTTTAAAGAAAAAAGAGAAAACAACTTTTCCTTTTGATCTCAATTCTGATCTCGATTTGAAAAACAATTTAGATGATATTGTGAAGGAAAGCACTATACACAATGTTGCATTGTTGGTCCCAGCTTGGATGATAAGTCTTTTGAAATGAATGTTAACAATAGGAATAAGAAATATTAGTTACAGCCAAAGTTCCATTCTTAGTAAGTTAAGGGATTTCTTTGAATAATTGTGAGGGAGTAAAATTTATATGAAAATTAGTTTCAATGTTATACTCTATAATATTGTATCCAATATTAGGAATCACCAATGATTACCAAGACTGAATGTATCTCTATTAAGCAAAATGCTAGAGACCAACAACCACTAAATTTTGTGTTGAATCAACATATACTGCACGATCTATACTCAAATGTTTCTTGATTATGCTACAATAAAATACTTTTTTTTGGAGGCTGTTTTGGCTTGGGCCTGTTTCGCTAAACTCCCAAATTTTTCTTAGGTATATGGAGGCGGTTCTTAAAAACCCCTCAAAAGTACCAAAAAATGGATGATTGTTAAGTCCAAAGGCATAGGTTCGTATGGGGCTAGCC
>LPNX010420188.1:0-12803 GCA_001517045.1 Pseudotsuga menziesii | reverse complement strand
TAGCCGCCTCTGGCCAGATATGGTTTATGAAGCCATCGGATGAAAGAAGACCGTTCAATTCCTTACATACACTGCGACATTTATACACGCAATTCACTGGCAGCCACTTCAATATCTCTTGTTTCAAATTTCTTGAAAATTCATTCCACCACTCGCCGGAGTCATCTGGATTCTGGCTTCACCTCCTCCTTTTCCGTTTCCCTCTTCCTTTTCGTTGCCATCTTTCATTCACTGAACTCGACGAATAAACTCATTATCGACGGAGACAATGAATGGATGGCTCAATCATGCATAACTCAATTTCGTTATTAGTATTATAGAATTGACGTTACAGTTTTTAGTTTGATCTGTTGGACTGTTACCAGAAAGGGAACGTCAACGGTCGTTTAGTACTCGAAAACTGTTGAAAAAAAAACGGAAACGGCGTTCTGTAGGCTTGTTTCCGTTTCTCCGCCCTGAAACTGTGGTTTCGGTGTTTTTCGGTTTTTCATCTCAATTTTACAGTTACAAACCGCTGAACTTTGAATTTTCGTTTTAAACCTCTCAATCATCTTTGTTGACATTACTTCTGCGCAAGGAGAAAAAAATACATTGAGGCAGACTGAAGTAATTTCGTTATGTGACGCTGGTTGCTTAGTGCACCACCTCTACAGTTCCCTTTCCGATTCTACGATGAGCAGTTAAATATAGAGATGCAATCATACAAAACAAAGTTTAGCTAAATGCAAAATAAATGTTTTATTTTTTTTAATATAGTTCGCTTATTCCCAAAAATACTTGTTATATCCATTTAAGCTAACCCATTAAACTAAAAATAAATATTTAATTATAAAATAAGCTATATAATTAATTAATTATAAACCTTTTAAATAGTATAATTATATTTTAATATTCAATAACGATCACGGAAATGATTTTCAATATAACTGACCCCAATGACTTTGAATCCCAAACAAAGGCTTTGGATGAGACCCAAACACAGATTTTGGATGAGAGGAAATGTATTAACGTATTTGAATGCTATATACACACATGCTTAGATATGGCATATATTGTGTACAACTATGATTGTATAAAATCATGTTGATAGGGTAAGATAGTGTTGGGAAGTAACCTATCTCAAATTTTGGTAAAAGCAATCCAATAGAGACTGGAAAATCCATTTGGTTTGGAAGGAAATTGGAAATGTTAAAGTAGAAGAAAAGATAAAGTTTTTATATTAATTTATGTTTTAATTTTAATTAATTAATTAATAATGGTTACATTAATTAGGTTTTATAATATGTTATTAAAACAACAAATTACTAAAAAGAAATACAAGTTAACATAAGGATAATTCTTTATTTTCATTGTTGAACTGATTAAATTAAGTGTGAGGAGAACTCACACTAAGTTAATGATAAAAAGAGAGGAAATGAGAATTCAAAAATGAGAACACATTTCTTTAAAATTCTATCAATACCTTCTTAAAAACCATTCAAGTTTTTTATATTGTCCACTAGACAAATAAAGGAAAAAATATGCATCTGTATGCGCATACATTCCTTTGTTTATGAATGAAATAAAACACTTACAAGGAATCCCCATATTTTACCCTTTTCATTCACAATAAGATGTGTTTCATAGCACCCTTTTCATTCACAATGAGATGTGTTTCACAGCATAATAGGATTTGTTTACGAGATAAATAGACCCTAGGTATCACCCTAATGAGGACGAGAGATGTTTCCATCACTATCATTCAATCTTCCTGTTAGTACAAGTGTTTTTTTCATTCAATATTCCTATTACTGCTAGTGTTTTTGTATAGTTTTGTCTCTTCCGAAAGAGTTTAATGTTAAGGTTTAGAGGTTATCACTTATGGACCTAAAGTTAAAATGTTGGACAAAAAGTCATGCGATTATACTGTAAGCAGAAGATAAAGCATAGGAGCATGGGCTTGGATCCGAGCGCTAAACGAAACTGGTAGAACATCGTCGATCTGCATACAAACAAACAATCAAAGTTTGACAACATGTTAAACAATTTCTAAAGTGATGTGACGAACTAATAAAAAAGTTAATCACCAAATCAATGGTCGACATCAATAGTGGACTAACAAATGTGCGAGGGATATTTTAACCCAAGGAGGAGTTGCACCTAACACAACTTAGGACACATGGTCACAAAACACTTTTTGTGAAACCATCAAGCATCATGGAAGTTACCGCTTATGAAAACTAGCTCGGTTCTGCCCGAAACGACTAATCAATAAAGTGTCCACATGAGAAAAAGGTTGAAACCATAGAATCCCAAACGACTTTGGATAGGGAAAATGGATTTAACGTGTTTGAATATTATATACACACATGTTTAGATGTCATAATATACTGTACAACTATGGTGCACTTAGTGAATAAAATCATGTTCATAGGGTAAGATAGGGATGGGGAGTAACCTAGCCCAAATATTAGTAAAAGAAATGGAATAGAGAGTGGAATTTCTACCTGTTTTTGGAGGAAAATTGAGAATCTTAAAGTAGAAGAAAAAATAAATCCTTCACGTTTTAATTTTTATTAATTAATTATGATTGTATTGATTAGGGTTCATAACATATTATTAAAACTATAAATTATTAAAGAAAATACAAGTTAAAATAGGGATAATTCTCAATTTTTATTGTTGAACTAAATATACTAAGTGTTTGGGAACTTACATTAAGCTAATAGATCAAAAAGAGGAAATGAGAATTGTAATGTCCCCAAAATTTGAAAATAATTTTATTTTTATTAGGCTAGTCATTTAGTGCCTTAACTAGACATTATTTAAACTTAAGCGGAATGTGTCGTGATTTGTTTACTGTGTTGTTTTTCGGTAAGCGATTCTTACTTTGTGCTTTCACTTTTCCCGATGTGGTTATTAGTGTAGTGCTATGTTGTCATGATGTGGCTTAATATTTGAATTATGTGGTTATGCATTTATATGTATGTGTGTTATTTCATTTACTTACTTATTGTTTATAAAGTTCGATTATAAACACACCTCGAAGGTAACTATTTTTAACTTGCCACTACAGGTCTTACTTAGTTCCCGTGGAACTAATGCATCTCTCTCCTTGTTCCATGCAGGAGCACTTCACGACAAAAACTGACTATAAAAAGTGGGACAAGACATTGAGCCCATGTGTCACTAGTAATTACTTGGGAGGATGACTAACTTACAATCCTATCTTAGTGGCTATTATTATGGTTGTTAGTTGATATTTTCACAAGGCTCGGTGTTTACTAGCCTATGTTGCACTCATTACTATTATTGTTTTTATGCTCTTATGACCTTGATTTATTTACTCCTCGACTTTAACATTTGCATGGTATACAATGTCTTGGGTTTATCATATTATAACATGGTTCTTGGTTTATTTAAGTATTTTTGTAAAAAATTGAAAACATAACACTAGCCATTCATGGCATATTACCTATGCCATGAACTATGGCTATACCCGAAGTATTCGATACACGTGTTGGGATTTATATGTTGCATGGTATTTAAACGTGGCTCTACGTTGGGGAATGGAATTAACTATATACTTTGGGTTTTGATTTGTAGTAATGGGGGTGAGGGAGGTGAATTAAATGTGCATGGGAAATCGTGGGTCTCAAGTTTAAGGCTCGGAAATGTCTATAAAAAATTATGTAAAGCATTCGGGGATGCGTTTATGACTTGGGGTTTTATTTCGGGTTTAGTGCCTTCAGGCCGGGACTAATGCATTTTGGTTTTGGTAATGGAGACAACACCATTGCTTGCAATGGTGCAAGGCCTTGGATACTCGACTATGTAAACTCTTATTTTGGTTTATAATGGGCATTATGTACAACATTTACATACTATGTGTATTTACCCTACAAATGAAATGTCGTTGTTATTTTCTCAGCGTTGACAAGGTTTTAAGGGGTTTACGATAGTGTTTAACATTTTGAAAAAGAATGGCCGTGAGCCATGAAATGGTTACAACGTGTAAATAATTGGGGGTTTTAACCTCTGTGTATATTTATGTGTAAATGTTTTATGGACTGAGAATGTGAATTCAATAGTGTGGTTTGTATAGTTGATATATGAAAGGTTAAAGCATTTGGTAGGATAATAGCGAATCCTACAGGATTCAAAATGGTAAATTTTAATTTTATTACAGTGAACTCCACATGATTCGATCCTCAGTCATGATGTTTGTAAAGGAGGATTAATGTAATGACTTGTTTGGGCATTTTTTTCCACGAGATTCTATCGTGCGACCTCTAGTTATTTATGCGACATTTTAATGTGTTATGTGCATAAATTCGTGGGTGACTTATTATATCAAAATTTTGTTTATGATATACAATTTGGATAATACTTTTTGTGTATTAATTATGTGGTTTGGTTATTATGAATGATATTGATTGTGTTTAGGATTGTTTATTTATATCATGAACTTCAGACCATTAGATGGTCTCGATATATTGACTTTATATTTGATTTATGGATTACTTTTAATAATGAGAAATGGTTTGTTTAATAATCTTGGTGCTTTATAATATGTATACACACCCTGAGAGGTCTTTGATGATTTAGTTTGACATTCGTAGCCTTATTACTTTGGTTATGGTTCTGTTTAAATATATTTTCTAAGTTAATGTATTTTATAAATTATGTTTAAACGTTTCTTGGTTAGAGCTTATGCTAATACTATAGGCTCTAGTTTGTCTATTTATATTAAATATAGGTCTCGTGGCAACATGAAATCTACGAGTAGAATACATAAATAAATATATATAGGATCTGGTTTAAGTAGTTCTAGATCTTGGGAATAACATTAAAGATAGGAAATAAAATGCAGAAATAAATTTTGAAGAACAAAACCCTTGAATATATTTAGACATGAAATAAATTTCCAACATAGGGTTTAGAAATAAAACATAAAATATCCTAAAGAGGAAATAAATTGGAGACATAGATGTAGAAGTAAATCGGAAACCCTTAAGTCATAGAACAAGGAATAACTGTCAGAAATAAACTAGGGAACACCATCCTTAAATACTTAACGAGAAAATATAATAGATAGTGAAAGGGAGAAATCAAGAACCTCATACCTGCAAGGTGATGTTATTTCAATGGCTAAAAACCTATACACTCAACTAACCAGCATTAAGAAATTCACAAACAAATATGAACTCTCTATATACACTAGTGGAAAATGAGATATTAGTGACCAAAAAATGACCAAAATTCACATATCAATTACCACTTTTGGTTTGGTGATTGCTGGTGGCTAATTTATGGTCTTTTATTATGCGGCCGAAATTGGTCATTTTTATTTTGGTCATTTATAGATTGTTAGTTGGTCATTAATTTGGTCATATATTTGAATCAATGGCCAAATATATGACCACATTTATGACCAAATTAATGACCACATGACAAATTAGAATATGACCAAATTTGGTCTTGTAATAAAAGACTGTAAATTAGACACCAAAATGGTTTTTTAGTCATTGATATGCGAATTTTGGTCATTTTTTGTAGTTTATATCTCATTGTTTGGTCACGTATCTCTCATTTTCTGGTCATCTTATATGCGGATTTTGGTAAGTAATCTCATTTATTGGTCGCTAATTTAGTCATTTTTAATCGTTTTATGTTTGGTTATTATATTTTAGTAGTTTTAATGGTATCCATTACTAACCAATATAAATTTTTAATATGATATTATGTTTAAATTTAAAAAAAGTCATACATTATTTATCATAATCTAATACACATGTGAATTATCCAATGTCACATTAATTAGTTAATTACAACACTTCTAGTAAATATAAAGTACGACCCTATAAATTTTAAACCGCACAAATTATATTATATGAAATGTCAAGTATTACAATAAATATGAGTTTTCTCAAAATCTATCTCCATATAACTTGACATGAAAATCATCTAGTACATCAAAGACTTTTCAAAATATTACAATGTCTAAACCATCCCACTTGTAATCGGTTGCTAATCCATACTTAGATCTCGTGAAAGCTTCTTGAAAACCATACTTAGTAGCTTGAAACCCTGAGCAACAAGCTCTTCAGACTCAGTAGAAAATCCTCAGCAACAAGCCCTTCATACTCAATGGCCCACTTTCTGAGCTTTCTATCTGCACACATGCTTATGTATCTGCACTACATGTGCTTGTGAGATTTCTGAGCTTTATATCTATACACATGCTTCTGTATCCACACTGCAGCAACCTCCCTCCTCATGTTGTTATAAATCTTGCGAGTAAGGTTACCTACAAACAACACATGTTAAGCAATAAATTTTGTTGCTCGCTAAAAAGAGAAAACAAATAACTGAAAAATGTACATATTAATTTCAAAAATTTAACATGGCAAAAAGAAACAATTCCAACAAATCGCAGGTGTAATAAGAAACCTCAGGTATAATTCCATTATTTAACTTCAATAACATAAGCAAGCTCCTAAATAAAACATGAAATGCACTCATTGTTTGGTACAAATTCATTCCTCATATAATTTCAATATTTGGGACTATGTTTTCAATGAATCAGAAATAACATGTAAAAGCAAGCAAAGAAAATTCAATTAATTCCTCAATATGAATAATAGAAGAAGTCACCTAGTCCATTCATGCAATGAATAATGAAGAGAAAATCCAGGTAAACATTTTATGGAAAACAAAAATATAAGAGATGGACCATCAGATAATGCAACAAAAAATATAGATGGCGAGTCTACCTGATTATAAACAAATCCTTTCAACATGTTGAAGAAGTCATTTCACCTTTCTGTTTCAAATCTTTGAAGTTCATTTGTATTGTTTTCTTGAAAGATAATTGCAGTTAATTTCAATTATTAGTGACTAAAAAAAAAATCCTTTAAAAAGATAAAAACAGACAATGACCATGTGACAATGTAATAAAAACAGTAATGGAAGGGTAATAAAAACACTCAGCAAGCCTTTTTATGTACATTAGACAATCATCCAAAAGCACTACCTTATGACAGAATCCTTTATCATCTAACAAATCTACATAAAGTGCCATTCAAAATTGGATGTAAAGATAAGATCCTATATAAATGAAATGTAAATACAATCATACTGCAAGGATCTGAAATTTATTCCACAAAAAAGATTTTCTATTCCTCTAACATACACTTTTACAAAAACTAAATAAATCTAATGAGGAGAAAAAATAGCTAGTATAAATAAGAAGAACAAATGGCATCCAAATAGAAAAATAAACATTTACAGCACAACGTAGAAAGGGAAGGGAAGGAGGATACAAGCCATCATTGAGTAGAAAGGGAAGGAGGATACAAGCCATCATTGAGTAGAAAGGGAAGGAGGATACAAGCCATCATAGGATGATCCCACCACACCAAGCCTCTCCATGACCAAATGCTTGAGTTATTTTAACGACAAGATGAAAGAGGGCTACAATTTAAGTGCAAGGATTTATGAGGAAATTGACTAATACCAGTTATTCGAGACGTAGAGAGATGAAGTACTCCAAAAAATGGATCTTTATTGGGACATAAAGTAACTCATAACTTGTACAATGGATAGTAAAAGGAACTAGAGCTATGAGGTTTTAAGAAGGCCAGACCAACTGGACAACAAATATGAAAGTCTCATTAATGTAATTTGGGACTCTAAGACTCGCAGTGAGGACACTTAGAAACTCAAGAAGAAGCATAGGAAAGGGAAGCAAAATAGGGAACTGGGAGGGAAGCTGAGATAGTGAAAGACGAAGATATTGCTGTCAAAGAAGAAACTCAAAAAGATGCATATCAGGCCCAGAAGAGAGGTCATTCCACCAATGCCAATAGATGTGGACTCTGACTCGAATATCTCCAATTCTCCCAACTCCTTCTATTTAGGTTTATTTCTTATTTTGGTTATCATTTTGAATCAGACCCCCAGTGGTCTTTGTCTATGTCTAGGTATAGTCTTTTCATTTCCATTTTGTAGTCCAAAAAAATATCCCCTAGTGTGGGAGGGACATAACAAAAGAGATTGAACATATTTTTTGATAACTGTAGTGCAGTTTCATTTGGGTACTGCCTACAGTCTTGCATGTTTGTATTTTCTCATGTATATACTTTATACTTAATAGATAAGTAGATAACTTACAAAAAAAACTAATGAGTTTGACCCAAATGTTGTACTATATTGATCCCTATATGTTTCTCCAATAGTTATAGAGAAGCAAAGAGACACAAAAAAACATCAAATACGAAAACAAATACGTTGATGCGTTCATATTCCTTAACTGCACAATCCTGTGCTGCTTATGTTACTTTTATTGTATCCTTTAATTCCTTTATTCTTCTATTCCTTTCCCCATCACCTCCAAATATTTTTGACGAGGAATTTGCCAGCTTTTCAACTCGGGAATTCATAGAGGAGATATCAGTTAAGAGGGTTTGTACTGCCAATAAAGCATTTTATCTATCTGAGAATTCTGTGTGTACATCTTGCATCAAGCCAAGATACTTATGTAGCTTATCTTGAAATGTGTAGGAAAATGACAATCTAGATATCATTAAATAAAAGTGAAAAAGTACATGTACATAAATTTACTTGAAATGACAATGGATTCGATCAAGAATATGAAAGTTTTTGTTGGATTAAATTTTAAAGCAACATCATAGCAGTATTATGGAAGAAAATACCAAATGTTTAACTGATTGTGCATTTTCCTCTTGATAGAATTGGCTTGGTTTAACAACAAAAGTTGCCACAGGTTTGAAATCAGTTGCACGAACTCTCTTAAAATTTAAAATACCATCCCCAGTCTCAAACTTTGATATTTTGATAAACACTAAACCAAGTTCTCCCATTGTTTCACCTAGCTCGTATTGTGCTTTAACAAGTACCTCAACTTGCATCAAAGGACCCCATACCACATTCAGTTTCATGTGCAATAATGACAGCATAACACAACTTGAAAAAAGATGACTTATATTTGCATCAGCTATAGCCCATGTAGTTCAAATAGTAGGACAATATGATAGCTGCAAAATAGAACAAACAGCTACAGAGCTTTTTGTGACATTGTAAAAACTAGAAGTATATTTTATCAATCTAGTGTGTCAATTTTAGTGACAATAATAGAATTCCAACAAACACTATACTTTATGTCAATGCAACAAACAAAATGCATGCAGAGATGGATCATCACTCATTAGGTGTCAAGCAAGATAGATTCATTGCACACCAAAAACACTTCTACCACATATTAGTTTGTATGTTCAAATGTATAACTCAACAGTTTTTTTATATGCGCATAAGTAAGCAAGATTTGCATCCCTACACCGCACGGATTTAGGGGCTCCTAACAAAATGTTTCTCCTCATCCCCAATTTGGTAAAACTCAACGAAACACAGAGGGGAGATCGCCCCCTTGTTTTGAAGCATGCACTAGTGAATGGGGGGTGTAGTAGGGATTTCTCCCTTGCTACAAGGCATGAATGGCTACCTTCCATCTATACGATAGAAGGGTAGGTTTCGGGTGGTGAAATGCAGTAAAAATGGATAGAAACAAAATAAAGAATAGAAAGAAGAAAAATATGGAATGGCTGGAAACCCCTCTGCAAACACTATTAGGGTTTAACTCCAGCAACCTGTAAAAAACGTATCAGAAAACCTGCAAATAGATAATGGAAACCTACAAGCAAATATGGGTTAGATGAAAGAAAAAAAACAAAAAAAAACAAATGTTATACCTTCTCTTTGGGTGGAATGGGCCACCATGTCCTCGCTTGGAGAAGCACCTCTCTTAGATGGGGGAGCTATGGCTCAATGGAGAATGGAGGAGAGGGACTGTGGGTGCCTTGAGAGACAAAGGGTCTCAAGGGATCCATGGGAAACACAGTAGTATACAAGGGAGAAGTGATGTGAGAGTGACCCCCACCCCTCTATTTATAGCTTTTTCGGGGTTTTTTAGGGTTTTAAGTCCCTCGTTGGGGTTTTAGCCCCTTTTTTGGGGTTTTAGCCCCTTCCACCATATCTTTAGCTCCTTTTGGGGTTTTAATCTCCTTTGAGGGGTTTTAGCCCCTTTTTGGAGGTTGTAGCCCCTATGAGAGCTATTTTGGCTCTTTTTAGAGGTTTTTAAGCCCTTTAGCACATTTTTAAGCCTTTTTGAGGGTGTGGGGGTCAAATGATGGTCATGAATGGGTGTCCTTGGGTGGTGTAGGCCATGCAGAGCTGAGTGAGGTATTTTTTGTGTTAACAGATTTCCCCCTCATGTGTGAGGGAAGCAGCTCATTGTATGGCCGACGGACATCATAGGATTTTCTGTAGAGAGGTGGTGCTTCGTCGGCTTTGGCATGGTGGCTTTTCGTTTTTGTATTAATATGGTTCCCATAAATGGGTGACATACAAATAATGTGTGACATGTAAATGGACGAGGCGGGCATTCCCATGCTCGTAACAATGTCAAAAGAATAATGTGATTTATGCTATATAATACAAGAGTTGTTCCTATACAATTGATGATACATAGTGGTTTCCTCAATGAGAGGCTGGATACAATACTGATTTGAAGAACTGCTACATTGGACTCATGGAATTCTCATCGAATGCTATATCTTCATGACTAATGACCTGCTGGATCTTGGAATGGTACATAACTGTATGGACTCACTTATGGAGAGTCAAAGTCTCTGTAATGAAGAGGGTTCTTTGGAAGAAGAATATGATGAAGAAAATCCTGATCAACTTGAGTTAGTTGATGATGATGATCCAATATAAGATGTCCAAGGAATAGTTGAATCAGATGATGTAGTAGACAATGTTGTTGAAGATTATTCTGATGATGACACAATGAGCGTAACTAATGATGATGACAATGATGATATGGCCAATCCTTACAATGTTGACAGAGATGATGATACAGATGGCACACCATCTTCATCATCATCGTCTTCCTCATGATGATTATACTCATCATCAACATCATCATCATCGTCATCCTCATAATGATGATAATCATCATCATCATCATCATCATCATAATCATGATCATGATCATAATCATAATCATTTTCTTCATCAACATCATAATCATTATCATCATCATCATCATCATCATCATTGTCATCATCGACATCATCATTGTCATTCACATTGTCATCATCATCATCATTGTCATCATTGGCATCAACATCATAATCATCACCATCATCATCATCAACCTCATCACCATCATCGTCATCATCATCATCATCACCACCATCATCATCACCATCATGGTCACCATCATCGTCACTATCATCGTCTTCATCAACATCATAATCATCACCATCATCATCAACATCATCATCATCAACTTCATCACCATCATCATCATCATCATCATCATATTCATCATCATCGTCATCATCATCATCATTGTCACGATCAACATCATCATCATCTTCATCATCATCATCATCGTTGTCATGATCAACATCATCATCATCATCATCATCGTTCTCACGATCAACATCATCATCATCATCATCATCAAGATGATCATCATCAACAGAACCATGATCATCATCATAATCATAATCATCGTCATAATCATAATCATCGTCTTCATCAACATCATCATCATCATCATCATTGTCATCGTCTTCATCAGCATCATAATCATCACCATCATCATCATCATAGTCATCATCAACATCAACATCATAATCTTCATCATCATCATCATCGTCCAAGGAATAGTTGAATCAGATGATGTAGCACACAATGTTGTTGATGATTATTCTGATGATGACATGATGAGTGTAACTGATGACGACGACGATGATGATATGGCCAATCCTTACAATGTTGACACAAATGATGATATAGATGGCACATCATCTTCATCATCATCGTCATCATCATCATCATCTTCCTCATGATGATGATACTCATCAACATCATCATCATCATCATCATCCTCATGATGATGACAATCATCATCATCATCATCGAGATCATCATCATCATCATCATCATAATCATGATCATCGTCATAATCATAATCATCGTCTTCATCAGCATAATCATCATCATCATCATCATCATCATTGTCATCGTCAACATCATCATTGTCATCATCATCATCATTGTCATCATCTTCATCATCATCACAATCATCATCATCATAATCATCATCATCATCATCATCATCATCATCATTTTCATTGTTGACATCATCATTGTCATCATTGGCCTCAACATCATAATCATCACCATCATCATCATCAACTTCATCACCATCGTCGTCATCATCATCATCACCATCATCACCATCATCATCACCATCATGGTCACCATCATCGTCAGCCTCAACATCATAATCATCACCATCATCATCATCAACTTCATCACCATCATTGTCATCATCATCATCATCACCACCACCACCATCATCTTCATCAAAATCATTAGAGGAATTTTGGGGTCTAAAATGGGCCTCCTAAGAAAAATAATAAAATAATAGTTAAAATAATATTGATTAATTTTGGAGGAAGAAAGAAAAAAACTACTTTTTGTGTTCGTATTTTCGACATATCTCCCTGTGTGTTTACTCAAATTTCGATCGGGAGAGCTCGTTGGATGCGGAATTTGATTCCGCATCCAACGAGTACCCACACTGCATACTTTTGACGGACCTCGCTACCCCAAAAACAAGAAATAACTGAAAAAACGTGATGATGATGTCATCATCACGTTTTTTCAGGTATTTCTTGTTTTTGGGGTAGCGGGGTCCGTCAAAAGTATGCAGTGTGGGTACTCGT
>LPNX010420182.1:406025-418704 GCA_001517045.1 Pseudotsuga menziesii | reverse complement strand
GGTGTTAAAACTTGATGCTCTTTTTCCACATCCAACAGGATTTGAGAATACACTAGGGGATGCATTGGGATCTTATGAGATTTGGCCAGAATCAGATTTGGAACATCATTGTCATGATCATCCAGTAAATACTGCAAAGGATAGGCTTACATTCACTTGTAAAATGGTCTCTCTTATAGATAAATGAACGGGAACAAGCATGTGCATTGCCAAAGGGGAATGAAAATTACAAGGTGAGATTTGAAGGGTGAATGAAAATTTCAAGGAGGCACCCAAGGAAATGGCTGTATGGGATCTTATAGAGGACACAAATCCCTTAAACACATGGGATGACGATCTTTATAATGAAAAATATCTAGTCTCAATTGCTATGCATGTAACGAGGCCATATAAAAGGGTTAAACAAGTTGTGGCTATAGAAAAAGTTGGAAACTTTCAAATACAGAGAGATGAAAATAAAGAAATCCGACTTTTGACAGCATATGAATGTTGCAAACAAGATTTTCCTCAAGATGTGGATAGGAAATCCATTACATCTGCTTGAAGGGGTATGAAACTAAAAAAAATGGCATTATGGAATTGGTCTTGAATTCACTCCTTTCCAACACAATCATGTGAAAGAGCCATGGACATGGCCTACCTCCTACTGTTAGGGAAGTAAATGACATGAGGTTTAATGGAGATATTATTTGTAATAAAGCATGGTACAAGATACATAATATTCTTCAAAGCACCTTCTATACTTACAAACATAATTTCCAACAAGGACATGTCAATGGAATTCATGGTAACACCAACAAATGCAAACCACGTGCACATACTGTGGCAACCATATAAATATTGCACAAAATTGTAATGGATAATTCAGATTTTTCACCGAACCAAACACAACAAGTTGAAGAAGATGGAAGGTCTGCTTCTTTAAGATTGCTGTCATCAACGTACAACCAAAGTTCTTTGTTAAAAGAGATCAATGAGGCTCTTCAAGAGCTCAATTTTCCATCAATATTTCGACCAACAATGAGCAAGATTTGGAATACTCAATTTCCAGATGTGGCATTCTCAAAGAACACTAACTTCAGTAATGTAGTGAATGTATTGTGTTGAAAGCACATATGAAGACATCGACTACAAAAGAGCTGGAAGAAAAGGCACGAGCTAGACTGAAGAAACATAACAAGATTGTTACGTGTGGAAGATATTGCTACTATGCCTACAAAATTATGTCAGAGTGGTATCCAAAGGAATACTTGAGCATTATCCATGATAAAATGGACAAAACAAAGACTTCAATCCCAAGATTACGTGTCAAATCAAATTATGTTGCAGGAACAAACTTGGGTTTGTTGTTGACATGTATGCTAACACATGGGCATAGCACAAGAGGTTTTAGTCATTTCTCCCTACCATTTGTACACATGGGATCGCAATTTACCATTAAATCTCTTGCAAAGTGCTTGAGAGACCTTGAAGACCCACACCTTGATATGTATGGTGATTTGCTTTATGAGAGTGGAAGTTCAAGAAACCCACTTTCAAATGCATTACTTCAAAACTCTATTTACTCAAAATGTAGAGTGTACAAGGATGCTTTCCTATATTTAAATGGAAGCTCGAAAAATCAAAATATTGATTTTAAACCTCTTCCTCCACATGTGTTGTTATAGTTGGACAATGCAACTAGTGATAATAAGAATCGTTATGTTTTCATGTTTCTATCACTATTAACTGCACTTAGTGTCTTCATCACTATTGAGGTTGGGTTCTTGCTTGTGGGCACACCCATGAAGACATAGATGGAACCTATAGAATAATGTCCTCCAACTTGAAAAGTAAGATATATATTATTTTCCTGAGTTGATGGATACATATTGCACAATAGAAGAAAAACGGGCGTTTCCACCTATACTTATTGACAAAGTGTATGACTTCAAAAATTTTCTTAATGGGTACATCAACGAGGGGAAAAATGCACTAGTTGGACATCTTAATGTCCAGTACTTTCGATTTCTTGTACTGAATGATGTTCCAGTTATGAGGTGTAAAGAATCCATCAGAGACATTGAGTGGTCAGAACCAATTGAGTTGTAAAATATAGATGATGAAGATCGACCTATATTGCCCACAGGGAAGCCATCTTTCTTACGTCCCAAAGACAATGATGTTTATTTAAAAGAACTAAACGAAGGAATAATATCATACATAAAAATGTGGAAAGAGACTATTGGCCATGAGAATTCACCAATTGTTACAGAGGAATGGAATAAAAAACTAGATTATTGGAAAAGAGTTCTTGATGCAATAGATGGAATCTACAATGACCATACACCCTTGGATGAAACTGATTCTTCTTCTGATGATTTTTGGCCCAAGACAAGGAAAAATTTTAACGTGGATGGTACTCCATGCAATATCAAGTATTATGGATGGGGATTTTGATAATGTGACAGATGAACTAGTATTATGTTGGACCCAAGTGCAATAAGCCAAAGCCAACATTTGATCCTAGAATTGATGTTGAGAAAGGAAAGATGTTTCTTGTTAGATCAGGAAATAAGGATGAAGGAGAGATGATTTGGATAGCAAAAGCCACCTCAGATATCTTCTGGGATGATGACAGCGAGACCCTTCATGTAAATATTGATTGGTGGTAGCCTATCTCAAGGAAATACAAGGGAATTTTTTTAGAACAATATTGGGTACCAAATATCGATGACATAGAAATTAGATCTATTCCAATTAATACCATAGTTTGGGCATGGATGCCAGAGAAAGAAGATTGCAAGAAGATCAAGATAAATAAATGGTGTACAAGCTGTACTTGATCTGCTAGAGCGGATATAAAGAGATTAGGTGGAGATGATTCATGAATGTATTTTTGATTTTTGAACGACTAATTAATATATATGAAGAAAAAGATGTCAATGTTTGTATTATATCAAATATTGTCTTCAAGCTACCTTTTGAGGAATTTTATATTATTTGCTAGATATATGAAAATTTTGGTTCAACTTCAATGTTAATTCATGTGATGATACTTTATGTGAATGCACCTTAAAACATCTTATAGACTTGCTTTGTGAATAAATGTAAGGCACTTGCAATAAGGTTTGAAGTGAGTTTTCCCTATTATTCGTTATTATAGTTGATATACATTTAATTGTACTAATATGTTGCATTCCGATTCATAATTATATTGTCTCGTGTAGACTTTAAAGTGGTACCAACTTTGTACTAGTATATTAACTTATACTTAATAAATACAGTACTAACATTTTGAGTGTGCAGGTTTTATCAGTTTGTCATAATTGTGATTGATTTTCTGGATTGAATTGTGTGAACGTTTTTCAGACCAACGTTTTTAGTGGACACTCCACTCATGTAGAACCATGAAAAAATCATTTGTGGACTGAAAAGATTTCATATAACTTAATCCATAAAATCAATCATTAAGTAGTAACATCATGTTAGCTTTAATTCATGTTGTAAAGGGTGCTAGCTCAATGGAAGAGCACCTGCATTACAAGCAGGATGATGGTGGTTCGATTCCTTCGTGCCCTAAAATAAATTAATAGATGATATAAAATCTTAATGATAATATAAATATTGTAATATATCTATATTTTCAATATAAATATGCTCTTTTTAATTAAACACATTGTTCAAATACTTCATAACTAAATAATGAACACTTACAATAATTGGTTCAGTTGGTTTTCCCCCTTTCCTCTTGTATATGGAAAAAATTAAACTGTACTGCACTAATGCTATTCTAGTTCATAATTGATTTTGATTGTTAAAATAATTAATATTAATATATAAGGGAGGCTTTACTAACATCATTATCATTAAATAAATTTATAGAAAAGAAATTTCTCACATTAATCTATTATTCATAAAGTAAACATTCATCAACTTAGTTTTTAATACACTACCGCTACCAACAACAATAATAATAAATTATGTTGCTATTTTAATTCATAATTTATTTTAATCACTACAAGGGTAAAACTTAGACTTTGAAGTCATAAAATATTTTCTCGTTTTGATTATAAGTGGTGCCAACTTCCAAAAATAAAACAACATACTCAACAAAGAGATAAATAATTACTATGAGAATATTTATAATTCTTGTAGTAACAAATACAATGTTGGTATTATGTCATAAAATAATTTAATCAAATTCACATTTAATACAAACTATAAATAATATTAATAGAAATTATGTAAGGATTCAAAGGCTATTCCTTTCCCCATTTTGAAAGAACTCAATCTAGCGGAAGTTATAAATTCTAGATCCACTAAATAATTACAAATTTAATGAAATATGTGTTATAAAATATTGCCCATTTCCCGTTCCATGCAGCTGCAACTCTATAAAAGCTTTCATTTTTCCCATTCTGTGCAACTGCAACACTATAAAAACATTCATTTTTCCCGTTCCATGCAGCTGCAACACCGTAAAATATGGCCCTTTTCCCATTCCATGGAGCTGCAACACCGTAAAATTTTTGCCTCTTTTCCCATTTTAGGCAGCTGTGACTCTGCCAAATTCTTCCCTAAAATTAGCGCTCTTTGGGCTGTGAATCGGCCAAAAGATTTTCTAAGTGCTTTGCTAAATTTAGTGATCTTTGGGCTGCGAATCGGCCTTGAATTTGCCGCTAAATTTAGCGCTATTTGAGCTACGACTCAGCCAAAATCTTCGCTAAAACCTTCACCAAATTCTCCACTAAAAATAAGTTGTGACTGCGCCAAATTTCTACTAAATCCTTCACTAAGCAGCTATGACTCTACCCATTTCTGTTAAACTCTCCATTTCTTCTGGCTGCAACTATGCGAATGGTAAAATGAAGGAACAAGTGAATGACTTATTCTAGTTGGATGCTACACAGGCATTGGGTTGCATGAGAACATGCAACAAATTCAGTTTGGGGAAGCTGTTGGCCCTGGAATTGTCCATTTTCCATCACTTATTGACATATATTTCATCCATTTTCTTCCCATTGTCACCCATTTATCATTCCATTTTCCATCCATTTGTTGTAACTGTGCGTAAAACAACATACTACTTCCATTGATAATTTAAGTGGTTAATAATGATTATTTTCTTTTATCTTTGATGGATTGAAGTCTATTATGCATAATTTTACTAATGATGGGTTGTAAAGTGATTTGTCACATACAGGACGCTTACAGCTAGTTGTTATAGCCTTGACCAAAAATAGATGCCAGATAAGAACACCTTGAATCGCGTCTCGATTTGTGAGCCGATGCAAAAGAATATCGAAAATGCAAGACATGGGTTTTGTGCGTAATAGCCTCATTTACTTGAATCAAGAATAAATTGCCAAACAAAGCCATGGTTTTCAATATACAGGTGGTTCTTCGAGAGGGTATTTTCCATATTTACTGTTGCAGCCGGTTCCAAAGTTCTTAGTAGTTACAGCCGTGTTTCAGATGTCATAGATCACAATTTGGGGGTTTAGTTCCTCATTTCCATGAGATAATTTTATGTATAAATATGTAATCAATCTCATTGAGAAGGAAAAAAGAGAAAACAATGTTATGGTGTAGGATTTGATCCACATCTAGTGTAATCATTCATTATGATAATACAAGCAGGCAGTTTCTTAATTCTAGAGTTGAAGACTTTCATTGTGGAGATCCAGCAGATGCTGGTAGTGTTAATTGTAGGTGTGTTATTGTTTAGATTTTTTATTTTTTCATTCATGCTTTCATTCATTATGCTTATCATAGTTGTATGCTTTCATTCATTAGATTTTTCATAATCGTGTTGTTAATTCATTTGATAGATCGTTGGCTAACATAACACTTCTTTTAAATTTATGCAATTAGATCTTGTTTCATAAGAATTGATTCTGTTGAAGTGTGATTAGATTTATAGTTTCGATTTACGAATAGGATTAGGCTATGTTTTCTTTTCAAGAAGGTGTGATCTAGTTTATAATGAGTTTTAATTTCATACCAATAGATAATAGTGTCAGGTAGAAATTGTGCTTGCAAAGATCTTGCATGATAGATTTGAAATAAAAGACTTCCTCGGATTGATAATTTATGTTTATCAATCTGCATGTTAAGTTTTAATTAACTGACATATAGTGGGCCCAACAATGACATTTTGTACTGTGACACTATTTTGGACTATATTCAGAAATATAAAACTTATAGTGATCAGCTTGATGTATTTACATGTGTATTTGAATGTGAATGTAATGTGTATGCTTCTTTATTGACGTAAAAAATCCGAGTCTAAAACGTAATTTGCATAAGAATCGGAAACATGATTGTAGATCCTAGGAATATGAATGCATGTGTTCAAATTTTTGTTCTAACAATATTACCCATAACAATCTTTGTAATAAAGTCAGATCTCTGATATGATACACACAATTTAACTGTGGTAGAACTAACTATGATTCAAGGAGGAATTCAAGAGATAGGATACCATTAGATATGGCATCGCATAGGAGTTCAATCATGACACTATATTCAACAACATTGTTCAATGATGGTTGGAGACACACACCTCCGGAAGACACTAACTCATCCTCAGGTGTATAAATGACCCAAGTAGTCGAAGCTAAGTTCTAGGTATGGCGGCTACCACCATCAGTGTATCCTACATATACCGAACACTCAGTCGACATTTGTCACAACAAACGGAAGCATGTCAACAAACCGAATTGCTACAAGGGGACCAAAAGTAAACTATGCAACTGCACAAGGATATACAAAATATTAGCCTTAGCTAAGAATTAGGCGTATTATTTTTTAATATAGAGCCCACTTCTAGGCTCCTCCAAGGTTGTCCCTTCATAATCCTCTAACTTGTATGTGCCCCTCTCTAAGACCCATTTATACACGTAAGGCCCATTCCTCATGGGGTTGAACTCACCTACCCCTTAATTGGTTCACTAGCTTGGTCATATAGAAGAACCAAGTCACCTTCACTAAATCTTCAGGGACAGATATACTTATCATGCTGAACCTTCATGCAATGCTTATTGATTTAAAGATCCACTAAAGCATCTCGACACTGCTCATCAAGGTGATCCAAGTTGACTAGATGTTCTTCCAACTCAAAAGTCTCTGGTAAGAGCTCTATTACCAGTTTCAAAGAGGGAATTTCACATTCAATAAGAAATATCAACTCCACCCCGTGTAATAACTGATATGGACAAAAACCGAAGGTAGGCTTAGCAATGGTGTTGGGCTTTGATCTGCCAATGTGAATCAGACCTTAAATTTAAATCAATCCAGGTCAGTAAACTTCGAGGCACATCCAAGTTTTAGGACTTAGATCTAGACTTGTTTAGAAAATTTAATTATCTATGAATTGAACCTACTGACAGATGAAAAATACTGTAACTTAAAGATACGAAAATCCTTTTACAGGGATAACTTCATTTGTTCCTTTTCAAGTATACAACAATCGATTTATGGAAACAGTCTATTGGTGAAAGAACTAAGATAAAAGCAATTAAACAATAACTCTAACCCTAGGATATAGACTACAGAGCTCTTCCTGATATTCGAATGCTGAATGAACAGTTATTAATTAAATTCCCTTACAAGACAGTGTTCATAATTTATAATTGTCCTTTACCACTTCACCATTGAATAAACATGAATATATATAGTATACATAATATCGTGGTATGAACCATCAATGTTTTCAGTATTTAACCAGTAAAAGAACAGAGTTTATTAAACAATGCAAGTGATAAACATCACGATGGAATAGCAGCTTGAACATTTAAATAAGAAAACAGAGTTTTTCATGAAATCGATTAAAAACTAACTGAATTTGTTCTGCAACAATAAACTAGAAACTACAGAGATTATCACATACCAATGGCACGATTTAAATAGCCTGCATCAAATGAAATCGCTGCAATCACCCAAATCGCTACACCGGCAAGTAAAAGAATGTGTAAACTCAACAATGGGGGCCCTCCACTGCCTCGTCCACACACCAATTGAATATTTATAGAACTGAAACTTTAGATATATTCACCATAAATCAATTACACAGCAAAACCACACAGTTCAGAAGCAAATGCGTTCTTCCCAAAATCGTGATAGTTCCTCATTGTTTTGTGAAGTACTTATACAAATTCGAAATAAAACTGGAAATACTATAATCCTGTAAACTAATTAATGAGCATAGCCATCGAGATCCTCATCAGAATTGTGAAACTCAGCAAAATCAAAACTGCCCCTTCTTTTGTGTTGAACGGGAGCATAGGTGGACGCCTTTGACTGAGGTTGACTTGACATTTGTAAAGGCCACATCACTGATCTGTTGAATGTTCATCCATGCTTGGACACTAAGGATCTTTCCTCTATCTTCCAGTTCCCTCCTAGCTGTCCCGCAAGCTCAATCTTGGAGGTAATATGGGAAGTTAGTACATCCCGTAATCTAAGTAAAAATCTTAGTTAAAATGCTTAAAAAGTCTCAAAACTCAATTTATTAGAAAGTAATGACATTATACCTCTTAACCAAGGTTCATGGGTGATCTTTAAAGCTTTTCTAATCATTATGGAGGTTTTATGAAGGGAAATGAAAGATATATAAGAGGCAAAAAGAGATCAAAACGGTTCCCAACATCTCCCCCAAGAGGAAACTGCTACATGTCCTCATGCCAAAAATTTTGACCCTATTCAAAACCAAAAATTTTACTGCTGATCATCCTGCTTCTAGTCTTATGTCTGTGATGATGCATCTGTTGAAGCCCGAGATGCATAGAGGACCTTCAGTCTTTCATACTTAGCCTTATAAACCTTCCTTTGCTTATACCATCGGTATGCTTGTTTAGTGATGCATGTCCTCTGAACCTTCAGCTTCCAATTGACTTCTCTTAACTTCTCATTCTTTTGCTCAAGTTCTTTTATTTCAAATTTCAGTCTCTTAATCTCTTTATTGTTTTTAGAAGCCTTCTTTTTCTTCATTTTTATTGGAAGCTGCTCAGAATTTGCATCCATACCCAATTCTCCATGCTCTTGTGCTGAATATTCTTTTTCCTCTTCCATAGCTTGCTGCTCTGAGAAAAGAGAACTCGAACCTTTGGGTAATTCCTGTCCAAAATGATTTTCTTTTTCCTTCTCTTGCTGGTCTAAGAAGAGGTTGATCCTTTTTGTTTGCTTGATCACCTCATCAGGATCTTGGATATCTTGTCCTTTTTCAGCTGCTGGATCTTCTTCTTGACTCTCCAAGACTTGTATATGTTCTTCATCTTCTAATGCTGATTGGATTTGAGCTTGCTTATACTTTCTTGGCTTTCTCTGGTAGGTGGTGAATATTTGATCCTGTTTTTTATATTGTTTTTCTTTCTTCTTCACACTTCTAGTTTGTATCCTTCTCTGAGGCTGTTTTGAACTTGCTGCCTCAGAGTTGTCCTTATCATCAGTAATTAGCAACACTTCTTTCTTTTTCTTCTTCCCCTTTGGCGGTTTTGAGCTTGTTGCCTCAGGGTATGTTATCATCAGCAATTCATCTTCCTTTGAGCCTTCTTCAAGCAATTCTTCTTCCTCTTCAAACTGATTGTGAACTAGAAATCCTGACCATGTCAAATTCTGTCTTTGTAACTCATGCTAGATGATGATTTTAATAAGTCCACAGTGAAATAGGCTTGTCATTTTGTCTTTTGGACGCCTTTGGACAGCTTTGGCCATCTTAGTCAAACTCTGTAGCAAGAAATAAGGCATATTGATCTCACATTCACCTTTTAAATGTTGCAGCAGCTTGATGTGATAAAGGTAAACAATGTTGAATCTGCCTTCACAAGTAATAAATTTTTGAATGATGTAAACTATTTCATCCCATGGATGAACTAGCCAGCTTCTTGGTATCCCTTTTTTCCAATTGACTGACCCTGCTCTTGACCTGCATAAAAATGGCATCCATGCTTTCTCTTTAAACTGTTTAGTCTTGAAAAACCTTTCTCCTTGCTGTGGCAGACCAGTAACTTGAGCTAGGATATCTTCTGACAATATAAAATGAAAGTTCCCCACTCTAACTCTTTCTCCATCGAAGGATTCAACAAAAACTAAACTAGCCTGCTCATTATGCCCATTAAATTTTCCAAAGAAATTTACCCACTGCTTATTTTCAAATATCTCAAGGCAAATCTCATGAATATCATTGGGATTAAATGTTGCTGGTTCCAATCTAGATGACATTTTGGATTTAAAAGGAAAACAGGGACCTTTCAACCCTTAACTCTGTCTTTGTCTTACTATCTCCTCAACAATACTCTATAATTGGTGAAATTTCTGTTGGTCTGAGCAAAGTATTCAACAAGAAAAGGGTTTAAATCTTACCTCTTCTCTAGTGCAACCGTTTTCACTTCCTCATGCTCGATTTCCATAGTGATTGGTATATTCATAGCTTCCCTCTCGTTGACTGTCTTTCTTCCTGCGTGATCTCTTCAGCAAATGGTGTCTGCACACTTTCTTCTTACTGACTATCTCTCTTCCTTCTCGATTTCTTCAGCAAATGGTGTCTCACATTTTCTGTAACCCACGGCCTCTTCTCACTGTCGATTTCTTTAGCAAATAATGTATTCACACTTCCTTTAACTCACGGCCCCTTCTCACTGTCAAATATCTTCACACAGCAGTCGATTTTGCAAAAGCAACAATTGGACTCGGCCTCAAGGAAAATGACCAAGTCATGGTCTCTAATGTTATCGATTCAAAATGAAAAATCAAGCTTACTTACATGCTGTCGTGGGGCATCATCCCACGTTTTCCTTTCATCATTTCCAAAGACGTGCCACTTCATTCAATTACTCATCAAATGAGAGGTAAGGTTTTGGTTTATAAAACATTTTAATCTCTTTATATGCCCAATTTTTAATGCACAAGTTGCAATATACACTTCAGTTCTTTGCATACCCAATGTTTTTAATAAACAGGCTGTAATAAAAGGATTTTTTTCTCTTTAAAATAAACCTTTCTCCTTTATAAAAACTGTGCTGAAGATATATATGACCTCTTTTTTTTTTTTAATTCTATATATTACCTAATGCATGATGCACTAAATATATATAAAATAAACTTTTGGAATTCCTTTATGTCAAAATATTTCACTTTTTGCTGAGAAGGAGAACCTGTTTGTCTTTAAACCAAGAAGAAAACTCTGTCTATAAAATGCAGTATGTATCCTGTAGAGTGCAGTATGTATCCTGTAGAATGCAGCATAGATTTTGGCCATTTACAATTTCCCTTGGGTTTGATCCTGACAACCATCTTGACCTCTAGGGTGGAAAATGAAGTAATGGCAGAGACTTGGGTGGAAAATAAAGTGCTGGGAGAGACTAATGGAAGGTAAGTGAAGTAATGGCAGAGACTTGGGTGGAAAATGAAGTGTTGGCAGAGACTAATGGAAGGTAAGTGAAGTAATGGCAGAGACTTATCAAAATAATAATAAAAAATAGGCAGTCAAGCTTTACAATAATTGGTAATATGTCATCACTTAATAACAAAGAATTCTGAAACTTTTTAAAACATAAAACTATAAATCCTTACAGACTTTACTTGATATCCCTCTGTGATGAACTTGCTGCCTGACAAAGTTGGCTTGTATTCTGATTGTCCTTCTGATGTATTCTGTCTGCTGCTGTCTCAGATTCCTTCAGCTTCACTGAAAGTCAGGTCCTTCTGTAGATCTCTTCTGCCTTACTAGAATTCAAGTCCCTCTGCATTTAAAAATCTCTTGTATTGCTGGTAATCAAGTCCCTCTATATATGGAAAGACTTGGAGGGTTCTAAATGCGTATCCCCCTCACAGGCCTACCTTTTGACTTGTCCTCAAGTCAAACAAGATCTTCATTATTTGGAAAACAAAACTATGTAAAGAAACAGGAAATTGAAGAAGATATTTTTGTGAATTTTCAATGGCCAGGCAAACCTGGTTTTCCACAGAAAATTCAAGTTTATATTGTGCCAGTAAACTGGTTTTCACAACTAAACTTCCTTTTTTTCTTATTTTTATAAAAAAAAAATTTATATATTTGTTTTTTTTATTTTCGTTTTCTTTTTCTCTTTTTGTTTTATTGGGTTGCTGTATCAAATCAGCTAAGGAGTAGGTGAAGGAAAAACACTAATGTGTCTCTCCAACACTTGCATTTCCTTTTGCTGTGAAATTTGTTGTATAAAATCTTCCTTGTTGATAGGTTTGTTGTACAGCTTGAGCCGGTGGCCATTGACCACAAATGTATGTGCTTCATCATCTATGGTTTTAAGTTTGACTGAACCATTATCATACACATCAACAATCTCATATGGACCAAGCTAGTGAGTAGTGAATTTGGCTTTAAAATCTTTAAACTTTGAGTCAAATAATAATGCCCAGTCACCGATGTGAAATTGCTTATTTTTGATAAATTTATCATGCCATTGAGCTCTCTGCTGTTGGATCAGAATATTGTGTTCTATGGCAGCCTATCTTATCTCATCTAGCTGGTTCAACTGAAGTATTCTTTCTTGCTTAGCCTCAGAAAGATCCATGCCCAAATCTACTGCCAACCTGAATGTATGAATTTGAAACTCTATAGGGAGGAGGACTTGCTTACCGTAGACAAGCTGGTAAGGAGAAAAACCAGTATTGTTTTTCCAAGTGATCCTGTATGCCCATAAATCTTCAGTAAGCTTTG
>LPNX010420182.1:274282-405722 GCA_001517045.1 Pseudotsuga menziesii | reverse complement strand
TCTTCCCTTGTGATGGTGGATTAATTGGACCAATGAAGTCAAGGGCCCACTTTTCAAATGGTTTAATGAGGATTTGGGGATGGAGTGGCATTTCATCAGGCCGGACTGGCCGTCCCATCCATTGACAAGTATCACAACTTCTAACATACCTCTTAGCATCCTTGAAGATAGTAGGCCAATAATACCCCAGATTGAGTATCTTGTATGCTGTCCTTTTATCTGCAAAATGACCACCACACGGTTCGTCATGACATGCCTTTAAAATATCTAAGATTTCATCCTGTCATACACATCTTCTTATGATTAGGTCATATCCTGTGTAAAAGAGATCACCATTAACCCATATATGCCTAGCACTTTGTTTAATAATCTTTTTCTTTTATTTAGAGGTCATAGATGGTGGTAATTGTCCTGATGATAAGTAATTGGCAATGTCAGCATACCATGGAGTGATAACAGAAATTGCAAATAGGTGTTCATTAGGAAAACTATCAGAAATAGGAACAATCTCACCAGTATTGTGTAAACGAGACAGGAAGTCTGCTACTTGATTTTCTCGTCTAGGTCGATCTAGAACAGTGATGTTGAATTCCTGCATTAATAACAACCATCTAGTAATCCGACCATTAGTGATAGAATTTTTCATTAAATATCGTAAGGCTGAATGATCTGTATGCACAAAAATTTCATAACCAGTTATGTAATGACGGAACTTATTGACAGCATGAACCACCGCCAACATTTCCTTTTCAGTGACTGTATAGTTTAACTCTGCAGGTGTCATATTTTTACTTATAAAATAGATTGCATAAGTCAAAGTATGTTCTTTCTATCCCAATGAGGACCCTATTGCAGTGGCAGAGGCATCAGTAGAAATATGAAAAGGTAATGCCCAATTTGGTCCCCTTAAAATGGGTGCAGTTGAAAGCTTCTCCTTAAGTGTCTGAAATGCAGATTGACAATCAGTATCCCAATTAAAATTCACATCTTTAGAAAGCAATTTGAATAATGGCAGAGCTATCTTACTGAAATTTGCAATAAATCTACGATAATAGCCTACATACCCTAAAAAGATTCTTACATCTGTTTGAGTTGTTGGTTCAGATAAATTCTCAATTATTTGAATTTTAGCAGGATCAACTTTTATTCCAGATGCAGAAATGTGGTGCCCTAAAACTATCCCTTCAGTCATCATCATAAAACATTTTTCATTACTGAGAGAAAGGTTTGAGTCAACACATATTTTTAGAATTTTCTCTAGGTTTGCCAAGGAATCTTCAGAGTTATTTCCATACACAGAAAAATCATCCATATAAATTTCAACACACTCATGAATTAGGTCTGCAAAGATGGCCAGGACTGCCCTCTGAAAGGTAGCTGGCGTGTTACATAAGCCAAAAGGTAAAACCTTGTAGGCATAGGTGACCCAGGGACATGTAAAGGTGGTTTTGTCTTGGTCCTCTGTTGCAATACTAATTTGATTATACCCGCTAAAACCATCTAAAAATGAAAAGTATTCTTTGCCAGCTAGGGTATCCAACACCTCATCAATGAACGGTAATGGAAAGTAGTCTTTTAATGTTGCCTTATTTAATTCCCTGTAATCCACACATATGCGCCATTTACCATTCTTTTTAGGGACAAAAACCAAGGGGTAAACCCATTGGCTGTCGGAAATGGGGTAGATAAACCCTACTTTTAACAACTTTTGCAGCTCTTCCTTGACTATTTCTTTTAATATAGGGTTCATTCTGCGTTGTGGTTGTCTAAGAGGCCTGATCTTATCATCTGTGTAAATATGGTGAGTGCATGTCTCATGATGAATACCAGGCATATCAATGTACTCCCAAGCAAATGCATGTGAATGTTTATTCAGTAAATTAATCAATTGTTCTTCTTGTGATGGAGTAAGATGTGCACTTATATTCAAACTTTTACCTGGACTGATTTCAATTGTCTTACTTTGAGTATCTGTGATTGAATGAACATTGAGAATATCATGAAGTGCCAATGCTAGAGAATGTATTGTGCAATTTTCCTGAAAATTATAACCTAAAACTTGATTTGCTGCAGCATATTGTATGTCTCTTAATTCTTCAGAAATATCAGGTTCAACAATAAAATAATCGAACAAATATTCATTATTTACTTCCTGAAAGTCATAGAACTGGTTGATACTCAGGATAGGCTGAATTACTTCATCTTCTTGTTCCTTAGTCTCATTAATCCATGACAGCTGATCTATTGTAGAAGGTCTTTGTGCAGAAGGATAAAGTGCAATTTGTTTTCTTTCTGTCCCATGTGAAATAAGCATGCTACCTGACCTACACCCTATGAAGGCATCTGTTGTTGCCAGCCATGGTCTGCCAAGAATCAAAGGGTGACCTCCTAGGTTAGACTTTGGCTGTAGCACTATGAAATCAACAGGGTACTCCCAGGAGTCTAAAGAAACAGTGATATCTTCTAAGACCCCTTCAGGTGTAATTTTAGACCTATCAGCTAATTCTAAGACTGTTGTGGTTGGCCTGAGATTCATTAAGTGAAGGTATTCCATTGTCTCAAGTGTCATAACATTAATGGCAGCACCTAAATCGATCAATGTTTTTGGAATTGAAAAATTATTAATGGTAATTGTAACCATTGGAATCCCTGGATCCATATACTTTTCAATGAAAATAGTGTTAGACATTAGTCCTGCTAAATTGCCTACCACATGAATTTTTGATGGATCCTTCTTCCTCTTATTAAGACATAATTCCTTAACTGCTTTAGTGTAAATTGGAATATCCTTTATAGCCTGCAGTAAATGAATTTTGACATATGCATTTTTTAACTCATTCAAAACATCAAAATCAGGTAAGGAAATTGAAGGTTTTTCTTTGACCAACCTTTCTGGGAAAGGAGGTTCATATGATACTAAGGTTTTTCCTTTCTGACTCTGCTCTTCTGACTGAGATTTTTCTATATTTAATTTTTTTGGAGTTTTCTCATTTTCTATTTGTTCTTCTAAAATAACAGGATATTCTTTTTGCAAGGTTTTCCCAGATCTTAAATTGATATTTTGCAGTGGAAGAACTGAGTAGGGAAGTGCGATACCATCATCAACATTATACATGGGTCTGTCTGTTTTATTGTTTGGATTTGGAATTGGCTGAGCTGGTAGTTGGGTAGGTCAAGGTGGAGGATGATTGGATGGCAATTGGAGCTGTTGAGGTGGTGGACCTAATTGAGGAGCCATATTGGATTGTTGGAAAGATGGGACTTGGTAAGAAGGAGCTTGAACTTGATGCTGTTGGTATTGGGGATAGGCTGAAGGTTGTTGATAGGGCTGCAAATAGGCCTGCTGATATGTCTGATTACCATGGGCATAACCTCTCCAATTTGGAGCAGATTGGGCTAATGGAGGGGACCAAATTTTCCAAGGCATGGGTGCACTCCAAGAATTCTGAATCGGAGTTTGATAATTTGTATGAAATTGTTGCATAGGGTCTTGAGACATACCTGAGAATCGTGGCTGCCAAGGTCTTCATTGTCCCATGAAGTAAAGAGACTCCATACTTTGATTCTCGTCTATTCGAGCTGCCTGCAACTCTTTCAATCTAGGGTAGTCATCAGTTTTATGATTAAAAGTACATAAACCACAAATTTCAACAGCATTTAAAGGACATTCTTTAAGTGGGTGTTTCTTTCTACACTTAGGACAAAAGATAGACAAAGCTTGATCTTGTTGGTCCTGTTGTTCTTGTCTTTTCTTGGTTTTTGCTACTTCGACCTGTGTGCCTAATGTACTCAATAAATCAGTCTTGAAATCTTCTAGCAGATTCCCAAGCTCAGCTCTAGAAATACCATTGTTTGCAGACTTATTTACTTTGGTAATGATGTCCCTTTTTCTAGTCCTAGCCTTTCCTCTCGAATATTTCTGACATAAATCTTGTATTTCATCAAAAGGAAGGTAAGAAATGTCACCTTTGCCCATAACATTTAAAATATCTAAATACTCTTCTCTTATCCCTTTCAGAAATATTGTTCTAATTATCTCTGATGTCAAAGAATTATACTTAGATTTCTGTAAGTTGTATGAGAACCTTTCTAAATAATCCTCCAAGCTCTCATCTTCCTGTTGAGTCATTCCAAAGATGTCATCTTTGAGATCCTTTGATCTGCAATAGGCCTGATATTTTCGAAGAAAGATCTTCCTCATTTCATCCCAGCTAGTAATAGAATGGTCCCCTAGGCCCATGAACCATTTTAGGGCAGTTGCTTTAAGGGTAGCAGGGAAAAGATGGAGCTTATGGGTGTCATCAGTATACCCATAAGTTCGACACAAGATGTCAAATTCGAATAGGAAAGAGTCAGGATCTTCAGAGGTCAGGCCATAGAAGTTTGGTAAAACAGAGGGTGGAATGTTCTTCATTTTTACATCTTCCCCTAGGATAATGCTAGTGTCCAAAATAGGAAATTTGAAGTTAGCTTCCTGATCTTCTTCTATCTTCTCATCTCTCTCATGTCCTCTTTCTTCTTCTCTTTCATGTCTCCTCTCTTGTTCTCTTCTCTCCTGTCTTTGTTTGTTTTCTATTTCTAGCATTCTCTAATACTCCCTTCTCTATTTTGCAGTTGGGCCTTTTGATGTTTCTTCCTCAGACATTTTAAAACTACCAACTGTTGAGATAAATCCTTTTGGAAGAGAAGCTCCTGTTACTTCTGTTTTTGGGGGGTTTTTAAGAAATCTTCCTTTCTCGTCTCTTAGTATTGACATAAAAGTAAAACCTATTCCGTGTTTTTGTTTGAAATTTTTGTTTTTATCAGAAAATTAAAGTTCCTAAGCCTGCTTCTACAATGCCTCCCCGGCAATGGCGCCAAAATGTTGGGCTCTGATCTACCAATGTGAATCAGACCTTAAATTTAAATCAATACGGGTCAGTAAACTTCGAGGCACATCCAATTTTTAGGACTTAGAGCTAGACTTGTTTAGAAAATTTAATTATCTGTGAATTGAACCTACTGACAGATGAAAAATACTGTAACTTAAAGATACAAAAATCCTTTTACAGGGATAACTTCATTTGTTCCTTTTCAAGTATACAGCAATCGATTTATGGAAACAGTCTATTGGTGAAAGAACTAAGATAAAAGAAATTAAACAATAACTCTAACCCTAGGATACAGACTACAGAGCTCTGCGTGATATTGGAATGCTGAATGAACAGTTATTAATTAAATTCCCTTACAAGACAGTGTTCATAATTTATAATTGTCCTTTACCACTTCACCATTGAATAAACATGAATATATAGTACACAGAATATCGTGGTATGAACCATCAATTTTTTCAGTATTTTACCAGTAAAAGAACAGAGTTTATTAAACAATGCAAGTGATAAACAGCACGATGGAATAGCAGCTTGAACATTTAAATAAGATAATAGAGTTTTTCATGAAATCGATTAAAAACTAACTGAATTTGTTCTGCAACAATAAACTAGAAACTACAGAGATTATCACATACCAATGGCACGATTTAAATAGCCTACATCAAATGAAATCGCTGCAATCACCCAAATCGCTACACCGGCAAGTAAAAGAATGTGTAAACTCAACAATGGGGGCCCTCCACTGCCTCGTCCACACACGAATTGAAGATTTACAGAACTGAAACTTTAGATATATTCACCATAAATCAATTACACAGCAAAACCACGCAGTTCAGAAGCAAATGCGTTCTTCCCAAAATCGTGATAGTTCCTCATTGTTTTGTGAAGTACTTATACAAATTCGAAATAAAACTGGAAATGATATAATCCTGTAAACTAATTAATGAGCATAGCCATCGAGATCCTCATCAAAATCGTGAAACTCAGCAAAATCAAAACTGCCCCTTCTTTTGTGTTGAACGGGAGCACAGGTGGCCGCCTTTGACTGAGGTTGACTTGACATCTGTAAAGGCCACATCACTGATCCGTTGAATGTTCATCCATGCTTGGACATTGAGGATATTTCCTCTATCTTCCAGTTCCCACCTAGCTGTCCTGCAAATGCTCAATCTTGGAGGTAATACGAAAAGTTAGTACATCCCGTAATCTAAGTAAAAATCTTAGTTAAACTACTTAAAAAGTCTCAAAACTCAATTTATTAGAAAGTAATGACATTATAACTCTTAACCAAGGTTCATGGGTGATATTTAAAGATTTTCTAATAATTATGGAGGTTTTATGAAGGGAAATGAAAGATATATAAGAGGCAAAAAGAGATCAAAACAGTGCCCAACAAATGGTTCAGTAGATCCCACAAAGCAGAGTAAAGAATCATGTGTCAATTAGTATTGCTTTGTGCAATGGATCTTTGCATAATGAAATTAAGGGATTTGTTTACATCTTCAACCTATCCATTCACTTAAGGATAATAAGAAGAGGAATACTCTTTCTTATACCCCAATTTCAAAGATAATTCATTCGTCATCCTATTTTGAAAGTGACATCCATGGTCAGTGACAAGATATATAGGGATACCAAACTAAGTAATGATATGATTGAATACAAAATGAGGGGTTGTCTCACCATTAAATTTGAAAGTAGGCATAGCCTCTACCCATTTTGTGAAGTAATCTACAACCACTATGAAGTGATGGTGCCCCCCAGTCGAAGATGGGTTGCAATCCATAAAGACTACCCCCCACTTGTTTAAGTGACCAATGGTGATAATAGGGTGTAACAAAGCTACATGCGAGCACATATTCTATGCAAACACATGGAAAGGGTGGCACCGTTTGGCTGCATTAACGCAATATTTAAATATCGATAGCCAATAGTAACCCGCTCTAAGGATTTTTTTGGGCTATAGAAATCCCATATAAATGACCACCACATGCCTCACCATGGAAATCATTTAGAATCATCCCATCCTCTTCATGAGTCAAACACCAACGTAAAATGGAATCCACCCCATGGCGATATAAGGTGTCACCGATAATAAACTAATTATTAGAAGCATGTCGTAAAATTCGATGCTCATCCCATGATAGGTTAGGAGGGACCTTCAAAGTATGTATGAATATATTCATGTCACTATACCAAAGGTCCGCGGTCAAGATAAGGAAGATATATTTGTCCACAAAAAAATATTTTTGAATTTCATCTTCATCCAAACTAGGAAGATCTAACACGAGCCTCACAAAAACTAGCGATTTATTTGATTTTGCCGAAATCAACTCGAGATCGAATTCTTGCAAGATAACAATCCACTTATTATACTTCCCCCCTATCATTCATCTGGTTATGATAAACTGAAATGGATTGATATGAGCCACGATTGTAGTCTGGAGAAGGAGTATGTAATGTCTCAACCATTGAACTGCATGAACAGTCGTTAAGGATAGCTTCTCGACGTGACTATATTTAATTTCAACATCAATTGGGTTCTGATTAAGATAGTAGACAACGTTCTCTTGGAGCTCATCATCCACTTGAACCAAAACCATCCCAACCGTCTCTTGATATGCAATCACATATAATAAAAGTTCATGGCTATAGTTGGGTGGACTAAGCACTAGGGTTGATGCCAAGGCTTTCTTAAGAGCATTGAAGGACTCTAGGGCTTTCTCATCCCATATGGATGGAGCATCCTTCTTCAAAAGGAACATAAAACCCTTTGTCAAATTGGCAAAGTTGTCGACAAATCTCTGTAAGAAGTTATCCATCCCTTGGATACTTTGAAGGTTTCAGATCGTGCGTGGGGGAGAAAACATAATTAGTTCCTAAAAATTAATAGGATCGACCCTAATACCCTCTTTAGAAATGATCAATCCAAATAACCAACACACTTTCTTGCAAAATATGCAATTTTGAGGATTCCACCGCATTTGGTAACGACGACATCTCTCGAAAACCAAGTGTAAATAGTATGGATGATCCACTCTCAAACAAGAGTGAGCAACTAAATCATCCAAATAGACTTCAATAATACACTTTAGGTCATGAAAAGAAAACATCATCACCCATTGAAATGTAGCACTGACATTTTTAAGGCCGAAAGGAATTTTTTGGTATGCAGAAGTACCCCAAGGACAAATGAAATACAGCTTATGTTGGTCCTTAGGCTTGATTTGGATCTGGTTGTACCCTGAAAATCCATCCATGAATGAGAACACTTCGCTTCCCGCACACTCATTGAAAATTTGACCTATGAATGGAATCACAATATTGCCTTTAGGAAAGGCATTATTCACGTATCGAAAATCAGTACACACCATGATGGTTCCCTGGTTCTTATCTACCAGAATGGGATTGGATACCCATTCAGTTAAGAGAAACAGATAGATAAATCCATCTTTGAGTAGCTTCTCTATATCAGCCTTAATTGCAGGCGCCTTATGGGGATCCATTGCACGTAAACACTGTTGAACAAGTTTATCATTAGGATAATTTTCGATCTCATGTTCAACAATCCAAGGGTCTATCCTTGGCATTTTGTCATACAGCCAAGAAAAAACATCACAAAATTCTTTAAAGAGTTCGGTGTATGCCTTAATCTCATCAGGAGAACAATACACCACAATGTAAACATTCTCTATCTTGCTGGGAGTTAGAGAAATGTTGATAGGAATTGTAGGTGGAGAATTTTCCATGTTCCTTTTGGAATATATACCATGATTTCCTAATGGGACCATAGGACTTCCAACTTTCTCGCTAAGGATCGACCTAAAATCATCACGCTCGATTTCTTGAAGCTATGGGAGGAAGGAAGAGCAATGGTGAAAATCTTCCTAAGGTCGTTCCAAACCGTTCATGTACTTGAGAATCACTTTGTTTGAAGGAAAAACATCATTGAGGAAGCATGCTATCATGACGATGCAAATGCCCAAGTAGGAAATGCAAAGAGGTCCTCCTCCTCCATTCGTGAAGAGGAAGGACTAGGGTATACAACGAGATCAATAACGAATTGATAAGTAATATCCATTGTAGATAAGGACATATCCATATTGGTAGGGCTAGGGTCCTCATCCAACGTACTCGGAGCACGGAGATTCCAAGGGTCCTCTAAATATGTAGTTCGAAATAAGATCGAACTCAATGATGATGAATCACTACTATTAGCGCTATTTTGAGATAAGTAGTTGGATGGGGTTAAACTAGTGAAAGAAAGAGGAAGGTATGAAAATTTTCCATATCATGACCTTGAAGGGTGTTGATGGGGTCCCTAGATGTTCTAAGGAGTTTTTTCATTGCTTTGAAGTGTGAAATTAGTAAAAATCCCAAATTTTAACCTTGTAAATGTGTGTGAATAAGAAAAATATGCTTGAGATTATATTGTGAGAGGAATGGAGGGCTTGGATGCACAATAAAGAAAATCAAAGGTTGCAGATGATTTCTCCAAGGAAATATGATCTATCTAAATTAATTTTGATGTTGGCGGAAAGAGGTTAACTTGTAGACAGAATCAGCCATTGGATGGACAGATGGAGATAGATCGACAGAGGATAAAGATTTTGCTAAGTGGACATGCAAGGAGAAATAAATTACGGAGGATTGTGAAATATTGTACACCCCTCATATTTCAATGGCTAAGATCAGTTGGTGTTCAAGATCAATGGTGAGAGTGGATTTCACAATGGAAACATGTGCAAGGAATCAAACTTTTTAAGATTGCAAAATCTTGTAGGCGCCACATGTTTCAATGCTGAATATCAATCAGTGTTTAATATCTATCTATGGCAGAGGTTCATTTTGCAATGACAACTAACATAGGGTAAGAAGATTTACAAATCTGTGAAATCCTGTAGGACATGCATATTCCAACGGTAATGATATTTAATGAAATAGATATACAGTGGGAATTCATTTAGCAGCCACAACATGCACAAAAGAATAAATTTTTCGAAGCTACGAAATCAGGTAGGCCCACCAGACATGAACGACGGAGATCTTGGTGGATTCCTAATCCATGGCCCACAATGATTTCACAATGAGAATTAGCAGGGAGTAAATCATGTTGAAGGATTGTGAAATCGGGTAGGAGCCACATCGTTGGACTATTGATATTCCTAGTAGATTAAGATCTACAACTAGCAGTGATTTCACAGGGTGAAGATGAAAGGAAGAATGGAATGGTGGAGGCTACAAAATAAAGTTAAATACCTGAAAGAATGAACGGTGTAGATTTGATTTTATAAATATATATGGTCCAAGATCATTTTGCAATAAAAACAAGACAATCATTTTAAAGGAGTGTTTAGTTCGAATAATATCCTATGGTAGCAGCAAAAATTGGAGAGTCCTCCTCACCTCCTCCACCTTTGGTTGTAAGTGATGGAAATAATTAAATTTATGATTCTTATATGTTTGATAATGATGATTTAATTTCATATCCAAACATATCCACAAGGCCAAATTGGGAATCAAAAAATATCCAAGTAGCTGGGGAACTAGCTGGGAATCCTAGAGATCCTAGGAGGACTAGATCTCAATTTGAGAGTGCCCTTCCTATCAAGGACCCTTGTTTTGATGATAAGAATTTTCTAATGGTTTAATATGATCCACATACATATGAATATGCATGTGAATAACCAATATGGAAAACAACCATGAAGTATGAATTTCATTCGCTCCAAAAGAATGATACATGGTATCTAGCCATTCCCCCCCCGGGGAAGAAAGCTAGTCAAGTGTAAATGGGTTTTCAAAACTAAATTTGATGCTGATGGTTCTCCTTTGAAATATAATTCAAGTTTAGTGTCCAATTCATTCTCCCAATTCCAAGGCATTGACTACAACGAGATCTTTGTACCACTTACAAAGATGGACTCCATAAGACTAGTTTTGGCCATTGCAAATTCCAAGCAGTGGGAAGTACATCACATGGATGTAAAGATTGATTTCCTACATGGTGATATGAAATAAAAAATATACATGCATCATCCATAACTTTTTGTGACTAATCGATCTCTTGTGTGCAGGTTGAAGAAATCATCGTATGGGCTAAAACAAGCTCCTAGAGCTTGGTATGCCAATATTGATGGATTTTAGCTATCACTGAACAATTGTAGATGCAAGTATGATGCAAATTTTTAATTGAATATGATTCATGGTTCTTAATCATCATTTTATTGTGTGCGTATGACCTATTGATCATAGGAATTTCCAAGAAATAAATTGTCTCCTTAAAGGATGCAATGAACCATGTATTTTCTATGACTGATTTGGGATTGTTAAGCCAATTTTGGGGGCTTAAAATTTATCTATCATATATTGGAATAAAAATATATCAGTCCAAGTATGATTCATATCTATTGAATAATTTCAAAATCAAGGATTGCAAGCCAAGAAATACTCCTTTCCTTTCAAGAGTTAAGCTTGAAGAAGCGCAGTCAACTCGATTGGAAAACAAAACTTGTATAGGAAACTTGTTGGTTGTCTTCTTCATTTGACTCATATTTCACCAAATATATATTATGCATTGAGTGTGGCTTATAGAAACATGTATCATCCTCATGACATCCGCTGGATTTCAGCAAAAAGAATCCTAAACTTTATACAAGGAACAAAAACTCATGGGATTTACTATGTTGCACAATATAGCCTAGAGTTAGTTGGTTTTACTGACTCTGATTGGGCAGGTGATAAAAATAATAGGAAATCAATTTTTGGATATGTTTTTATGCTTGCATATGGACCAATAATTTGGTCAAGTAAGAAAAAAGTGAAATTTCACTTTCATATACAGAGGTGGAGTACATAGGAGTTATGAATGCAGCGACACAATCTTTGTGGTTGCGGGGAATACTTGGAGAGTTTGGGATCGAGACAAATAATTCTACAGTCATCTACTATGACAACCAAAGTACCATTTGTATCTCAACTAATCCAACAGTGAGGCAGCAAACCAAACACATTGAGATTCATATGCACTACATTAGGGGACTTGTGCATGATGAGGTCATTGATATGCAATATTTCCCATGATGAGAGCAAGTTGTAGACATCTTCAACAAGTATCTTTAGAGAGAAATTTCACCAATATTAAGTATTTAATTGGGATAGCTAATCATGTTGTGAAGATATATTGAATACCATATTTCATATAGTTTTGTTCATGTCCATGTTTGAGGGAGGAATTTCCCACGTGTGGTTTTGCCACTTTTTCAGTTTTTTGTATGGACAAGCAGTATGTAAATGGTGACTAAGACTTGTTTCTAGGCCCTACATATATGATATTTTTTTTATATTGTACTTAAATTCAGCCTTAAGAGGGGGGTGTTGGAATAATAAAAACCCATCCCAAGACTTAGGATAAATAAATAATCTCTTTTGATTAATTCCTAGGTACTACACTAGCTAGTTTGCACCCAAACCCAGTTTGAGGTCAAACTTGACAAAAATGCCTCATGGTGAGTTATAAATATTTTGGATAAGATTATGAGAAATCATAGACATCCCAAAAAGGAAACTGTACATTACTACTTTTTCATTCTTTCAATCTTTTCTGCAGTTTTAAGGAAAAAGCTAAAGCTAGTTTTAAGGTAGATTGCCTTGTTTTTTCACTAGCTCACCTCCCTTCTTTTACTCATCTAAAAGTATGATAAACTCAACTTTCCATCAATTATGAGTTATGCACACTCATTTAGAAAATTTGTGAGCCTCTTCACTAATTTGGAAAGTGCTTTATCCACCTATGGGGTATTTTGACTAGTTTAGTAAGCATGCTTTTGTACTGATTCAAAAAGCCTCCTAAAGATTTTGAATCCTTGGAGTATCTATTGTATGAGCAACCTACATCTATTTAATGATGGATAGTGTAAATTATGGACTTCGTAGAATTCCTTGGCCACTAACCTTTCCTTATATTCAAAGGAGAACCATCAACGCCAAGTTTAGTTTTGAAAATCCATTTACACTTGACTAGATTTCTCCCCGAGGAGAGATTGACTAGATCCCATGTATCATTCTTTTGGAGAAGATGAAACTCCTCCTTCATGGTTATTTTCCATCTTGGGTATTCACATGTAGTGGGAAGTACAACACATGGATGTAAAGAGTGTTTTCCTACATAGTGATCTAAAAGAAGAAATATATATCCATCAGCCAGAAGGTTTTGTGAATAATCCATCTCTTGTGTGCAGGTTGAAGAATTCATTGTATTGGATAAAACAAGCTCCCAGAGCTTGGTATCCCAATATTGATGGATTTTTTCATCACTGGACTATTGTAGATGAAAGTCTGATCCAAATGTTTATTGAAGCTAATTGATTGTTCCTTAATCATCATTGTATTGTATGTTGATGGTGTCTTGATCACAGGGAGTTCCAAGAAAGAAATTGTCTCCTTAAAGGATGCAATGAACCATACCTTTTCTATGATTGATTTGGGATTGTTAAATCAATTTTTTGGGCTTGAAATTTCTCAATCAGATATTGGAATAAAATTACATTAGTCCAAGTATGCTTCATATCTGCTGAAGAATTTCAGAATGAAGGATTGCAATCCAAGTGAGACTCCTTTCCTTTCATGAGTTAAGCTTGAAGAAGCACATACAAATCCATTACAAAACAACACATTGTATAAGAAACTGGTTGGTTTTCTTCTTTATTGGACTCATACTCGGCCTGATATATCTGCTGCAATGATTGTGGCTTCTAGACACATGGATCAACCTTATGACATCCATTAGAGGGTAGCAAAAAGAATCATAAACTTTGTACAAGGAAAAAAAACTCATGGGATTCACTACGTTGCACAATTTAGCCTAGAGTTAGTTTGTTTACTGACTCTGATTGGGCATGTGGTAACATTGATAAGAGGTCAACTTCTAGATATGTGCTTTTGCTTGTAGATGGACCAATCAGCTGGTCAAGTAAGAAACAAAGTGCAATTGCACTTTCATCTACATAGGTAGAGTACAAACGAGTTGTAAATGCATCTACTCAATGTTTGTGGTTGCACAGAATACTTGCAGAGTTTGGGATCGAGACATAAAATTCTATAGTCATCTATTGTGACAACCAGAGTACCATTAGTATCTCAACTAATCCAATACTGAGGCAGCGAACCAAACACATCAAGATTCATATGCACTACATCAAAAGACCCTTGCATGATGAGGTCATTGATCTGCAATATTGCCCATTAGCTGAGCAAGTTGCAGACATCTTCACCAAAGTATTTTCAGAGAGGAATTTCAATAATCTAAGTCTTTACTTGGGATATCTGATCATTTTGTGAAGATAGACTGAAGACCATATTGCATACTATTTTTTTCATGTCCATGTTTGAAGGAGGATTTCCCCACTTGTGGTTTTGCCTCTTTTCCTTGTTTTGTATGGACAAGAAGTATGTAAAGGGTGACTTAGACTTGTTTCTAGGCCCTATATCTATGATATTTTTCTTATATTGTACTTAAATTCAGGATTAATAGGGGTATTGGAATAATCAAAACCCATCCCAAGACTTAGGATAAAATAATTAATCTCTTTTGATTAATTCCTAGGTACTACACTAGCTAGTTTGCACACAAACCCATATTTGAGGTCAAACTTGCCAAAGATTCTTCATGGAATGAGTTAGAAAGATTCTGACAACTCACAGATTTCCTAGAAAGGAAACTATGCATTACTTCCTGAGTCTAGTATTTCCATCTTTTCTGTAGTTTTAAGGCAAAAACTAAAGCTAGTTTTAAGGTAGATTGCCTTGTTTTTTGGACCAAATCACCTCCCTTATTTTCCTCATCTAAAAGAATGATAAATTCAACTTTCCATCACTTATGAGATGTACACACTCGTTCATAAAATTCATGAGACTCTTCACTGATTTGGAAAGTGCTTTATCCACCTGTGAGGGATTTTGACTAGTTTAGTAAGCATGCTTTTGTAGTAACTCAAAAATCCTCCTAAAGCTTTCGAATCCTTAGAGTATCTATTATATGAGAAGCCTACATTTATTTAATGATCGCTGGTTTAAATTAATATCATAAAAAAATTGTGGATTTTCACATATTTAGTCTCCTTCTTGGGTGTTTCTTGCATATTTGCAAGCAATTTTGTGAGTTCAATTGTTCTAATCTTGGGCTTAATTTTCACAAGATAGTACTATCCAATGATCGACAAGATGAGATTTATGTAAGAAGATCTGATGATGACTTGACCAGATATGTTGATGGCTACGACGAGAGAGAGAATAATCCTAGTTAAGTGGAAGTGTTGTTGTACTTGTAACTTTAGAAGATATTTTGATGTATATTATCATTGTATGTTGTTGTACCCCGATCGAAGATGTGTTTCTCTCCTTTCAAGATTTCATTATTGTACATAGTCCTTTAGGTATAACCTCTATTGTATGTCACGGCAATAGTCCATAGTATAATATTATGTAATGTACTTTTGGAGTCTCTCTAGGATAATTCAGCCCTGTTAAGGTTAGAAGTTGTCTCGATCAAGTTAGGATGTCAGTCACTTGAAGGGTATAAATAGGGAGGCGCCCTCCCTCATTTATACACAATCACACTCACTCAAGTTAGCATGAGGAGAGAGAGAGAGAGATAGTGGCACAAGACTCCTTCTTATCAGGGTTTTACATCTTGTGATTTTGTCTTAGTGATAGAACTATTCTGAGGAAGTTTGCATGGTTTTCTCCTTTATGGTTTCCCTGGTGAAAATATTTGTGTCTTGTGTATCTACTATGTCTTGTGTATCTTGTTGTGCTTGTTATTCTTTTAGATAAATATCCTAATCAAGTTAATTAGATTAGAAAGACTAACAAGGTGTTTCTGTAGCGACGATTTGATGTGGGAAAATGTTAACATCTCCTAGTGTTTCATAAAGTTGATATTGTTAAGGCACATTTTGAAGAGGCAATTTGGTTTTCTCAACCATAGATAGATTCTCGATGCTATGGGGGTGGTACAAGAATGTTGCATTCGATCAAAGTTAAAAAGTTGAAGGCTATGGTTCTAAAAGTGGATCTCAAAGCTTATGATAGGGTTAGTTGGAGCTTCCTTCAATTGGTTCTATTGCAGTTCAATTTAAGGCATGAGGCAACAAATTGTGTTATTGGCTATATTTACTTGCATAATTTTGTTGTGTTGGTAAATGGTGTTCAATCCTTTTTTTTTAGAATCTACCATGGGTTATGACAAGGGTGCTCATTATCTCCATTTTTTTAACTGGTCATTGAAGGATCAAGTCTTCTTATACTTAAGGCCTGTGTGGAAGGAAAACTAGTAGGGGTTAATATTTTAGAAGCGATCAGGATTATTCATATGTTTTTTATGGATGATGTGTTACTTTTTTGGTAAGGACACCATTGGGGAATGATAAGTCTTCAAAGAATTATTGTATACTTTTAGCAAAGCTAGAAGTATGATGCCTAGTGTTGATAAATTGGGTTTTTACACCTCTTGTATTGGAGAAGATTTTGTGGCTCAGTTACAACAAGTGTTTCCCTTCAAGGTTGGGTTGTTGGAATTAGGTATCAAGTTCTTACGTTAGTTTTAAATCCAAATTGTTATACGATAAACAACTGGATATAGTTGCTAATACAAGGTGAGAAAAGACTAGGAAGCTGGTGTTATCGGTGGTTGTCCTCACGTGGCAGGATGATATTGATCAAATCAATACTTGGAAATATCCTTGGCCTACTCGTTATCTTTGGAAAATATACCAAATTCCATTCCACAAAAAATTCGACAAAGGTGATTCAATTTTTTATGGTTTGGTGCAATGAACCAAAAGAAATTTCATCTGGCTGGTTGGGAGAAAATTGGTCACTTGAAAATCATGGGCGATTAGGGGTTTAAAGAATATTTTTTATTTTGGGAAAGATATGGGTGGGAATAGTTTATGGAGATGCATATTCTTGGGTGGTCTCTCGAGTGACATTATGAAGGAAACATTAATGACATATGCCATTGTGCTGGATTGGTTACACCATGGCCTGTAATCCAAAGTTTTAGGATCGAACATCTAGAACATGCTTGCAAAATCAGTTGAGGTAGTGGTGTGTTAGTTAGCCTAAAATCCAAGGAATGGGTTCTAGAAAAAGGTGGTCAAATATCTTTTTATTGATGGTGCAAACTATTCCTTATTATTTAAGAATGTAATGGCTAAATTTCGTTCAAAAGGTATCTTTGTACTTGCTCTGGTTTTTTACAGAGGCGTGGATTTGCAAAGGGACCAAAAATGGAAATCAATGACCAATTTGAACCTTAATGAAAATATGGAAATTGAATGGAATCATTTCATACACGAACTTCAGCATAGACGATGCTAAATGAATAATGCAAAAGAAGCAATTCTTTGGTCATGGAATGTTAACAATGGTTAGGTTACAACAAAGCTCACCTACGATGTAATAGATGTTTCCAAGTGGGATGACAGGGCGAAGTGGTGGCACACATGGTTCTGGAAGTGGAATTTTCCCTTGAGAATAAAAATTTTATGTTGGTATTTGATGGATAAAAATATGTCAACTTGTTAAAATTTGGTTAAACAAGGATTTATGGGTCTTCGTTTTTGTGTATTATGCAGAAAGGACTCTGAAAGCATTGAACATTTTTTCTGTCCCATGAATTTACACAGTGTGTTTGGAGGGAAGTGCTTAATATTACCAATTCGACCAAAAGATGGTTTCAACACCATTTTGAGAATTGTTTCCTCTCATAGATATCTCACGACAATCAATGCACAAAACTCCATGCTTTTATTAGCTCAGCGACTTGGAAGCACATGAATGATGTTTCGTTCAAAGACATGCCAAAAAATCATATGAAGGTAAGTTTGGTAGCAGTCATCACTTATAAAGAAGTTAAGAAGATAACAGTAATTTCGAAGAGAAGGAATGCCAATCCTCTCATATTCGATACATCGATGCCTATCAACATTTTTTATGGGATCTCTTATAATGGTGGCATGATATCAAGGTAGGAATTGTATTAAAAATGTTATTGTTTCATCATTTTAGCCGGTGGATAAGATGTCGCAAGGGTACTAAAATGAAGAGCGAATTAGTGGCCTTTTATGGTCTCTGTCATTTCACTTAACACAAAAACATTCAAAGCTTAATGATCGTGGGGGTATCCAAAGTAAATTTTCACTAGGCTCAACTTAAAGTTAATCTTTAGGTTGTGCAATTGGAATGGTGGTAGACTAGAATCCAACGTCTTTAAACAATCTTTCCAAAGATTAGGATTATGCCATGTTTACCGGACTCAATGGAGGGTCTCATGTTTTTTGAGGAATGGAGAGATCAAATCTAGGTTATTCAGGGCTCTTTAGATTTTTTTTAATCACGAATACTAGGGTGGCTTCCCTAGGTGGACACTTTTTTTTTCCGTTATGTTTCTTTTTATTTTTCTCGGTTTGTGTCCGAATTTTATGCAAAAATCCTACAAATATATGTGTGCTTAAAAAACACACATGAGGATATGTAAACTCTAATTATATACACTACTACTAATGAAATAACAACTTTAATTATATACACTACTCCTAATGAAATAACAAGTATAGTTTTCTTCTCGGAAAAAAATAAATAAATATTGATTTATTGTTTTTTTTACAAGAGGAATCAACAACTGAGGTCGAGGTTGGTACTACAGTGACATGGAGTCCATGAATCCAATCCCACTACCACTATACCCCTAGGCGCATCCACAGGGCCAGAACCATGGCACATGGGTAGGTTTGAGGGGGATATGAACATGAGACCTTAGATTTACAACAATTAGGAACTTTATTTATTGTTTTTTAAATAAATATTAAAAGTTTAATATTTAAATACTAAAAATAATATTTTATAACTTTTGAATTAAAATAATATAATTCTTTTACTCATTTATAAAATAATTGATATAATAAAATTAAATAAACAATTCAATAATAACAAATAGTTTTCCAAATAATATTGGGCCCACATTAATATAGTCAAATTTGATAAATAATTTTGAAGTCAAAATAACCTAACTTACCCCTCAAATGTAAATCAATTATTTTGTTTGAGATATAGTCCCATCCTCATATGTAGGATTTAGTCCATCATCATGTTATAAGTTTAAACCTAGCGAGGAAATGATTGAAAAAATAATTAAAATATTTAAGCTAACCGACTTACAAACAAAAAACAATTCCATATAGGCCTGGCTATATGGCTTTATGTCCGTTAGCCCAAAGCTAGCTATATATATTTAATGTCTTTTAGCGATTTCGCAATTCTTTCGTCATAGTGTCATCAACTATGACTTGACTTGGTTTGTCTGGTTTCGCAGATTGCTTTGCTCTGGCAAGGATAACGCCAAAGCAGCTACCAGAGCTTCTGATAGTTGGCTGGATATACATTATACAGCTTCTGATAGTTGGCTGGATATACATTATACATTTTAGACAACCAGACATTAAGCTTTTATCATTCAAATTCTAATTCTACTGGAGCATTTGGATTTTCATTTTGCGAGTTTGGGTATATTGACTGTTTTTCATACATTGTGTTTTGTCTTGCTATTTTGCCGAGGAAATATGGAATCGTCTAGCTATTCAATGAATTCCAAGAGACTCTTCACAGAGAAGTACTGTCTCAGTCCTCTACAGAAACATGGTGTTTCAATGAATGGTCACAGGGTATGGATATTTTCATTTTGCTGTTTTTCTATAGATACTTTCTATGCTGAAAACATGCAATTCCCCGATTTGGGTTTATTGCAATGAAGTGTATCCAGGGCGAAACATTGTTATGAAGATTTAAATATTATTCAGAGAATATCACTCTCCCATCTTAATAGTCAAACTAATACCCAGTGGACACTTTTTTATTTCGTGGGATGATCTGTTGGAGTTGTGTTAATGAGAAATTGGTTTTATTGTTTTTGCTGTGGCAGAGCGACAGATTCATCCCGGCAAGAGAATCCATGGATTTTGATGTAGTTAGATTCATGATCACGCGGAAAGAAAAGGAAAATGGCCATACCCATACACCCTACCCTTTCCCTTCCAAAAACGCATACAAGAAGGAGATGGCAGCAACTTTATTGAAGAATGCAAATGCTGCAGACAACAATTGCAGAATTTTTTCTTTCAAAGGAAAATCATCGACTGCTTCCCAGGCTTCACAAAAATATGTGTCAGTTAATCTCCCTGTTACCAAAAGAGCATGCAGATATATTTCTCCGGTAAAGCTTGGATTTCATATTTTGTTTATAGTCATTTTCATTAGACATTCCATAACCAGATCCTAAGTTCCATTGATGTTTATTAGTTATTGAACTAAGCCCTAGATCCTATTTGTATTTGTGTGGGAAATGGATTTTGCTTGCTATTACCGCAGTGTCCCATTTGGATAAATGTTTTACGGTCTTTTTTCTTTTTTCAGAGTCCTGATGGGTACACAGTTGTATCAGCTGCAGCAGATGAAAGACTCGGGTTTTGGAAAATCTTTGGAGCCCCAGATACCTCAAAGAATGATAACACTAACGACGCTGATACGTCAAAGAATGATAACACTAAAGACGCAAAAGTGGCTTTTAACAATTTTCATACTCACATCCGCTAAGAACGTACCAGTCAAAATTTATGGAATCAGGATGGATGGTCAGCTGCAATTAATGTTTTGTTTTCTCTTTAGAAATCTCTTTTGCAGCCACTCTGTAGTTTTGTACTTTATTACTTCCTTTGGTACTCGTATAGAATGAATTCTGTAATTTATCTTCTGTGAACCCTGATGCAACAATGTTGTAACAACTTTGTGAGACAATGAGAAGATTTAAAATGGTTTTGGCAAGTCTTTGGCGCTTCAAACAATATTAAAAAATGATACATCATGGCTGTGAACACGTATCTCATTCACATCTATAAAGAAGCCTCCATGCTTCCACAGATGCTAAGATGCTGCGCAGATGAATTGATGATGCTCGATGCCGTAGATAATTATTAATTATTTATCTTCGTTAGCTATAAAGAACTTATTGTGAAATTTTTTAATTGAGATAAATTTTGAAGGTTTAGTGGTTTTGTAACTATATTTTTATGTCATGTAGATGCTTATTTCTGTATTAGTTGTTTTATTTAATTCATCTACTCTCACATATTATATTATATGCATTCTGATACAACGTTGATCATAATAACTAATTATATACATAGATACTACTTTGCCTCGACACATAGGCATTATACTGTCTAATTTGTTTGTCTTGCATTGTATACTTGGCATTGCCATTTAAGAGCTATACACGGTGAATTGTTTCTCTTTGCTAAACATGTTACTGAAGAGCATCCAAGATTCCTTCAAGGAAAACGGGATCATGCCAACAATCTAAGATGTGCAAGAATGCGTTCATCTCTGTCAAGAAGGATCATACATATAAGAGTAGCATGGTCCCTCAATTGCAATTTTTATTTCCACATTCTAAGCTGTTTTTTGTTGTTGTTGGTTCTGTACCTTGATAAGTTGCAGTTCAATTTACCAGAACAACTAAATTTGTCTAGCTGTGTTTCATCTGTCATGAATTGTCTTGTATTGCATTCTTCACTAACTATTGCCTCATTGGAGGCCTTCACTTTGGGCATTGATAATCAATATATATTGATTGTCTTCCCCATTATCTTTTATGGCAATGGCATTTTTAAATGCCACCATTCTATTATAAATTTTTTCATAGTTTAGCATCTTAAATTGGAAATCAACATGAAGCTTTTATGTGATTAAGGTTTAAGACATTGGGAAAAAATGTTCATCTGCATTACTTTCAAGAGAATGTTAATGTTTTGAAAGGGCAGTGCGTATATGAGGATCTGAAAATAGTTTAGCTTTCAAAATTCTATTGTTATTATGTTGTTTAGATTCTACATTAAAATCCAAAATTGAATCAAATAGCTAAAAGTTCAGTTTTTTGTGTATTTTTATTTAATATATCTGAAATATATTTTGGGCTCTTCAATTGGCATAATAATAAATTGGTTCGTTCCACAAAATTTTAAAACTATTTTGTGCTTACAGTGGGTGAACTTTTGGCATTTAATTTCTGATTTGTTTAATATGGGTGAACTTTTGGCTCTCATTTCTGATTTAGGCCCAGCCCATATATTCAAGAATACAAACCAAATTACATTATGCATTATGCAGCTATACCAAATAGATTACAAGGTTCATAAGGTTATCATTGTTAACTCTAGAGTATGCATGATATCTTAGGATAGACATGAATATTTCAAGCAATTGGCTACAAGTACAAAACAAATTACATTACGGATTATGCAACTATACCAAACATGATTACAAGGTGAATAAGGTTATCATTGTTAACTCTAGAGTATGCATGATATCTTAGTATAGGCATGAGTTATTTCAAACAATTGGCTGTAGGATTGTTACCAAGATTCTTTTTCCATGAATCCCTCATAATTTGCTGGAGGAAATTGATGAAGATTTACATGCATAGGCTTCCCAAGAAAATATTATCATTCATTATGTAGGATGTTATGAAGACAATGTACACTCGTCAAAGAGATGATAGTAGAATAATTGCAATAGTTGGTTTTGGTTTTAGGAAAAGAAGAATCACCATCATTTTTCAGTTTTAATTCATAAATAATTGGTATCATGGTTGAAGATGACAATATTGTGGATTAATAGTGTAAGGAAGAGGAAGACAAAGACATGAAGATGTCGATGATAAGGTTGTTTTACATCAAGTAAAATTCCATGAATTACCCAATATTCATGTAACATCATGAATGTTACGGACAACTATACAAGTATGCATTTTATTATGCTCATGTATTGGGATGATAAAGTAATAAAGGAAGGGATTCATTTACTAATGCTTAATATCATTGTTGAATGATTGAATAGAGTTAAATTATTATATGTGAATGTTACCGTTGTATGACAAAGGCATGAATCATAATATATGACAATAATGCTTGTCATTGTTTGAATGTATTCATGTTTTGTTGGAGCACCTTGTGTGAATGTTTGTTTGTTCTAATAATGTACATTTAGTGAATGATATTACATTGTATTTAATATCTTGATTATATGCATGAGTACTCATAGTTTGTTTGTCTAAATGAAATATTTGTCAAGGATAATAGATTGTAGATCTGAATGTCTTGGATAGGAAGTGAGTGCAATCCCATAATGGAAACTAATGATTATTTCCATGAGGAACAAAGGTTATGAGAAGATTTTTATAATTGTGAAATCTCGTTTTTGTAAGAAACATATTTAAAAGTTGGATTGTGTTTTTCATGATGATGTCTCATGGTAATTGTATTTGTATGATACAAGTGACATGATGAATCTATGTAGTAAGGGAAAATGATGTTTGTTGAGCTAGAACCTGTGGAATAATGCTATTGCGATGAGAGAAAAATCCCTTTAACATGCCACAATCACCTTATTCTATGTTTATGATTGATCCATAGAGGATTCACAAATGATGGATTCCCAAAGGGACTACTTAGTAGGGAAGGGAATTCTCAATCTTGGAGGGTGATTCACTGTAAGAAGAGGATACTTGAATGACTCTATGTTGAGAGATTCATGTTACATGATAGATATGATCATGAGTGCATTATATGCATTGAGCATGTCAAAGAAAACATTGAATTTAGTCTTGTCACTAGTAGCCAAATGGAGAAGATACCTATTCATACAAGATAAACTTATCCCATGATGTTTAGTGTATATCTTGTATTTGGCAATATTTGGTTGTATCAGTTCTACCATGAAACATGGGAATTGGTTATGACTCCTAAAATTCCTCCCCATGCTTTAAATATGTGAGATGTATGCCTATCAAGAAGTCATAAATTGGAAGCACAGAGGAGAAGTATTATGTACATAGTGATTATGTACCTATCAACTTGATTTCCATATTACAAAGGAGATTGATATTTTGAAGTTATTTTACAACTATGTCTTAGTATTGTATCTCTTCATGTAGCATAATCGAGTTGGGAGGCCACCCTAACCTATCGAGAGGGATCATAAATCCATCCTACTGAGAGGGATCATAGATGAGTACATCAATATGCCTAGTTTGATGGGATTAGGTGATGTGTCTCAACTAACCTTCTAAGAAATTTATGAATCATGTAAGATGTATTCCCATGGACAAGTTACAAATAGTAAGGGAACAAGAGACACTCTTTCCAAATTTTCCAAACTAGTCATAAGTGGGGTCACTAGGGATGAATTAGGGAACTTGTTAGCAAAATTTAAATTTTACAATTAGATACTTTAAATATTAAAAAAAACTATGAATAAGAGAATGCAACTTTATCCATATTTTTCTCTAAATGTAGAAAGAAACATTAATTGAAAGAGTTGTTGTAGATCTATCTTTCTTGTTGTAGATCTAGTTGTTTGCTTGTCTTTGGTTGTGTTTCGTACTAGGTTTTTGTATAGGACAATGATTTCTTTCACAACTTTTAGTTTTGGGCAATTTTGGACCACCGTGTATTGTTTGTTCATATGTGCACATGCATCGTTTCCACAGAGAGAGCCATTGGGCCCTACTTTGGGGAAAAACTCTCTAAAATTAGTTTATATTTGTACTAACTATCTCTTTTGGGAGAGAAAGATGGTTTACATTCTTAGGATTAAAAATCTATGGTTCTTAGTTCAGGGTGAAACTAAACAAATTAATGGTAAAAACCTAGATACATGGGAAGATAGATGTTATCAAGCAAGGGGACTCATCATATAAACTATTTATGATAGTTTACATATACATACTAAGGATAAGGATAACCCAATTGAGGTATGGAAAAATTTAGCTTCTTTATTTGATAAAAATGTTGATGTTTCTACATACTCTCTTGAAAAAAAAATCTATGAGTTTCGCCCTAAGTATTTTGATAGAATAGCCTTTTGTTGCTGAAATTAAAACTTATATTTAAATGTTAAATAATTGTGGTAGTGATTACAAGAAAAATGATAATTCCCTACATATTCTTGTAGAACAAACGTTACTTGAACTTCATATGATATGTTCATCCAAACCACAAATAGAGTTATTGAAATGTCTAAAGGTATTTTGAAACCAACTTTTGAATATTTTTTTAAAGGTTTGATAAGTGAGAAAGATAGATTAATTCATTCTCATCAATTATTTAAGAGTAAAGCTCTAATGACACATAATAAAAATAATCCTAATAGATCTTTTAATGAAAACACTAAATCACATATTAAAGCATCAACCCCTCACCCTTATAATGATGATGATTCTTCTAACATGGTATCTAATAAAAAGGAAGTATTGTGGAAAAACTAACCACCCTCAGAAGATTTGCTTTAAATTGAGACATGAACTAGATAAAGCCAAGCATAAATCCCCCAATGAACAATCCATAGCCTTGTATTTCTATTCTATTCAACTTAGTAAATATTATTCTTCTATGGATTGGGTAATGGATTTTGGTTCTTCTAATCACATGAATGGTTCATTTTCTTTATTTGCATCCTCTCACAGTAATAGGAATACATCACAAAAAGTTTCAATTAGTGATGATCAATATCTTTGAGTAAGGGGATATGGTAATGTTAAAGTTCATAATGGCATATTGGAAGATGTTTTTCATGTTCAAGGAATTCTGATCAATTTTCTTTCTATATATTATGCTTCTCCAAAAAGTTATAAATTTAATGTTTGGGAAGATAAATAAGTTTTAAATGATATTAAATGAAACTCCACAATTGTTTCTTTAGGTCCTATTGATCATGTTGGTTTATATAAGTTTATTGGTCTTAATTCTTGTAAAAATCAACCTTTTTAATTCTTATGTTGTTCATTCTCATGACAAAAGTAGGTAAGGTCACTCGAATTATGGAAAAACACAAATGATTTCTAAAATGGTACTTGGCCTGCCTTAAATTTCTTCCACTAAAGGTGTTTTTGAAGGTTGTGTTCTTGGTAAATATCATAAGGGTTTGAATGATTAAATAGGGTTAAATTCCTATATGTGGATGTTACCATGGTATTACAAAGGAATTACTCCTAATATATGACAATAATGCTTGTAATTGTTTGAATGTATTGATGTTTTGTTTTATCATGTTGTGTGAATGTTTGTTTGTTCTCATAATCCATATGCAGTGAATGACATTCCATTGTATTTAATATGTTGATTATTGAAGTTGATTGACTTAATCTTGTGACATAATTTTAGAATCATTTCATATGCTTCTATGATTATATGCATGAGTACTCATAGTTTGTTTGGCTAAATGAAAGACTTGTCAAGGATAATAGATTGGACATATGAATGTCTTGGATAGGAAGTCAATGAAATCCCATAATGGAAACTAATGACCATTTCCAGAAGGAACAAAGTTATGAGAAGAGCTTCATAATTCTGAAATCTGATTTTTGTAAGAAGCATACTTAAAAGTTGGATTGTTTTTTTCATGATGACATCTCATGGTAATTGTATTTGTATGATACAAGTGACATGATGAATCTATCCAGTAAGTGAAAATGATGGTTGTTGAGCTAAAATGTGTGGAATAATGCTATTGTGATGATATAAAATGCCCTATAACATGCCCAAATCACCTTATTCTATGTTTATTAGAACAATACAATGGGACACCTTTGTAGTAAGAATATACAAGTTTGCACTTTTCTTGAGCGATAGAGGATTCACAAATGATGGATTCCCAAAGGGACTACTTAGTAGAGAAAGGAATTCTCAATCTTGAAGGGTGATTCACTGTAAAGAAGAGGATAATTGAATCAATCTATGGTGAAATATTCATGTTACATGATAGATATGATCATGATTGCATTATATCCATCAAGCATGTCGAAGAAAACATTGAATTTAGTCTTGTCACTAGTAGCCAAATGGAGAAGATACCTATTCATACAAATAAGTATTGGGATAAATTGCATACTTTATCTTGGGTTATGATTATATTTGGTTTGGTTAACAATTTGAAATTTATGTATTGGAAATCATATGGATGCCATACTTAATGCATAGAAATGCTAAGATTTTCATGTTTACTTTGATGATTCTCTTAGATATAGGTTGGAATCCTAAAAGTTTTGGAGGTGTGTCAATGTAGTGACGAGCATGACATTGCGAATACAAGTGAAGAATGAACACATAAAGTACTATTGAAGAAATGAGAACACCATGGAAAATGTTATTACAAGAGGGAGGGGACATATTGTTCTAGTTTTAACCCTTTGGAAACAGTGCTATTAATTTTGTATAGATTGTAATTATTCTCTTCATTACTAGGTTTTCTCCCCTTGCATGTGTCATATACCAATTTTCCCATTTAATAAATAAAATAAGAATAATAATATGTAAAAAAATAAAATTAATTAGTGTTGGGCATGAGTTTTGATATGTTTTTCACTCTTAGTGATGCCCTTTTTGACCTTTTACTCCTATTTCACCTTCTTATCATTACTCTTGCTATAATTACTTATACTTTCAAAGGATACATGGAAAAAAACTCAAGAAATCTAAGTGTAGTAAATTGTCTTTTTTTCATGATTTTTTATTTTTTTAATAAAGCTATAGAGTTAGAATCGGTTTTACCAATGATGGTCATAATAGTTCCATATCTTGTAACCCCATTATAGATCCAGTAACCTATCATAGATTGGAATATTAAGGCTTCTCCAAGAGAACATCTTGCACATGGGTTTTGTTACTAGATTCTCTAAGATGGTTTTGTGTTGCTCAAATAGTCTCCAAGCTAAATGAATAGAGTGCTATCAATCAAAATTCCAGTCAACTTTATTCTTATACATGAATTCGTGCATAGGTCGAGTTCATTTCTAGGGGAGAGGGATATTTTGATGCATTACATGTCATGAAAATATCATGTAGTAAGGATATGCATATCTGATTTAGTAAGTTTAATTTTTGGTAGCTTAATCATATTCTGAACATTATTTGCAAGTTTCCATTACATGTTTTCATATATTTCCATTAACAAGTGTGTTGATCATCTATAGAAATCAATTACTCATTGAAGGTTGAAGCACTAATTTGCTGATAATTTGTTACATGAACAACTAATGTCCTTAAATGAGTTGAAAGACCATGATCTATACTTACAATATCACTTTAATAAGCATCAATCGAGTGATCAAATATATCTAATTAGTGTGATTGGATTATTCCTTTATTAGTTTTCGTGATAAGTGTGCCTAATTCATTAAGATCTTATTGTAATCAAATTATTTCAGTGGGATAGAAGTCATTAATGCACATTGATTTTTTCCATTTCACAACCTTGCATTCTCCTATTGATAATAAAGTGTAACAAAATTTGAAGCATATAAATTGTAGTACATTTTGGGGTGATTGATGAGAAATGCTAAAAAGCAATTAAAAACATTGATAGTTTTTATTTCTCTAGGTTTGTATTGAATATATTTCTTCTTTTTTTTTGTTTGATTTCTTTTCATACAAAAATTCTAGATCCGATGGAGTATAGTGTGTAAGGCACAAAACAACCTCATTATAGTATTCCTATTACAACATTCTCACTAGCATTATTTGATTTCAATGCAATGAAAACACAATAAATTGTTGTCAAACATTGTAGAACATCATGTTGATCATTAAGTTTTGTTTAAGTCATATACTCACCTAGTCAAATAGGTCTTTATGAAAATTTGTGCCAAGCTTGACACCCCCCAAGGATGAAGCTATATATGGGACCTTCCACAAACCATGTGAATATATATTATATATGTTCACATGAATATACTGATGCAACGTGTTACTTTAAATAACATGCCATTTTATCAAGTTGTACCGATGCTTCTTATGCTTACAACTTCGGTAGTAGAAGTATTGTATATCCTACACCAAATATGAGTAATCATGGGATATAAAGATAATAACAAGAATTGGAAAAGCTCAGAAACTTGCATCCTATTTACAAGAAGTGGTGGCATCTTGAACTTACCCTTACTTGAGCTTTTGTTAAACCTAGAGATGCATAGTTGGGATCCTCTAGATATTCTCTATTTGGAAGGACTCAAGACCCCATGCAGGGTCCCTCACAACTACATCATATCACAAATATTATTAGTACCATGAAAAATGATGATAAGAGATAGAACATATATTCAAAAAAAGTAAATACTACATTATTTTTCTAACAAACTCGTGAATTAAAAAACATCACCAACTCATTTTTTTCATTAGCTTATAGAAAAAATTAGATGAAATCTAATAGATGTAATAAATTGTGTTCATCCTAGTTCCATTATAAATAAGAAATGCAAATATTACATTCTAGATTTGTAATACAACAAGTATACTAAGGTCTTCACTCAATGAATAATATGAAATGAATCATAACTAGAACTGAAACCCTCCCAAATCCTAAAATGAAACAATTTTACATTTGGCATAAATTGGGAAAGGACCCATGCCTCATGTGAACTTCTTTATCTCCTGAATAGAAGTGATTTAGACTATGAGCACCCTAAACTAATTTGTTATTGGTTTGTATCATCTGTCTAACACACTTATGGATTCTCCCTATAGTGCACCCATAAATGATCATCGCTAATACACTTCTTATGGTGTAATGTTGTACTAATCCAACATTGTTTTTCTCCTTGTTTATTACAAGAATTAGGGTTTGTTGGTTGGTTCAATTTCATCCTTGTGGTCTCTTACGAACCTCAACATGGTATACAAGAGACTGTGGGAATTCCTTATCATTTCTCTATTGTTTTATGTCCACAACTAGGGTTTATGTCCTAGATGCAACCCTATGGTTTATTGACCTGCTATTGTGTTGATTCAATGGACATTGATAAAATTATCTTATCAATCTTATCTTTTGTCATCCATAGCTACATGCCCATGGTTTATTGTTAAACATTGAATTGAGTAGTGATATTCTTGTTCAAGTATACCTATAAATAAGATTGTGCAACTAGATTTTGATGACTTATATATTACAATATCGCTATGTAAGCATTGCTTGCTTACTTGTTTGTTGTGGATGCTTAATTTCATTTGATTATACCCTTTCTCAAACTATTATAAGTATTCCATGTCTCGATTGCCTTACCTTTTTTATTTCGAACATCATCTTTCCTTAATCCATTTGCGATTTTATTACATCATTTGTATCTCGAAGATGCATTTGTTTTGATTCTTTGTACTTATATTTATGCAAGCAAGGCAGAAACTAGGGTTTTGGGGGAAAAATTAGAGGATACTTGAAGTGTTGTTGTTTGATTCCTTTTGTGAGATGGGGGTAGATCCTAGAGCATGTGACAAATAAAACCTAGAGGATAATTGGAGATCTTTGCTTAGATAGCTTGTGTGAGGCATGCTTAGTGAAATAACAAAATTGGACTTGATGGTGTTGGTGATATATTTTTGTAGATCCTTTAGTGTGTCTAGAGAGCATGGTGGGTAGTCAAACATGCAAACCACGAAGGAAGGTTGCAAGTTGACACGAGCTCTATCAATGCCATGAATAAACAAGGACATTCTGACAATTGTGGGGAAAGAGATAATATGTGTATACATATGTAGGATCCCATATGTCTTGCAAATGAAAATGGATCTTGAACATAAATAGGTTTGTGAAACTTGATTTCAACGACTTCTATCTGACAATATCACTATGTAAGAATTTCTTTGTTATGTATATATTGTTGGTGCTTACTTTAATTTGATTTTACCTTTTCTCAAACTATCATAAGTAAGTGAGAAATGGATGATTCCTTACCTTGTGAGAGGCTTGGAAAGTAGGATAATATTCTTTAGTTTCATAACAATCCCCAGGAAATTGTGAAAATTTAGATGACATGCAAGCAAGTTGTAGAAAGGAACCACCATAGCCATTCATTGATCTCCTCTTTGTTTAGAGAATAGTTTAATATTCTCTAATGAACACGACCAAACTTGTGAAGGTGGAAGCCCTTCTGGCCCTTGCCCCCCCTCACATCACTCTCAATCACCCATGTCCAATGCATGTACTTGAAATGTTTTTATGTGCAAGCATGCATATTTCATCATAAATAAACATTTACCATCCACTCAATAAAAGATGGCATTCATTAAACCATTCATTCATTCAATAGGGAAAAAATATGGATGACATTATATTATCAAAAATAATTTCACAGTATTTCTTGAGTCACTTCTTAATATATATATTTTTACTATTTACAATAACAACAAGAAACTCATCATCTAGAACTTATTGTTTAGTTATTGGTGGTTCATCAAATTATCATGATGACTTCATAATAGAGTACTCGTGAAGTGGATTTTGCCAAAAGGGGTCCATATTTGCTGCAATAATTTGAAAATGTTGCATTGATATATTCTGGTATTATAATGACTCGGTATTTCATTTAAAAAAACATTACAAATGTGTTTTTTTACCTAATGTGGCCACATCATGTACTTTATATTCCTATCTAGGATCAACCTTTACAGTGTGACCCTTGACATGCTCTGCAGTTGAAACATGAAAAAGTACAATTAATGTTCACCATCTGCAATGTAATATTTAACATTGTAGCATATGAATAAATTCATTACGAGGAATTGAAGCATGATCTTTGATTGGTTGTTGTTCATCCTCCACATTTATTGGATTGTTGCTTTCCTACTCAAAACATAGTCAATATTTTACGGAAATTATTTATAATGAATAGATTGCACAAGTAATAAATCTTCATTAAACTATACAGATTTCATATACATGTGTGCAAGATAGATCACCAAAAGGCTGTGTTTTGCAAGACAAGATTTTTCAGCGATCAAGTCTTCCTTCGTGGGAACTTCCTTGAATCAGTCGGCCTACATATTTGCATAAAATCATAAATTTACCTTATGAGGTGCAATAAAATGAAAATAATTTTCAATTTATTATTTGGAAGCATTATTGGTTTTTCGATACTTACAATTTGTGCCACCAAATTCGAATAACCACCAGGCCCAAGCTTGTGCTGACCAATTTTTTGTTCTCTTTCCCTTGATGTGTCAGACAACCTATGAAAGTGTTGAAATACGTTATATGTTCCAAATTTGATATATAAACTAATAATAATAAGGTTTAGAAATAGATTGTGGAAAGTATTATATACCTCCGTGTGCATGGCGATAGCTTTCCATGTTTTCTTAGATCACTCTTGTTTCAATATTACATTAGATATTTCTACTCTCTAGCTCGAATGATCAAAGGGTGCTCATACCTAGGGTTCCTTTCTTGGTGAACCCTATATTGGTCTGAGACAATATTCATATGTTGTCCAACCTTCTTTAGGACCAACATCGCCTTTGCCACTAGTGTGTGGTCACATAAAATCTTTTAAATACAAACCAGATTTTATAAGTTCACCATCATATGCAAGTAAAAATTATAAAGTACTAAATGAATTTATATTATGATTCAATATTCCACAACTTACTTCCAAGGCATGAGATCTCTTTACAAAAACATCAACCTTGGCTCTAATCTCATATGTCTGCAGCTGAATGAATAGCAGATGAAGGATATCCTCATTAATTTCTCTCAAGGTCTTCCCTATCATGTTAATCGGGTCTAGAGAAGAACCAATGACAACATCACGCATCAACTCATCCACATCAAAAGCTATTGATTTCTCTCATGTTGTTTCATACGCCGAATCAGTGGTCTACAATAGAAATATATAAAACATTACTAACATAAAGCAATAGACTGAGGAAGAAGGTATATTAACAAAACATATCGATCATTATAGATCAATAAAATTACAATTAGGTTTACCTGATGCTTTGATTCTTGTGTCACCTGATCCACGGCTGCGAACGTGCCCCGATCGTCCCCAATGAGTTAGTAGAATTCCAATGAATTATACCTCCCGCTGCAAGGATCATCTACTCATCGGATCAATGGTTATACGGGACCTTCCCCAATAATAGGGAGGTTCTCCTTACAACACCGTGCATAAAAACCATAGAAAAAGTTATCTAAATGAAACCAAAATACTCACGGTAACAACATAATAAGAAAACATTTTGACGTATTTAAATTGTACAATTACAATTAGTTATATTTGTTCCCCCGAGTCTATTGTTGTCTGGTCAACTGTTCGGTGGTTTCCCTAATAAACACTTTGCAACAAGTATATAGATAAAACTATCTGAATGAATCAAATATACTCTTGAAAAAACACAACAATTTTTTTTTGTTCATATTAAACTTGTACAATTGCAGTGATGTATACTTCTTGCCTCGAAGAAGGTCTGGTATCATCTACTGCTAGGGAGGTGCCCCTTACTACACCTTGCTTGAAAAAAATAGAAACAATTATCCAAATGAAACCAAAATACTCACAAAAACAACATAATGATAAAACATTTTGGTGTATTTAAATTGTACAATTACAATAAGGTATACTTGTTGAAATGAGGCCATTGTAGTCTATCAAATAGAATGGTGGTTTTATCGATCAACACTTTGAAAAAAATATACAAATAACATTATATAAACCAAACGAATATACTTAAGAAGAAACACAGAAAAAAATATTTTTTCAAATTATGTTTGTACTATTACAAATATGTATACATGGTGCCTCATGGAAGTTGTACTCGTCTGACCATATGCTTGGGACCTACCCCAATCTAGTAATAGGGAGGTGCCCCTTACAACACCCTGCATCAAAAACATATAAAAAATTATCTAAACAAAACCAAAATACTCACGGTAACAACATAATAAGAAAAATATTTGATGTATTTAAATTGTACAATTACAATTAGGTATACATGTTTTCCCGAGTCTGTTATTGTCTGATAAAAAACTGGGTAATTTCCATGGTCAACACTCTACAACAAGTATATACATAACATTATCCAAATGAATCGAATATACCCATGAAAAAACACAACAATAAAAAAGATTTTGTTCATATTAAATTTGTGTGGTTGCATCGATGTATACCTTCTTCCTCGAGGCATGTACAATATCATCTACTACTAGGTAGGCTCCCCTTACAACAACCTACTTTAAAAACATAGAAAATATTATCCAAACGAAATCAAAATACTCATGGAAACAACATAATAAGAAAACATTTTGACGTATTTAAATTGTACAATTACAATCTGTTATACATGTTTCCTCGAGATTGTTGTAGTATGATCAACAGCTTGGTGGTTTCCTCGGTCAACACTCTGCAACAAATATGCAAATAACATTATATAAACCAAATGAATATACTCATGAAAAAACACAACAAATTTTTTTTTTCAAATTATATTTGTACTATTACAAAGATGTATATCTGCTGCCTTGAGGAAGTTGTACTCCTCTGACCAACTGTTGGGAGATGCCCCAATCACTACGCTATGAAGTAAATATAGAAAATTTAAACAAAATTATAACAATAGTCTAACAAAAAATCCTTAAAATATAAAAAAAAAAATAGTTAAAATGTTGGGTAACTTGTTAGATGTGCCACTCCCATAGTAATTGTGTTTGTATCGACTCGATTCAAAATGCAATTTATAAGAAACTATTCCCATGCATCTATTGATTTAATGGAACATACAAAAACACGGTTTCCTTCACGTCCCTAAAATATGTAGTTGGGTTTATTAATTGTAGACCCTCGTTGTGTACTGTTTATAAACCCTGCAATATTCCTTGTGGCTTTTGGCCTTCCGTCAATGTACAACATTGCTCCTTTATGTTGAACTTTGTCTTTTGGCTATAAATAATTTCCTTAAAATCCATATATGTGCATACTTTGTGTATATTAGAATAGGCACACCCAATCTTTGTAGTTGTAATAGGGTCCAACATACTCCATCAAATATGTACATCTATCGTAATCGACCATGATGCGATCCATGCAAAACAACCTAAACCATGTAATGGTTATGGTGCAATTCGATATATTCTCTTGTTCACACAAAAATGTGTGCTTAGTTGAGGAATATCCTTGGGTACCCATTGTTCACTAGATGTTTGTACCTCAAGGGCACCTTGATGTCACCTATTGTCTCATCATCATAGGATCATAACCCCCCTTCTGTGAGAAAAAATTCCATGTGTTTATGGAATTTTACTCTGATATTTTGACATCTACTGGATATAACGCTTGTAGGCAACTAGATGTATGACTTTAATCTAGTCTTACTGAGCTCCCCTTGCTTGAGGAATAAGGATATAACAAATACATGTTTGGTTCTACCTGCAACATGGGAAAAAATTTCAAATAGGATCTTGTTGGGCATGCATAATTCATATGAGAAAATTACAAGGCATTAAGGCATGCGTTTTTCAATATCATCATACATAGTTAGCAATTCTCCCCCAAGCTTGAAAATGCATATGTTGACTAGTAAGGGATTTTTCCTTTAATTGTCTTACATGTTCCAAATTGGAAAAAATGCCACAAATAATTTTTGAATGCCTCGAGTTCGTATAAGAAGGAATCATCAAAATTTTGAGCCTATGTGATGTTAAACTATGTGATACATAGTTTGAAATAATCATGGAATATGCTTTGAGATTTAGATATAAAAATGTGGACATAATGTAATGGAATATGCTTTGAGATTTGGATTAAAAAAAGAGTAAAGGCGATCCCAATTCTAAAAGAGGATGATGATATTGTGCTCTAAGGTGATATATTTTTTACATTCTCAAAGATATAAGTCCAATAAACATATATCTACAATAATGTAAGGTCTTATGGATGTTGAAATTACTTTATTCCAATAAAATACTATATAATCTTATTGCTTTGTTACCTTACTAGTACAGATAATTTTTGAAGGTGGCAGAAGTTGTCACAAAGGCACAAATTTGTGCACAAATTTTCTTGGAGGATATTTAAGTCTACATACGGGTACATCCATGGAGTTGGGTTACATTTTTTGGCAAGGCACTTTCGAAAAAACAAAAAAACATACCACAATCGAGGATTTAACAAAACCTCGATATAGGTTTTAATAATACCTCGATCTAGGTTTTAAGACCCCGATCTAGGTTTTCAAAAAACCTCGATCTAGGTTTTAAAAAACATTGATCTATGTTTTAAGACTTCAATCTAGGGTTTAAAAAAACCTCGATATATGTTTTAAGACCTCGATCTAGGTTTTAAGAAAACCTCGATCAAGGTTTTAAGGCCGCTATCGAGGTCCTTCTGCCAAAAAAATTATAAAAATAGGTTTAAACGGTAGCTCGATTGAGGGTTTAATAAACCCTCGATTGACCTTATTTAAAAACCTCGATCAGGGGATGTTAATACCTCGATCGAGGGCCTAAACAACAGTGAATTATCCCTCTTGAAAGAAAATCGATGTTTCTCTGTGTCTTCTGGGGGTGTAAACCCTGCCATTCATGGCACATAACTGAGCGGAGTTCATACTGATAGATTCATCACCGAATCCTCTATCGATTCAGGTATCAGACATGTGTTTCGGAATTCATATGGGATTTTTTTTTTAATTTGTTCTAAAACTTACACTTAGAAAACCTCACAACAACTTCGAAGTAGCTCAAAGAAAAATAAGCAGGGCAAAAATTACACATCCAAAAATTTCTTAAAAATGCACAACCCACACATCAACGCGTCCTCTTCAAAAGGGTATCTTTGGTTTTTCAATTTTTGAAAACAGTGAAAAAAAAGCTGGGATGGACACACATGTGTATAAAATGATGTTCAAATCAGATGTGATCACTTTCCAAAAATAATAAATAATTGTATATTGTGAAATAAATTAACAAAAAAATATGCATACCACGGTACATTTTGTGTAGATCATGCTCATATAATCTTTTTTTAATTATTAATGTAATATTGATTTATTGGGGTTGGAATCGAGCCACTTATTAACTTCTTCAAATTGTCAAGGTCACACAGTTCATTAAATGCAAAATTTCATACATTAAACGACATCGAAATATTTTTTTTTTAAATATCATTGGGAAGCCAACATAATATTCTACAATTTGTTTTTTTACTGCAAGTCGAAATTCACATTGCATATATATATGTTTCGAGGGATTCTATCTAACACATGAGTAAAAAATCAGGTTTTCAACGCCAAATTTGGCGAAAAAGTGTTACCCACCTTCATGGAATCACCCATACACAAACATGGGTTTGTGACATATTTGCAAGTTTTATGTCCACAAGTATTTTGAGGTATTCAATAGGGCACTATGCATTAGTGGTATCCTTGGCATGCTCATGTGGTCATGATGAGGTATACATGAAATGGTATATCGGCCATGGGAATGAGTTTGATGCTAAACAAACAAATCTCATACATTAATCCCCATAATTGGTTAAGGAATGCCCATAATTGATGGCTCACAATTTGGAATATAATTAAGGTCTAAGTCTATTAAGAACACTCGATATCTAGAGTATGAGCAATATAACATCTAAACTAGTATATTGTATGCCAATTTTGTATAAATCATGACAATGTGGGGTAACCATGTATCCATGCATCCATGCACTAGATATTTGTAACTACCTCTTATTTGACCTGCGACAGATATGGAAGGTCAAATAACATCAAATATATGCAATAAATCCTTGTAATATACCATTAAGGGAAGATGGGCAAGATCTAGTAGCAAATATCAGCAAAGATCGGAGGTGAGGCTAGGAGAGCCTCACCTCCCAACTCAGAAACCCAAAAGAACACTCAGTACTAAAACATAATAAGAGACACAAAGAAAAGGAATAAGAAAGATTGAATGCTTCATTAGGAGGCCAGATGCCGTTTTATAACAATTACAAAGAGACCTCATTGATGAGGCCAACACGAACATAATAAATGATGCTCATTATTTATACTAATATCTAATATATCTACTTAATACATTTCCAAATACATAATGGGGAGTGTGGGCCTCCCATACAGCCCATTCCTCCCGGTTTAAGTGGAAAGCATCCCTGCTTTCCTGCCTCTCGATTTAAGTTGGAAGCCATGCTTGCAAAGAGGAGATGCCAAAGGTTGAAGAGGTGCCGAGCTTTGTTGCAATTTGATGAAGATCTAGACGATGTGTAGATGGTCTAAGATGCGAGCAAGTCGGGGGATGCCCATGATGCTGGTGTTGTCATATTTATTGTAAATAAACTAGAGGGAGAGATCTGTATTGTTTTAGATATGTGAACCTCCTCTCTTGCAAGATGCGAGCAGGTGGGGATGGCCATACAGTTGTTGTTCGTCAACTTGTTGTTGTGAATAAACTAGAGGGAGAGATGTGTATTGTTTTAGATCTATGAACCTCCTATCTTGGTGGTGGAGATCTATGTGCCCTTGGGGCTAGGAGACCTGTGTATCCACTCACAAATGAACTGATACTAAAACCCTCACAAGGGTGTGATCTGGACTGATACAAAATATTTTAGCTACCTCGAAGTCCATGAAGGCCTTCTCTGCAAACAAAATAGTGTAGAGTACTGCTAGAGGATTGGGCGAATACAAAAAATGGAACAAAACTATGCAAAGTGCTATAGAGTATTGCAAAAATGGAAAAGAGAACCCACTTAAAAGAGAACTAATACTCCCACAAAGTAAAACTGAACCAAAAATGCGAGACCACTGCTCAGCTTGGACTAAGGGGAATGGATCCCTATGCAAAGGATGCCAAAGCCCATGCCATGTTGAACCTCCAATACCATAACCGGTAATTTCATAAAAACAACCTTGCAGTCATCGCCATAGTACAACTTGAAAATATTAATGGTAACATAAAGGACCAACAGTCCATTTGCAGCAAGAAAAAAAAAGCTTATGAATATTGTGTTAAACCAAGAAAGAAAGAAATTGTGCTGAAAATTATGTTGAACCAAGCAAGAAATATATAGTGCTAAATATTGTGCTGAACCAAGCAAGCAAGCAAAGAACCAAGCAATAAAAATGAGTTTGCTCCGTCAGAGATAGCGTTCTGGATCTTTGCACTTTTTTTTTGAGATTGTGATTGTTAATTTCCTCCTCTTCTTCGATTAAGTGTTCTGAAGGCACACGATTTTGGCACACGATGGGTTGAAGGCACATGATTTCAGCACGGAATGGGTTTCTTTAATGGGATGAAGGCCAATTCCATAGTGTTCTCAATGCCACTTCCATTAACAAAGAAGATACGCTTTTCTATGGAGATTTTGCAGTTTGTATGAGAGCTGCTCCTAAAATCATCCTTGCATGCATGTTGTTCATGTTGTCAGAGATAGCATTCTGGATGGCATTCTTTAATTGGCTGAAGACCGATCAAAATGAAATCACTTACAACCAACATAATAGTCAAATCAGGAGAATTGGAAGACATATTTCTCTGATGTCGATCGTATGTCCTCAAAATGGCACAAGTAGTTGAGGAAAGAACCAACTTGGAGTGGCAAACGTTGCATTCTATCACCCTATTCTTCTTCCTGCTTCACAAAGTTTATTGTGCACTCAAAATTCCAAAAACTCTATATTATCACTTTTGCAATATATCATTGATCTGAGTTTGAATCTCCTGGTTAAAACCACAATGTTGTTATCAAATATAGCCTTCACAAAGGCAAACAATGAGAGCCATGTTTAGACCTAAGCTCAGTTGGAGGAAATTCTCATGGATGCTAGAAAAATTAGCACCAGGCAATGGGTGCAATGCTTATTCAATTATCAAATACCCGCTCATCACATATTGCACTCTAGATCTCTCTAAGAATAGAACATGAATACGAGAATGGGGGGTGAGAGTGACAAATGCAAGGCACGGGATGAGATCTGTGAATGGGATTTGCATGTGAGTTTGAACGAGTAGGGGACCACAGTGATCATAGGCATGGTAGGTAGGGAAGCTATCAAAGGAAGGAATGACAGAATGGAGCTTCCATAGAACAAGCTGTGAGCTCTACGTTTGCATACCCAACTGTTTTGGAATTCATCTCCAGCGCTACAACATGGGCGCAGCTAATGGAAGCAAATAGTGGAGGCACAGTTGACAAGGGGAAAATGGTGAAATGGGCCCAGTTCTGAGGGAGTGAGGTGCATCAATAGAGGATAAGCATGGATTTAGGCATTGGCATCCACGAATGTAGTGGTGTGTGAATGGTGCTGCCAAATAGTGAAGCACGCAGCAGAGATGGAGGGTAGCGCAACAAAAATGGAGGGTAGGTGCATGCATCTAATAAGTGGATTGGAAGACATGTGCTTGAAGGAATCTATAAAGGGCGCATGGGAGAACCACTTGGGAGAGGGAACAACCAAGAGGCAGGCTAACTTTCAGAGGAAGGAGGCTAACTTGCAAAGGAAGGAGCCGTCAAGAAAGGTGGAGCATATTGCAGCAATGGGGAGAGGCTAACTTGCAGAGGAAGGAGCCGTCAATAAAAGGCATACATGCTTTGCAAATCGGTGCATGAAACTATCAAGGATGTGCATGGAGTTACGTATTCACAGCGATGATGGAGATCTTGTTAGCAGAAGCATGCATGAAAGAAGCAAAAAAGTGGAGCAAATATTGGCAGCCTACAGGAAGGAGGGAATGCATGGAGCCATGAATAGCATGTAGCATGAGAGAATCTACAGGAAGGAGGGCACAGAGGAAGGAGATCTCAAGAAAGGTGGAGCCAGAATGTAGCCATGGGGAGAGGCACACTGGAAAACTGAAGCAAAAACCTAAAAACATGCAGCAACTAATAGGTAGTGAGAATAAAATAGACAATTAGTTTTTAGGCACAATGAGGATTAGATAGCAAAAGGAAAAAAAATTAAAAAATAAATAAATTAAAATCTAGGTCTAGGAGCGAACTGCTTTGATATCAATCGATCTATCATTAAGGGAAGATGGGGAAGATCTGGTAGCAAAGATCAACAAAGATCGGAGGTGAGGCTAGGAGAGCCTCACCTCCCAACTCAGAAACCCAAAAGAATACTCAGTCCTAAAACATAATAAGAGACACAAAGAAAAGGGACAAGAAATATTGAATGCTTCATTAGGATGCCGGATGCATTTTTATAACAATTACAAAGATACCTCATTGATGAGGCCAACACGAGCACAATAAATGTTTCTCATTATTTATACTAATATCTACTATATATACTTAATACATTGCCGAATACATAATGGGGAGCGTGGGCCTCCAATACAGCCCACCTTGTAACTACCTCTTATATGCAATAGCTCCTTGTAACTACCTCTTATTTGACATGCCAAAGAAATGGAAGGTAAAATAAGGTTTGGAGAAAGGATAACCTTCCCTAGATTACCAAATCTCCAAATTAGTCTCACATCACACTCGCATGTCAAATATTCCTTATGGTGGGCTTGTATTGTGGTCCAAGTCTTCATTCATTTGTCATGTGCATAAGAAGTAGTTATTTTAGGACCTAAGAAATTGAAATTTGGCCTCAAATATGTCTTGGGTGAGGAGGACTTTCTTTGGTGTGCCAAATTGTATAATGGATCTATATGCCACTATCAAGACACACTTTGTACTTGGAGGGTATATCTTGTGGTTTGGAGCCTATTTCATGGACTGTGTTTATTTCATTTAGGACCCAAACCATCAAAGTTTGGTCCCAAACCCTTCTAGGGTGAGAAAACCCTACCTTGGTCCAAAACCCTTTCTAGGGTGAGAAAACCCAAACATTAGAATTAGGCATGTATCCTATTTTAGGGTTAATGATACCATCCAAAGGGAATGTCTCATGGGTTTATAACTGATTTGGTTCAAATGATACAACAGTAAAGCCTATTTTTAGATTGCAAAGTTAAGAAATTAAAATAAATGAGCAACTTGAGCATATGGTACTGTGATTGTGTGTTATTATCATCCACCAAGGGGAAACTCGACCCTAACTAGCACTTAACTTGAGATATTTGAAGCATTTTCATGTTTCCCAAATGGCCCCACCAATAGCAAAAGGATAAAATTAGGCCATGTAGTGAAGAAGTCTCCTACGAATTGGGGTAGACCAAAATAGACAGTATGACACCAAAAATCAATCCATTTCCATATATAGTAGAGACAAATAAAGCTAACACTAAGTGATGAAGAACATACCTTATTCGGGATGGTTGTAGTAGATCCCCTTATTCATGTAGCAAACCTCTAAAGACATCAATGCCATTAAGTGTGAAAGAAGGGTAAAATTTTTGTTACGCTATTACTACAAAAGGAGTTGAGCATGTTAGTGGCAGATGATAAATTTATTTAACTGCACGTCCAACCAAAATTTTTTGACGTCAAAAATACATGCATTGTAAAACACTCACTGTGCACTTTCGATCATACCAGAACAAGTCTTCGCAAAACATTCAACCATAATCTATTAATGGTTTGGCTGGAACCTGCAAACATTTTCATCATAGTGCACTTAATACGTTACTATGTGGGGACAAAAGCATTATGATATCTTTTCTTGATTACCTTCTACATTAGCAAAATCCCTTAGCATAGATTACAGAACAACTTCACATGCACACGAAACAATGTCATGAAGTAGAATATTCTGACAAATGAAAATCATTTATAGTGCACCCTACATCATTGAAAAATTGAGTATACACAAAATCAGAAACACTGTACAAGGAAAACAAGGATGAGACACATGTTCATGTGGTTCACCTCATCCATGAGGCTATGTCCACCAATTTGTTATCCATTTTATTGCTTTATCAAAATAGAGTAAATTACAATGTCTTAGCACAACCCTGGTCGGTTTACCTTACCTCAAGGCTCTTTGCAGAGTGCCTCTTGTAACTCAACAGCCCTCTTTTAGGACCCTTATAACTAGTTCATAAAATCATTAACAGCCCCTTGGGCACACGGTCAACTTCGTCTTTAAGACATCATTCAAGTATCCTATTGTTGAAAAATAAACCTAATACTCAGTCAATTAAAAGGAGCTACTATTGTCTAACAATTAGGGGTATTATTCATTAGACCCCGTAAGCATACTTTTATTCCCAGAGTACTCATTATGTAACTTCTGTGTAATTTATGACATAAGTTCATATATTGAATCCTGACCATCTCTAATATAATTCTTAATAACAAAAATATCATGAAAGTCCCTATACCATATGAGGAATACCTTTTTACTGTCAATGTTTTTATTACTTTCAAGCATAAAGCATCTTTGGCTAAGTTACCCCACTAAACTATACAAAATAATATATATAGATAGATAGATAGATAGATAGATAGATCCTCTAATTTAATCTCATTTCCATGTTTATGCTAAACCAGCTATTTTCTCATAGCTAAGTATCTTCGAGAGACTTTATTTATAATTCCTATACATTATCCTCCAGAGCAAGCACTGAGCACCCCGATTGCTTGCTCATATCGCAGTCATAGGTCAGTGGTTAAAAGGTATTTTTCACACTCATTAAAAATTGATTTCATAGTTTACTAATCAATCACACAGGGTATGGGAACAAATTTGGAACCTAAGGAGAAGGGATTTACTCGTTTCAATTTAGAATTGAAGCAACCACGTCGTCTGGTATCAAATCTTTGGATAACTTACCTATGTGGTTTGATTAGTACTGCCAATGAAAAAGCAAAACAAGCAATAAGATGCCATAACCTCACGTAAACCAACATGCAGTCAAGAAATAGGGCGAGGACGCATCTAGGGTTTTCTCTAGATTTTGCAAAAGGGAAAACCCCCAAAACACAACCATGGATATTGGAGAACCATGGGAAATCAAACTTAGTATGTATAAGGTAAGTGCAAATGTTACTCCCATAATAAACTCCCAAAGTTCTATACATCCCTTCGTTCCAAAGAAAGAATATAACCCCCTCAAACATAGCCTGTAACTTAAAGGCAACTGCGTAGATCCAAATAAATCAAACTACACCCAAATTTCAGAGCTAAAGGTTTTAACTACATCGTCGAGATATTGCCATTGAATATGTAGGGCGTCGAAAGGATGAGGGTAAGCTTTTGCCAAGTACGCATACTAGAGAGATCTTCACTATCATAGCCGACAGCCTACTGCACAATATTGGGCTCTTAAAAAAAAATATCTAACTCAGAAATTTTGAAAATAAAAAGAATTAAAAACCTCAACTAGCTCATCATATCATCTAGATGTTGAGCGTGAGGTTTGGTCTAGTGTGCTTCTTCCTTTCTACACCCACGAACTAGATAAAAAAAAAACAGTTTATATTACCTAGGCCCAACTGCTTCAAAAGAATGATTATACCCGAGTGAAAGGATGCCCACACTTTGAAAACTGGTTCCATCAACTAGCTTGCAAAGGTAAATGCTTGATTATCTAAATCTTATGCTTACCCAGTGCCGATGTCGTTCCCCCTCTCCAGCCAGTGCACCCCTCTAGACATATATACTACTCGATTCCTTCAAAATAAGGCCATCCTCATCCTATCAGTCTGGCCCAACCGTGACTTGGTGCTGCTATTGTAACTCTCGGACAGGTTTTTAGGCCATTATCATGGCAACCATTTCAGCCATAAGATCACTCCGAGTTCAGAATTTATTTAATTCCTTCCTCGACATGACTATTGCGTTCAGAAATTATTTAATTCCCCTCCTCCTGTCAAGCCGAGATTAACGCATAGATTTAATCCAATAGTTTTGATGAAGTAATTTAATCCTCTTTTAAAATAGAATATAAAGTTTACAATGTAAAAGGGATTTGAGTAATCTTTGTCGAAAAGACCTAATGAGTCGTTAGGTCTAACAGGAAATAATTCCATCATTTAGACTTTAAAATAATAATAATTCATGTCTTCTTTTTATAAAAAGACTTTAGTGTCCAAAGGACTTAAAACTATAATTTTCTTTGTTTTTATGATATAATTTATATCATAACACTCCATGTTTGCTTATTTATTATTTTCCTTATAGATGGACTACAAACTATGATACTTGTCTTTATGCATACTTAATTTATCATTACATCATATGTCTTTTATGTATGGTTTTTCTTATATATAGATTTTGAATTAAAAATACTTTGTATTTTATGAAGACTAATTTGTCATTTTCCTTCGTCCTTATGATATAATTTATATCATAGGCCTTTTATCTATCATTTTTTCCTATAGATAGATCTTCAATTAACAATACTTGTCTTTTAATTTTTCTTTGTCCTTATTATATGATTTATATCATATGTCTTTTGTCAAACCCTTTTTCCGATCCCTTAACCCTAGTTCTTGTCGCACATGTGTTCTTCGACCCCTTTGTGTTATTAAACTTTCACCTAACTTTTAGGTTTTTCTGGTGGGGCCTTGGCACTTGAGCTCCTCACCTAGAATCCCTCATATAATAATATTTAAAATCACAAAAACGCTTATGGGTATATATGAGGAACATTACATCCTTTCCCCATAAAATTAACATCGTCCTCGATGTTCTCGTCCTTCAATAATTTTTCCTTTCCTTTTGAGTCGTCCTTGCTTGCTTTGTATTTCTTGTCATGATCCTGCATTTAAAATCATACATATGCATGTATACTAGCATCGACATTGAAACAATGTAAAACTCAGAAATCAACACTATACAATGGTTCCAATATACATGTCAATTCTATTTACCAATAAATAGACATATTACCTCATTGGTACCAATTTACCTGTAATGCACATACCTCTTCCCAGCATTATTCTTTTCTTTGGATGTCCTCCATCCCAGCACTCCAAGTGCTAACAATACTCCAAATACCAATTTAAGCCACCCAACATAGGGATGATACCCTTCATTAGGCGTATCTCCTTGTATTATTCAGGGCGCTTCACCATTATTCTTTTCTTTGGATGTCCTCCATCCCAGCACACCAAGTGCTAACAATACTCTAAGTACCTATTCGATCCACCCAACACAAGGACAATACCCTTCCTTAGGTGTATCTCCTTTTCATGCTCTTCAGAGTGCTTAACCAAGATAAGGCACTTCTTTTCTCGCACACCACCACAGCGCCTAGAGGTTATTCTTTTCATAGAGTCCCCCACTCTTGTGATAGTCCTCTCAATGTGTGCGGAACGAGTCTTAACCAAAATGTCTTACATCTACGTGTCCCCATAATGCATAATGGTCCCTCACTGGCCTAAGGGAAAATAGGTAGGTTTCATCCACTACCTCCATCAACACTTCCTCATGGTGACAACTTTATGCGCATGAGATTTTTCTCATGTCTTCATAACTCATTACAGTCCTAGAGCTTTAGCACTCCTCATGGCCATAATTTCCCATGCCTGCAATCACTCCATAGGTGGTCAGTTTATCATTAATTCAAGAACATCTAACTTTTGAGCATAAGTCATGCCTTACTCCATTTCTCATTCATCAGATAAGAGCCTTTTCAATTTCTTTTAACACCAGAATTGACAAGAAGGAATTTACAAGAAGCCACAAAACCTTTTCAATTTCTTATAACAACATAATTCGCAAGAAACCACATAAAAACTCAGAAAACTTACAATGCAGACACCACTTACTCATTAACTTCAATTTATTACAACATAATAAAAAATTCACTCACTGTTGCAATTTTATATATACTACATCTGAACTTTTTATCTACTAGATATTATAAGCCTTCAAACAAATTATAGAATTATTGTGAACTGTGAACTTTTTATCAACTAGACACTATAAGCCTTCAATACGGTTTATGGGTGCTCTTGCCCTGTGATGCTGATGTTGTTATTTGGCTTGATTTGGTTATATCATAGTGGGATTATCAACTTTCATTTCTTATACATTATGTATCTTTCTAAAGGAGTATGGCTATCCCAGATCCTTGGGGCATGTAATCATACCTTTCATTTTTTGTAAATACTAAAATGCATATAATTCTTCCCATTTACTCAAAGAAAAAATTAATGTTACCATTTGATTGGTTGATTATGCATAATGAGCTGGATCTCATGCTATGGATGCTTCTACATGTAATTCACTGTGGTTCTACGACCAAAACCAATTATTCTTGTAATCAGTATTGAATTCAAATATTGATTGATTGAGAGCATATATTATCCTCAAAGTAATTGGAATTCACTTGAATTCACACGGGAAGAAAATTGTTAAATGGAGGATAAGATACATATCATCTTACGGTACTAGACACCAGAATTTGGGAGATGGTTCACTTACTTCACGTGCTTATTGTTGGGATGTATAATATAGGAGACAAATTACACAAAATGTGATCCACTCAGAAGTTCTAAAATATTTTAGTCAGAAACCATACCAGCGTCAAACATAGTAGGAAATGATCATATAAGGTGCTCTTAGAAGTTAGGAGCACAGGATGGTGCCAAGTTGATGGCAGAGGAGTCATTTTCAAAATATCTTTCAGATATTGAATGGGACAAACACTTGAAATGTGACTATTGAAATGTGACTATGTTAAATCATTGATAGAGACGTCGATAAAAACATTTGTTTGATGCTTCCAAGGCATTGAGATATTGTGTCTCATACAATGGTAGCTGGTCTACTCCATTATATTTTGTGATATCACTGACTGAATGGTAGAGATATAGACTGAACAATGTTGTGGTGTAAATCCAATGAAATTGCTGAATAGGTGGAGTGAAAGGTCCAATTTTTTTTAACCTAAATTTATAGGAAGTTTAAACATGTTGTTAAGAGTTGAAACAATGGCGCAGCCATTTTATTTACCTAAATAAATCATTTTTAAGGAAGTTCTGATTGTATTTTAAAAAGGACCACTAAGACTGCAAGAATCATACAACAAACTAGAACTAAAGTCAAACCTACAGTTCAACATATACGACATGACAATTGTCAAGAAGAGACCAAAGGATCTGCTATGATGATTCCCCTAGCCAGAATCATTCATGTGACGGGGATAGACCAAGCAGCTTAACGTACTTGTGAAGCTTTCATGCTCTTGGATTTTTCAGAAGAAAGACATATTCTCAACACTATGTTTTTTACTAAATAAGTAAACAGATACTAGAAGAATTATTTAATTATTCCCAACTTGTCAAACAATCTTGCATAAATGAGAAACTATTTCGATGATGAGTCTGCATCTCATGGAATATTTCATTTTTCAAACTAACTCATTTTTCTCATCATTGGAATCATTTTTAAAACTCTTTGCAGCTCTGGAAATCCAGGTCTCTGGGCTATCTAAAGATGCTTATTTTTGAAACTCCAGGATTTCAAATAATCTAATGGGGTTTGCTGCTGGGAAGTTAGCACTGATGGTCTGCTACACCAATTCCTGAAACTTTTAATTAGTCTTCTACTTAGACTTTAACATGTCACCTCTTGGAGCCTATTTATCATGCATATTGATATTTACTTCCTAGTCCCCATTTTCCATTTTCAGATCAGTTAGTGGTAGAGATACCCTCTCTCTCTCTCACACACACAAGGTAGTCACCCAAAAATATTAAAAATTAGTTACAATTGGTTCAATGTCTAATGGGGAGCTTGGCATCAATGCCCAACAAATTAAATATCGTTACAATAGCAGGAAGACTTCTTTATGAATAATGTGGTATGCATAAATTAAAAATAGAATATTTATTCATGCAAATTTGAGTCACAAACACTATTTCCCATCAATGCTATTTTATTGAGAACATAACAAAATCAATTTACAGATTTTGTTCAATATCAATAATTTAAATAAATTAAACTATTACCCGTACAGTGCTCGCCATGGAACTCGGTAGGCACCCATATAGCGGCCACATGAGTTTACCTTTCCCACTTCTGTGAACTTTTCTACAAAAGACTAAATCAAGAGAGAGTATGAACTGCCGCATTCACAATTTCTTCCAAATGTAATTTTGCAAAACTATCATGTTAGCCCATTCTTAAGGGTCCAGTGTTGTAGCTGGCTGTGATACCATATGTAGCAACCCTCTAAAGACTTCAATGCCATTAAGGGTGAAAGAAGGGTAAAATTTTTGTTACGCCGTTACTACAAAAGGAGTCGAGCATGTTAGTGGCAGATGGTAAATTTATTTAATTGCATGTCCAACAAAAATTTGTTGATGTCAAAAATACATGCATTGTAAAACACTCAATGTGCACTTCCAATCATACCAGAACAAGTCTTTGCAAAAAATTCAACCATAATCTATTAGTGGTTTGGCTGGAACCTGCGAGCGTTGTCATCATAGTTCATTTAATACATTACTATGTGGGGACAAAAGCATTATGATATCTTTTCTTGATTACCTTCTACATTAGCAAAATCCCTCAGCATAGATTATAGTACAGCTTCACACGCACACGAAACAATGTGAGGAAGTAGAATATTCTGACACATGAAAATCATTTATAGTGCAGCCTACATCATTGAAAAATTGAGTATACACAAAATCAGAAACACTGTACAAGGAAAACAAGGATGAGACACATGTTCACATGGTTCACCTTTTCCACGAGGCTGCGTCCACCAATTTGTTATTCATTTTATTGCTTTATCAAAATAGATTAAATTACAATGTCTCGACACAACCATGGTCGGTTTACCTTACCTCAAGGCTCTTCGCAAAGTGCCTCTTGTAACTCAACAAACCTCTTTTAGGACCCTTATAACTAGTTCATAAAATCATTAACAGCCCCTTGGGCACATGGTGAACTTCGTCTTTAACACATCATTCAGGTGTCCTATCGTTGAAAAATAAACCTAATACCCAGTCATGTAAAAGGAGCTACTATTGTCTAACAATTAGGGGTATTTTTCATTAGACACCGTAAGAATACTTTTATTCCGAGAGTACTCATTATGTAACTTCTATGTAATTTATGACATAAGCTCATATACCGAATCGTGACCATCTCTCATATAATTCTTAATAACAAAAATATCATGAAAGTCCCTATACCATATGAGGAATACCATTTTACTGTCAATGTTTTTATTACTTTCAAGCATCAATCATCTTTGGCTAAGTTACCACCGTAAACTGTGCGAAATAATATATGTGTGTGTGTGTGTGTGTGTGTGTGTGTGTGTGTCTTGCAATCTAATCTCATTTCCATGTTTATGCTAAACCAGCTATTTGCTCATATCTAAGTATCTTCTAGAGAATTTATTTATAACTCCTATACATTATCCTCCAAAGCAAGCAATGAGCACCCCGACTGCTTACTCATATCGCAGCCATAGGTCAGTGGTTAAAATGGATTTTTCCCACTCATTAAAGATTGATTTCATAGTTTACCGATTGATCACACAGGGTATGGGAACAGATATGGAACCTAAGGAGAAGGGATTTACTCGCTTCGATTTAGAATCAAAGCAACCATGCCTATCTGGTATCAAATATTTGGATAACTTACCTATGTGGTTCGATTAGGCCTGCGAATGAAAAACCAAAACAAACAGGAAGACGCCATAACCTCATGCAAACAAACATGCAGTGAGGAAATAGGGCGAGGATGCATCTAGGGTTTTCTCTAGATTTTGCAAAAGGGAAAACCCCCAAAACGCAACCATGGATATTGCAGAACCGTGGGAAATCAAACTCAGTATGTATAAGGTAAGTGCAAATGTTACTCCCATAATAATCTCTCAAAGTTCTATACTTCTCTTCACTCCAAAGAAATAATATAACCCCCTCAAACATAGTGTGTAACTTAAAGGCAACCACGTAGATCCAAATAAATCAAACTACACCGAAATTTCGGAGCTAAAGGTTTTAACTACGTTGTCGAGATATTGCCATTCAATATGCAGGGCATCGAAAGGATGAGGGTAAGCTTTGGCCAAGCAGGCATATTCGAGAGATCTTGACTATCATAGCCGACACCCCGCCGCACAATATTGGGCTCTTAAAAAAATTAATCTCTAACTTAGAAATTTCGAAAATAAAAAGAATTAAAAACCTCAACTAGCTCATCATATCATCTAGATGTTGAGCATGAGGTTTGGTCTTGTGTGCTTCTTCCTTTCTACACCCAGAAACTAGATAAAAAAAGCAGTTTATACTACCTAGGCCCAACCGCTTCAAAAGAATGATTATACCTGAGTGAAAGGATGCCCACGCTTTGACAACTAGTTCAATCAGCTAGCGCACAGAGGTAAATGCGTGATTATCTAAATCTTAGGCTTACCCACTGCCAAGGTCATTCTCCCTCTCTAGCCAGTGCGCCCCTCAAGACATATATACTACTCGCTTCCTTCAAAATAAGGCCATCCTCATCCTATCAGTGCAGCCCAACCCTGACTTGGTGCTACTGTAATAACTGTCGGACAGGTTTTTAGGCCATTATTCTGGTGACCATTTCGGCCCTAAGATAACTGCGTGTTTAGAATTTATTTAATTCCTTCCTCGGCATGACTATTGCGTTCAGAAATTGAATGGAATCATTTCATACATGGACTTCAGCATAGAGGATGCTAAATGAATAATGCAAAAGAAGCAATTCTTTGGTCCTGGAATGTTAGCAATGGTTAGGTTACAACAAAGCTGACCGACGATGTAATAGATGTTTCCAAGTGGGATGAAGGGGCAAAGTGGTGGCACACATTTTTGTGGAAGTGGAATTTCCCCTTGAGAATAAAAATCGTATGTTGGTTTCTGATCGATAAAAAGATCTCAACTTGTTAAAATTTGGTTAAACGAGGATTTATGGGTCCTGGTTTTTGTGTATTATGCAGAAAGGATTGTGAAAGCATTAAACATTTTTTTGTGTCCCATGAATTTACATAGTGTGTTTGGAGGGAAGTGCTTACTATTACCAATTCGACCAAAAGATGGTTTCAACACCATTTTGAGAATTGCTTCCTCTCATAGATATCTCATGACGACCAATGCACAAAACTCCAAGCTTTTATTAGCTCAGCGACTTGGAAGCACATGAATGATGTTTCGTTCAAAGGCATGCCAAAAAATTATATGAAGGTAAGTTTGGTAGGAGTCATCACTTATAAAGAAGTTAAGAAGATGACAGTAACTCCGAAGAGAAGGAATGTCAATCCTTTCATATTCGATGTATCAATGCCTATCAACATTTTTTATGGGATCTGTTATAATGGTGGCATGATATCAAGGTAGGAATTGTATTAAAAATGTTATTGTTTCATCATTTTAGCCGATGGATAGGATGTCGCAAGGGTACTAAAACGAAGAGCGAATTATTGGCCTTTTATGGTCTCTGTCATTTCACTTAACACAAAAACATTAAAAGCTTAATGATCGTGGCGGTATCCAAAGTAATTTTTCACTAAGCTCAACTTAAAGTTAATCTTTAGGTTGTGCAATTGGAATGGTCCTAGACTAGAATCCAACTTCTTTAAACAATCTTTCCAAAGATTGGGATTATGCCATGTTTACCGGACTCAATGGAGGGTCTCATGTTTTCTGAGGAATGGAGAGATCAAATCTAAGTTGTTCAGGTCTCTTTAGATTTTTTTTAATCACGAATACTAGGGTGGCTGCCCTAAGTGGACACTTTTTTTTTATGCTATGTTTCTTTTTATTTTTCTAGGTTTGTGTCCGAATTTTATGCAAAAATCCTACAAATATATGTGTGCTTAAAAAACACAGATGAGGATATGTAAACTCTAATTATATATAGTGCTACTAATGAAATAACAACTCTAATTATATACACTACTACTAATGAAATAACAAGTATAGTTTTCTTCTCGGAAAAAAATAAATAAATATTGATTTATTGTTTTTTTTACAAGAGGAATCAACAAATGAGCTTGAGGTTGGTACTCGAGTGACATGGAGTCCATGAATCCAATCCCGCTACCACTATACCCCTAGGCGCATCCACACGGCGAAAACCATGGCACATGGGTAGGTTTGAGGGGGATATGAACATGAGACAGTGGAGTTACAACAATTTACAACATTTCAACTTTACCACTTCTATGTCCAAGGAACTTTATTTATTGTTTTTTAAATAAATATTAAAAGTTTAATATTTAAATACTAAAAATAATATTTTATAACTTTTGAATTAAAATAATATAATTCTTTTACTCATTTATAAAATAATTGATATAATAAAATTAAATAAACAATTCAATAATAACAAATATTTTTCCAAATAATATTGGGCCCACATTAATATAGTCAAATTTGATAAATAATTTTGAAGTCAAAATAACCCAACTTATGCGTGAAATGTAAATCAATTATTTTGTGTGAGATATAGTCCCATCCTCATATGTAGGATTTAGTCCATCATCATGTTATAAGTTTAAACCTAGCGAGGAAATGATTGAAAAAATAATTAAAATATTTAAGCTAACCGACTTACAAACAAAAAACAATTCCATATAGGCCTGGCTATATGGCTTTATGTTCGTTAGCCCAAAGCTAGCTATATATTTAATGTCTTTTATATTTAATGTCTTTTAGCAATTTCGCAATTCTTTCGTCATCGTGTCATCAACTATGACTTGACTTGGTTTGTCTGGTTTCGCAGATTGCTTTGCTCTGGCAAGGATAACGCCAAAGCAGCTACCAGAGCTTCTGATAGTTGGCTGGATATACATTTTAAAGAACCAGACATTAAGCTTTTATCATTCAAATTCTAATTCTACTGGAGCATTTGGATTTTCTTTTTGCCAGTTTGGGTATATTGACTGTTTTTCATACATTGTGTTTTGTCTTGCTATTTTGCGGAGGAAATATGAAATCGTCTAGCTATTCAATGAATTCCAAGAGACTCTTCACAGAGAAGTACTGTCTCAGTCCTCTACAGAAACATGGTGTTTCAATGAATGGTCACAGGGTATGGATATTTTCATTTTGCTGTTTTTCTATAAATACTTTCTATGCTGAAAACATGCAATTCCCCGATTTGGGTTTATTGCAATGAAGTGTATCCAGGGCTAAACATTGTTATGAAGATTTAAATATTATTCAGAGAATATCACTCTCCCATCTTAATAGTCAAACTAATACCCAGTGGACACTTTTTTATTTCGTGGGATGGTCTGTTGGAGTTGTGTTAATGAGAAATTGGTTTTATTGTTTTTCCTGTGGCAGAGCGACAGATTCATCCCGGCAAGAGAATCCATGGATTTTGATGTAGCTAGATTCATGATCACGCGGAAAGAAAAGGAAAATGGTCATACCCATACACCCTACCCTTTCCCTTCCAAAAACGCCTACAAGAAGGAGATGGCAGCAACTTTATTGAAGAATGCAAATGCTGCAGACAACAATTGCAGAATTTTTTCTTTCAAAGGAAAATCATCGACTGCTTCCCAGGCTTCACAAAAATATGTGTCAGTTAATCTCCATGTTACCAAAAGAGCATGCAGATATATTTCCCCGGTAAAGCTTGGATTTCATATTTTGTTTATAGTCATTTTCATTAGACATTCCATAACCAGATCCTAAGTTCCATTGATGTTTATTAGTTATTGAACTAAGCCCTAGATCCTATTTGTATTTGTGTGGGAAATGGATTTTGCTTGCTATTACAGCAGCGTCCCATTTGGATAAATGTTTTACGGTCTTTTTTCTTTTTTCAGAGTCCTGATGGGTACACAGCTGTATCAGCTGCAGCAGATGAAACACTCAGGTTTTGGAAAATCTTTGGAGCCCCAGATACCTCAAAGAATGATAACACTAACGACTCCGATACCTCAAAGAATGATAACACTAAAGACGCAAAAGTGGCTTTTAGCAATTTTCATACTCACATCCGCTAAGAATGTACCAGTCAAAATTTATGGAATCAGGATCGATGGTCAGCTGCAATTAATGTTTTGTTTTCTCTTTAGAAATCTCTTTTGCAGCCGCTCTGTAGTTTTGTACTTTATTACTTCCTTTGGTACTCGTATAGAACGAATTGTGTAATTTATCTTCTGTGAACCCTGATGGAACAATGTTGTAACAATTTTGTGAGACAATGAGAAGATTTAAAATGGTTTTGGCAAGTCTTTGGCGCTTCAAACAAGATTAGAAAATGATACATCATGGCTGTGAACACGTATCTCATTCACATCTATGAAGAAGCCTCCGTGCTTCCACAGATGCTAAGATGCTGCGCAGATGAAATGATGATGCTCGATGCTGTAGATAATTATTAATTATTTATCTTCGTTAGCTATAAAGAACTTATTGTGAAATTTTTTAATTGAGATGAATTTTGAAGGTTTAACTGTTTTGTAACTATATTTTTATGTCATGTAGATGTTTATTTCTGTATTAGTTGTTTTGTTTAATTCATGTACTCTCACATATTATATTATATGCATTCTGATACAACGTTGATCATAATAACTAATTATATACATAGATACTACTTTGTCTCCACACATAGGCATTATACTATCTAATTTGTTGGTCTTGCATTGTATACTTGGCATTGACATTCAAGAGCTATACACGGTGAATTGTTTCTCTTTGCTAAACATGTCACTGAAGAGCATCCAAGGTGCCTTCAAGGAACACCGGATTATGCCAACAATCTAAGATGTGCAAGAATGCTTTCAACTCTGTCAAGAAGGATCATACATATAAGAGTAGCATGGTCCCTCAATTGCAATTTTTATTTCGACATTCTAAGCTGTTTTTTTGTTGTTGGTTCTGTACCTTGATAACTTGCATTTTAATTTACCAGAACAACTGAATTTGTTTAGCTGTGCTTCATGTGTCATGAATTGTCTTGTATTTTCATTTTCTTGTATTGCATTCTTCACTGATTGTTGCCTCATTGCAGGCCTTCACTTTGGGCATTGATAATCAATATATATTGATTGTCTTCCCCATTATCTTTTATGGCAACGGCATTTTTAAATGCCACCATTCTATTATAAATTTTTTCACCCTTCAGCATCTTAAATTGGAAATCAACATGAAGCTTTTATGTGATTAAGGTTTAAGACATTGGGAAAAAATGTTCATCTGCATTACTTTCAAGAGAATGTTAATGTTTTGAAAGGGCAGTGCGTATATGAGGATCTAAATCACATGTGTTTAGATACCGGTTTTCTGAAAATAGTTTAGCTTTCAAAATTCTATTGTTATTATGTTGTTTAGATTCTACATTAAAATCCAAAATTGAATCAAATAGCTAAAAGTTCAGTTTTTTGTGTGTTTTTCTTTAATATATCTGAAATATATTTTGGGCTCTTCAATTGGCATAATAATAAATTGGTTCGTTCCACAAAATTTTAAAACTATTTTGTGCTTACAGTGGGTGAACTTTTGGCATTTAATTTCTGATTTGTTTAGTATGGGTGAACTTTTGGCTCTCATTTCTGATTTAGGCCCAGCCCATATATTCAAGGATACAAACCAAATTACATTATGCATTATGCAACTATACCAAAAAGATTACAAGGTTCATAAGGTTATCATTGTTAACTCTAGAGTATGCATGATATCTTAGGATAGACATGAGATATTTCAAGCAATTGGCTACAAGTACAAAACAAATTACATTATGGATTATGCAACTATACCAAACATGATTACAAGGTGAATAAGGTTATCATTGTTAAATCTAGAGTATGCATGATATCTTAGTATAGGCATGAGTTATTTCAAACAATTGGCTGTAGGATTGTTACCAAGATTCTTTTTCCATGAATCCCTCATAATTTGAGGGAGGAAATTGATGAAGATTTACATGCATAGGCTTCCCAAGAAAATATTATCATTCGTTATGTAGGATGTTATGAAGACAATGTACACTCGTCAAAGAGATGAGAGTAGAATAATTGCAATAGTTGGTTTTGGTTTTAGGAAAAGAAGAATCACCATCATTTTTCAGTTTTAATTCATAAATAATTGGTATCATGGTTGAATATGACCATATTGTGCATTAATAGTGTAAGGAAGAGGAAGACAAAGACATGAAGATGTTGATGATAAGGTTGTTTTACATCAAGTAAACTTCCATGAATTACCCAATATTCATGTAACATCATGAATGTTAAGGACAACTATACAAGTATGCATTTTATTATGCTCATGTATTGGGATGATAAAGTAATATAGGAAGGGATTCATTTACTAATGCTTAATATCATTGTTGAATGATTGAATAGAGTTAAATTATTATATGTGAATGTTACCATTGTATGACAAAGGCATGAATCATAATATATGACAATAATTCTTGTCATTGTTTGAATGTATTCATGTTTTGTTTGAGCACCTTGTGTGAATGTTTGTTTGTTCTAATAATATACATTTAGTGAATGATATTACATTGTATTTAATATCTTGATTATTTGCATGAGTACTCATATTTTGTTTGGCTAAATGAAATATTTGTCTTGGATAGGAAGTGAGTGCAATCCCACAATGGAAAGTAATGACTATTTCCATGAGGAAGAAAGGTTATGAATAGATTTTTATAATTGTGAAATCTCGTTTTTGTAAGAAACATATTTAAAAGATGGATTGTGTTTTTCATGATGATGTCTTCAATGGTAATTGTAGTTGTATGATACAAGTGACATGATGAATCTATGTAGTAAGGGAAAATGATGGTTATTGAGCTAGAACCTGTGGAATAATGCTATTGCGATGAGAGAAAAGTCCCTTTAACATGCCACAATCACCTTATTCTATGTTTATGATTGAGCCATAGAGGATTCACAAATGATGGATTCCCAAAGGGACTACTTAGTAGGGAAGGGAATTCTCAATCTTGGAGGGTGATTCACTGTAAAGAAGAGGATACTTGAATGACTCTATGTTGAGAGATTCATGTTACATGATAGATACGATCATGAGTGCATTATATGCATTGAGCATGTCAAAGAAAACATTGAATTTAGTCTTGTCACTCGTAGCCAAATGGAGAAGATACCTATTCATACAAGATAAACTTATCCCATGATGTTTAGTGTATATGTTGTATTTGGTAATATTTGGTTGTATCAGTTCTACCATGAAACATGGGAATTGGTTATGACTCCTAAAATGCCTCCCCATGCTTTAAATATGTGAGATGTATGCATATCAAGAAGTCATAAATTGGAAGCACAAAGAAGAAGTATTATGTACATAGTGATTATGTACCTATCAACTTGATTTCCATATTACAAAGGCATTGATATTTTGAAGTTCTTTTACAACTATGTCTTAGTATTGTATCTCTTCATGTAGCATAATCCAGTTGGGAGGCCACCCTAACCTATCGAGAGGGATCATAAATCCATCCTACCGAGAGGAATCATAGATGAGTACATCAATATGTTTAGTTTGATGGGATTAGGTGATGTGTCTCAACTAACCTTCTAAGAAATTTATTCTCATGTAAGATTTATTCTCATGGACAAGTTACAAATAGTAAGGGAACAAGAGACACTCTTTCCAAATTTTCCAAACTAGTCATAAGTGGGGTCACTAGGGATGAATTAGGGAACTTGTTAGTAAAATTTAAATTTTACAATTAGATACTTTAAATCTTAAAAAAACTATGAATAAGAGAATGCAACTTTATACATATTTTTCTCTAAATGTAGAAAGAAACATTAATTGAAAGAGTTGTTGTAGATCTAGTTGTTTGCTAGTCTTTGGTTGTGTTTCTTACTAGGTTTTTGTAAAGGACAATGATTTCTTTCACAACTTTTAGTTTTGGGCAATTTAGGGCCACCGTGTATTGTTTGTTCATATGTGCACATGCAACTTTACTGTTTGTTCATATGTGCACATGCATCTTTTCCACAGAGAAAGCCCTCATGCCCTACTTTGGGGAAAAACTCTCTAAAATTAGTTTATATTTGTACTAACTATCTCTCTTGGGAGAGAAATATGGTTTACATTCTTAGGATTAAGAATCTATGGTTCTTAGTTCAGGGTAACCTAAACAAATTAATGGTAAAAACCTAGATACATGGGAATATAGATGTTATCAAGCAAGGGGACTCATCATATAAACTATTTATGATAGTTTACATGTACATACTAAGGATAAGGATAACCCAATTGAGGTATGGAAAAAATTAGCTTCTTTATTTGATAAAAATGTTGATGTTTCTCTTGAAAACAAAATCTATGAGTTTCGCCCCAAGTATTTTGATAGAAAAGCCTTTTGTTGCTGAAATTAAAACTTATATTTAAATGTTAAATAATTGTGGTAGTGATTACAAGAAAAATGATAATACCCTACTTATTCTTGTAGAACAAATGTTACTTGAACTTCATATGATATGTTCATCCAAACCACAAATAGAGTTATTCAAATGTCTAAAGGTATTATGAAACAAACTTTTTAATGTTTTCGTAAAGGTTTGATAAGTGAGAAAGATAGATTAATTCATTCTCATCAATTATTTAAGAGTAAAGCTCTAATGACACATAATAAAAATAATCCTAATAGATCTTTTAATGAAAACACTAAATCACATATTAAAGGATCAACCCCTCACCCTTGTAATGATGATGATTCTTCTAACATGGTATCTAATAAAAAGGAAGTATATAATCATTGGAAGTATTGTGGAAAAACTAACCACCCTCAAAAGATTTTCTTTAAATTGAGACATGAACTAGATAAAGCCAAGAAGAAATCCCCCAATGAACAATCCATAGCCTTGTATTTCTATTCTATTCAACTTAGTAAATATTATTCTTCTATGGATTGGGTAATGGATTTTGGTTCTTCTAATCACATGAATGGTTCATTTTCTTTATTTGCATCCTCTCACAGTAATAGGAATACATCACAAAAATTTTCAATTAGTGATGATCAATATCTTTGAGTAAGGGGATATGGTAATGTTAAAGTTCATAATGGCACATTGGAAGATGTTTTTCATGTTCAAGGAATTCTGATCAATTTTCTTTCTATATATTATGCTTCTCCAAAAAGTTATAAATTTAATGTTTGGGAAGATAAATAAGTTTTAAATGATATTAAACGAAACTCCACAATTGTTTCTTTAGGTCCTATTGATCATGTTGGTTTATATAAGTTTATTGGTCTTAATTCTTGTAAAAATCAACCTTTCTAATTCCTATGTTGTTCATTCTCATGACAAAAGTAGGTAAGGTCACTCGAATTATTGAAAAACACAAATGATTTCTAAAATGGTACTTGGCCTACCTTAAATTTCTTCCACTAAAGGTGTTTTCGAAGGTTGTGTTCTTGGTAAATATCATAAGGGTTTGAATGATTAAATAGGGTTAAATTCCTATATGTGGATGTTACCATGGTATTACAAAGGAATTACTCCTAATATATGACAATAATGCTTGTAATTGTTTGAATGTATTCATGTTTTGTTTTATCATGTTGTGTGAATGTTTGTTTGTTCTCATAATCCATATGCAGTGAATGACATTCCATTGTATTTAATATGTTGATTATTGAAGTTGATTGACTTAATCTTGTGACATAATTTTAGATTTATTTCATATGCTTCTATGATTATATGCGTGAGTACTCATAGTTTGTTTGGCTAAATGAAAGACTTGCCAAGGATAATAGATTGGACATATGAATGTCTTGGATAGGAAGTCAATGAAATCCCATAATGGAAACTAATGACCATTTCCACGAGGAACAAAGTTATGAGAAGAGCTTCATAATTCTGAAATCTGATTTTTGTAAGAAGCATATTTAAAAGTCGGATTGTTTTTTTCATGATGACATCTCATGGTAATTGTATTTGTATGATACAAGTGACATGATGAATCTATCGAGTAAGTGAAAATGAAGGTTGTTGAGCTAAAATGTGTGGAATAATGCTATTGTGATGATATAAAATGCCCTATAACATGCCCGGATCACCTTATTCTATGTTTATTAGAGAAAGACAATGGGACACCTTTGTAGTAAGAATATACAAGTTTGCACTTTTCTTGAGCTATAGAGGATTCACAAATGATGGATTCCCAAAGGGACTACTTAGTAGGGAAGGGAATTCTCAATCTTGAAGGGTGATTCACTGTAAAGAAGAGGAGAATTGAATGAATCTATGGTGAGATATTCATATTACATGATAGATATGATCATGATTGCATTATATCCATCAAGCATGTCAAAGAAAACATTGAATTTAGTCCTCTCACTAGTAGCCAAATGGAGAAGATACCTATTCATACAAATAAGTATTGGGATAAATTGCATACTTATCTTGGGTTATGATTATATTTGGTTTGGTTAAGAATTTGAAATTTATGTATTGGAAATCATATGGATGCCATAAGTTAATGCATAGAAATGCTAAGATTTTCATGTTTACTTTGATGATTCTCTTAGATATATGTTGGAATCCTAAAAATTTTGGAGGTGTGTCAATCTAGTGACGAGCATGACATTGCGAATACAAGTGAAGAATGAAGACATAAAGTACTATTGAAGAAATGAGAACACCATGGAAAATGTTATTACAAGAGGGAGGGGACATATTGTTCTAGTTTTAACCCTTTGGAAACAGTGCTATTAATTTTGTATAGATTGTAATTATTCTCTTCATTACTATGTTTTCTCCCCTTGCATGTGTCATATACCAATTTTCCCATGTAATAAATAAAATAGGAATAATAATATGTAAAAAATTAAAATTAATTAGTGTTGGGCATGAGTTTTGATATGTTTTTCACTCTTAGTGATGCCCTTTTTGACCTTTTACTCCTATTTCACCTTCTTATCATTACTCTTGCTATAATTACTTATAGTTTTCAAAGGATACATGGAAAAAAACTCAAGAAATCTAAGCGTAGTAAATTGTCTTTTTTTCATGATTTTCTATTTTTTTTAATAAAGCTATAGAGTTAGAATCGGTTTTACCAATGATGGTCATAATAGTTCCATATCTTGTAACCCCGTTATAGATCCGCTAAACTATCATTGATTGGAATATTAAGGCTTCTCCAAGAGAACATCTTGCACATGGGTTTTGTTTCTAGATTCCCTAAGATGGTTTTGTGTTGCTCAAATAGTCTCCAAGCTAAATGAATAGAGCGCTATCAATCAAACTTCGAGTCAACTTTATTCTTATACATGAATTCGTGCATAGGTCGAGTTCATTTCTAGGGGAGAGGGATATTTTGATGCATTACATGTCATGAAAATATCATGTAGTAACGATATGCATATCTGATTTAGTAAGTTTAATTTTTGGTAGCTTAATCATATTATGAATATTATTTGCAAGTTTCCATTACATGTTTTCATACATTTCCATTAACAAATGTGTTGATCATCTATAGAAATCAATTACTCATTGAAGGTTGAAGCACTAATTTGCTCATAATTTATTACAGGAACAATTGATGTCCTTAAATGAGTTGAAAGACCATGATATATACTTACAATATCACTTTAATAAGCATCAATCGAGTGATCACATATATCTAATTAGTGTGATTGGTTTATTCCTTTATTAGTTTTCGTGATAAGTGTGCCTAATTCATTAAGATCTTATTGTAATCAAATTATTTCAGTGGGATAGAAGTCATTAATGCACATATATTTTTTCCATTTCACAACCTTGCATTCTCCTATTGATAATAAAGTGTAAAACAATTTCAAGCATATAAATTGTAGTACATTTTGGGTTGATTGACGGGAAATGCTAAAAAGCAATTAAAAACATTGATAGCTTTTATTTCTCTAGGTTTGTATTGAATATATTTCTTCTTTTTTTTGTTAGATTTCTTTTCATACAAAAATTCTAGATCCGATGGAGTATAGTGTGTAAGGCACAAAACAACCTCATTATAGTATTCCTATTACAACATTCTCACTAGCATTATTTGATTTCAATGCAATGAAAACACAATAAATTGTTGTCAAACATTGTAGAACATCATGTTGATCATTAAGTTTTGTTTAAGTCATATACTCACCCAATCAAATAGGTCTTTATGACAATTTGTGCCAAGCTTGACACCCCCCAAGGCTGAAGCTATATATGGGACGTTCCACACACCATGTGAATATATATTATATATGTTCACATGAATATACTGATGCAACGTGTTACTTTAAATAACATGCCATTTTATCAAGTTGTACCGATGCTTCTTATGCTTACAACTTCGGCAGTAGAAGTATTGTATATCCTACACCAAATATGAGTAATCATGGGATATAAAGATAATAACAAGAATTGGAAAAGCTCAGAAACTTGCATCCTATTTACAAGAAGTGGTGGCATCTTGAACTTACCCTTACTTGAGCTTTTGTTAAACCTAGACATGTATAGTTGGGATCCTCTAGAGATTCTTTATTTGGAAGGACTCAAGACCCCATGCAGCGTCCCTCACAACTACATCATATCACAAATATTATTAGTACCATGAAAAATGATGATAAGAGATAGAACATATATTCAAAAAAAGTAAATACTACATTATTTTTCTAACAAACTCGTGAATTAAAAAACATCACCAACTCTTTTTTTTCATTAGCTTATAGAAAAAATTAGATGAAATCTAATAGATGTAATAAATTGTGTTCATCCTAGTTCCATTATAAATAAGAAATGCAAATATTACATTCTAGATCTGTAATACAACAAGTATACTAAGGTCTTCACTCAATGAATAATCTGAAATGAATCATAACTAGAACTAGAACCCTCCCAAATCCTAAAATGACACAATTTTACATTTGGCATAAATTGGGAAAGGACCCATGCCTCATGTGAACTTCCTTATCTCATGAATAGAAGTGATTTAGACTATGAGCACCCTAAACTCTTTTGTTATTGGTTTGTATCATCTGTCTAACACACTTATGGATTCTCCCTATAGTGCACCCATAAATGATCATCGCTAATACACTTCTTATGTTGTAATGTTGTAGTAATCCAACATTGTTTTTCTCCTTGTTTATTACAAGAATTAGGGTTTGTTGGTTGGTTCAATTTCATCCTTGTGGTCTCTTACGAACCTCAACATGGTATACAAGAGACTGTGGGATTTCCTTAGTCATTTCTCTATTGTTTTATGTCCACAACTAGGGTTTATGTCCTAGATGCAAGCCTATGTTTTATTGACCTACTATTGTGTTGATTCAATGGACATTGATAAAATTATCTTATCAATCGTATCTTTTGTCATCCATAGCTACATGCCCATGGTTTATTGTTAAACATTGAATTGAGTAGTGATATTCGTGTTCAAGTATACCTAAAAATAAGATTGTGCAACTAGATTTCGATGACTTATATATTACAATATCGCTATGTAAGCATTGCTTGCTAATTTGTTTGTTGTGGATGCTTAATTTCATTTGATTATACCCTTTCTCAAACTATTATAAGTATTCCATGTCTCGATTGCCTTACCTTTTTTATTTCGAACATCATCTTTCCTTAATCCATTTGCGAGTTTATTACATCATTTGTATCTCGAAGATGCATTTGTTTTGATTCTTTGTACTTATATTTATGCAAGCAAGGAAGAAAATAGGGTTTTGGGGGGGAAATTAGAGGATACTTGAAGTGTTATTATTTGATTCCTTTTGTGAGATGGGGGTAGATCCTAGAGCATGTGACAAATAAAACCTAGAGGATAATTGGAGATCTTTGCTTAGATAGCTTGTGTGAGGCATGCTTAGTGAAATAACAAAATTGGACTTGATGGTGTTGGTGATATATTTTTGTAGATCCTTTAGTGTGTCTAGAGAGCATGGTGGGTAGTCAAACATGCAAACCACGAAGGAAGGTTGCAAGTTGACACGAGCTCTATCACTGCCATGAATAAACAAGGACATTCTGACAATTGTGGGGAAAGAGATAATATGTGTATACATATGTAGGATCCCATATGTCTTGCAAATGAAAATGGATCTTGAACATAAATAGGTTTGTGAAACTTGATTTCAACGACTTCTATTTGACAATATCACTATGTAAGAATTGCTTTGTTATGTATATATTGTTGGTCCTTACTGAGATTTTACCTTTTCTCAAACTATCATAAGTAAGTGAGAAATGGATGATTCCTTACCTTGTGAGAGGCTTGGAAAGTAGGATAATATTCTTTAGTTTCATAACAAGCCCCAAGAAATTGTGAAAATTTAGATGACATGCAAGCGGGTTGTAGAAAGGAACCACAATAGAAATTCATTGATCTCCTCTTTGTTTAGAGAATAGTTTAATATTCTCTAATGAACACGACCAAACTTGTGAAGGTGGAAGCCCTTCTGGCCCCTGCCCCCCCTCACATCACTCTCAATTACCCATGTCCAATGGATGTATTTGAATTTTTTTTATGTGCAAGCATGCATATTTCACCATAAAGAAACATTTACCATCCACTCAATAAAAGATGGCATTCATTAAACCATTCATTCATTCAGTAGGGAAAAAATATGGATGACATTATATTTTCAAAAATAATTTCACAGTATTTCTTCGGTCACTTCTTTATATATATATTTTTACTGTTTACAATAACAACAAGAAACTAATCATCTAGAACTTATTGTTTAGTTATTGGTGGTTCATCAAATTATCATGATGACTTCATAATAGAGTACTCGTGAAGTGGATTTTGCGAAAAGGGGTCCATATTTGCTGCAATAATTTGAAAATGTTGCATTGATATATTTTGGTATTATAATGACTCAGTATTTCATTTAAAAATACATTATAAATGTGTTTTTTTACCTAATGCGGCCACATCATGTACTTCATATTCCTATCTAGGATCAACCTTTACAGTGTGACCCTTGACATGCTCTGCAGTTGAAACATGGAAAAGTACAATTAATGTTCACCATCTGCAATGTAATATTTAACATTGTAGCATATGAATAAATTCATTACGAGGAATTGAAGCATGATCTTTGATTGGTTGTTGTTCGTCCTCCACATTTATTGGATTGTTGCTTTCCTACTCAAAACAAAGTCAATATTTTACGGAAATTATTTATAATGAATAGAATGCACAAGTAATAAATCTTCATTAAACTATATAGATTTCATATACATGTGCGCAAGCTAGATCACTAGAAGGTTGTGTTTTCCCAGACAAGATTTTTTAGCAATCAAGTCTTCCTTCGTGGGAACTTCCTTGAATCAACCGGCCTACATATTTGCATAAAATCATAAATTTACCTTATGAGGTTCAAGGGTGATTCCATGAATATGGGTAACACTTTTTGGCCAAATTTGGCGATGAAAACCTGATTTTTTACTCATGTGCTAGATAGAAGCCCTCAAAACGCATTTATGCCATGTGAATTTTGACTTGCAGTAAAAAAAAAATTGTATAATATTATGTTGGCTTCATAGTGATATTTTTTTTAAAATATTTCGATGTCATTTAATGTGTGAATTTTTGCATTTAATGAACTGTGTGACCTTAAAAATTTGAAGAAGCTAATAAGTGGCTCGTGTCCACGTAGAGTAATTCAATCTTGCATTAATAATTTAAAAAAAATTAATATATGAGCATGATCTACATAAAATTCAGTGTGATGTGCATATTTTTTTGTTTATTTTTTTCGCATTATACAATTATTTATTATTTTTCGAAAGTGACCACATTCGATTTCAGCATTGTTTTAAACACATATTTGTCCACGTAAAGCAAATTTTTCTATTTTTTCAAAAATTGAAAAACCAAAGATACCCTTTTGAAGATGACACGTCGATATGTGATGTGTGCATTTTTAAGAATTTTTTGGCTGTGTATTTTTAACTATGCAGATTTTTCTTTGAGCTGCTTTGAAGTTGCAGTGTGGTTTTCTAAGTATAAGTTTTAGAAGTAATTAAAAAATAAATTTCATATGAATGCCAAAATGCATGTATGATACCTCAATGGATAGAAGATTTGTTGGTGAATTTATCGGTGTCAACTCCGCTCAGTTATGTGCTAGGAATGGCAGGGTTTACACCTCTGCAAGGCACAGTAAATTTTTCATTTGTTTGAATGAGGGATAAGTCTGTTTTCTTAAGCCCTCGACCGAGGTATTTAAATACCTCGGTCGAGGTCTTAACGAAACCTCGACCGAGGGTTTGTAAAGCCCTCGACCGAGGGTTTAACAAACCCTTGGTCGAGGTATCTATTAAATCAATTAATTGCAATACCTCGACTGAGGTATTTATTAACTAATCGCAATACCTCGGTTGAGGGCTGAACAAAACCTCAGTCGAGGGCTTGATAAAACCTCGGTCGAGATATTAAGACCTCGGTCGAGGGTTTAACAAGCCCTCGACCGAGGTGCGTTTTTCTTTTTTTGCCGAAATGCACTTGCCAAAATGTGTTACCGAGGTCCGCGGATTCACCCTCAATATAATGAAAATAATTTGCAATTTATTATTTGGAAGCATTATTGGTTTTTCGATACTTACAATTTGTGCCGCCAAATTCGAATAACCACCAGGCCCAAGCTTGTGCTAACCAATTTTTTGTTCTCTTTCCTTTGATTTGTTAGACAACCTATGAAAGTGTTGAAATACGTTAGATGTTCCAAATTTGATATATAAACTAATAATAATAAGGTTTAGAAATAGATTGTGGAAAGTATTATATACCTCCCTGTGCATGGCGATAGCTTTCCTTGTTTTCTTAGATCCCTCTTGTTTCCATCTTACATTAGAGATTTCCACTCTCTAGCTCAAATGATCAGAGGATGCTCATACCTAGGGTTCCTTTCTTGGTGAACCCTATATTGGTCCGAGACAATATTCATATGTTGTCCAACCTTCTTTAGGACCAACATCGCCTTTGCTACTAGTGTGTGGTCACATAAAATCTTTTAAATACAAACCAGATTTTATAAGTTCAACATCATATACAAGTAAAAATTATAAAGTACTAAATGAATTTATATTATGATTCAATATTCCACAACTTACATCCAAGGCATGAGATCTCTTTACAAAAACATCAACCTTGGCTCTAATCTCATATGTCTGCGGCTGAATGAATAGTAGACGAAGGATATCCTCATTAATTTCTCTCAAGGTCTTCCCTATCATGTTAATCAGGTCTAGAGAAGAACCAATGAAAACATCATGAATCAACTCATCCACATCAAAAGCTATTGATTTCTCTCACGTTGTTTCATACGCCGTATCGGTGGTCTACAATAGAAATATATAAAACATTACTAACATAAAGCAATAGACTGAGGAAGAAAGTATATTAACAAAACATATCGATCATTATATATCAATAAAATTACAATTAGGTTTACCTAATCCTTCAATGCTGGTGTCACCTAATCCACAACTACGAACGTGCCCCGATCATCCCCTTGCCAAAAAGAAGTAGAAAACATTATTAGAATGAAATCAATATACACACGAAAAAAGAAAAAAAAAACATACCCCTATGAATTAGTAGAATTCCAATGAATTATACCTCCTGCCACAAGGATCATCTACTCATCGGATCAATGGTTATACGGGATCTTCCCCAATAATAGGGAGGTTCTCCTTACAACACTGTGCATAAAAACCATCGAAATAATTATCTAAATGAAACCAAAATACTCGCGGTAACAACATAATAAGAAAACATTTTGACGTATTTAAATTGTGCAATTACAATTAGTTATATTTGTTCTCCCGAGTCTATTGTTGTCTGGTCAACTGTTCGGTGGTTTCCCTAATTAACACTTTGCAACAAGTATATAGATAAAACTATCTGAATGAATCAAATATACTCTTGAAAAAACACAAAAAAAAAATTGTTCATATTAAACTTGTACAATTGCAGTGATGTATACTTCTCGCCTCGAAGAAGGTCTGGTATCATCTACTGCTAGGGAGGTGCCCCTTACTACACCTTGCTTGAAAAACATAGAAACAATTATCCAAATGAAACCAAAATACTCACAAAAACAACATAATGATAAAACATTTTGGTGTATTTAAATTGTACAATTACAATAAGGTATACTTGTTGAAATGAGGCTGTTGTAGTCTAACAAATAGAAGGGTGGTTTTCTTGATCAACACTTTGAAACAAATATACAAATAACATTATATAAACCAAACGAATATACTTAAGAAGAAACACAGAAAAAAATATTTTTTCAAATTATGTTTGTACTATTACAAATATGTATACATGGTGCCTCATGGAAGTTGTACTCCTCTGACCATATGCTTGGGACCTACCCCGATCTACTAATAGGGAGGTGCCCCTTACAACACTCTGCATCAAAAACATATAAAAAATTATCTAAAGAAAACCAAAATACTCATGGTAACAACATAATAAGAAAAAATTTTGACATATTTAAATTGTACAATTACAATTAGGTATACATGTTTTCCCGAGTCTGTTATTGTCTGATCCAAAACCGTGTAATTTCCACGGTCAAGACTTTACAACAAGTATATACATAACATTATCTAAATGAATCGAATATACCCATGAAAAAACACAACAACAAAAAACATTTTGTTCATATTAAATTTGTGTGATTGCATCGATGTATACCTTCTTCCTCGAGGCATGTACGATATCATCTACTACTAGGTAGGCTCCCCTTACAACAACCTACTTTAAAAACATAGAAAATATTATCCAAACGAAATCAAAATACTCATGGAAACAACATAATAAGAAAACATTTTGACGTATTTAAATTCTACAATTACAATTTATTATACATGTGGCCTCGGGATTGTTGTAGTATGATCAACAGCCTGGTACTTTCCTCGGTCAACACTCTAGAACAAATATACAAATAACATTATATAAACCAAATGAATATACTCATGAAAAAACACAACAAAAAATTTCTTTTTTCAAATTATATTTTTACTATTACAAAGATGTATATCTGCTGCCTTGAGGAAGTTGTACTCGTCTAACCAACTGTTGGGAGATGCCCCAATCACTACGCTATGAATTAAATATAGAAAATTTAAACAAAATTATAAAAATTGTCTAACAAAAAATCCTTAAAATATAAACAAAATAGTTAAAATGTTGGGTAACTTGTTAGATGTGTCACTCCCATAGTAACTGTGTTTGTATCGACTCGATTCAAAATGCAATTGATAAGAAACTCTTCCCATGCATCTATTGATTTAATGGAACATACAAAAACACGGTTTCTTTCACATCCCTAAAATATGCAGTTGTGTTTATTAATTGTAGACCCTCGTTGTGTACTGTTTATAAACCCTACAATATTCCCTGTAGCTTTTGGCCTTCCGTCAATGTACAACATTTCTCCTTTATGTTGATATTTGTCTTTTGGCTATAAATAATTTCCTTAAAATCCATATATCTGCATACTTTGTGTATATTAGACTAGGCACACCCAATCTTTGTATTTGTTATAGGTTCCAACATACTCCATCAAATATGTACATCTATCGTAATCGACCATGATGCGATCCATGCAAAACAACCTAAACCATGTAATCGATATGGTGCAATTCGATATATTCTCTTGTTCACACAAAAATGTGTGCTTAGTTGAGGAATATACTTGGGTACCCATTGTTCACTAGATGTTTGTACCTCAAGGGCACCTTGATGTCACCTATTGTCTCATCATCATAGGATCATAACCCCCCTTCCGTGAGAAAAAATTCCATGCATTTATGGAATTTTACTCTGATATTTTGACATCTAGTGGATATAACGCTTGTAGGCCAGTAGATGTATGACTTTAATCTAGTCTTACTGAGCTCCCCTTTCTCTAGGAATAAATATATAACAAATACATGTTTGGGTCTACCTGCAACATTGGAAAAAATTTCAAATAGGATCTTGTTGGGTATGCATAATTCATATTAGAAAATTACAAGGCATTAAGGCATGCGTTTTTCACTATCATCATACATAGTTAGCAATTCTCCCCCAAGCTTGAAAATGCATATGTTGATTAGTAAGGGATTTTTCCTTTAATTGTCTTACATGTTCCAAACTGGAAAAAATGTCACAAATAATTTTTGAATTCCTCGAGTTCGTATAAGAAGGATCATCAAAATTTCGAGCCTATGTGATGTTAAACTATGTGCGACATAGTTTGAAATAATCATGGAATATGCTTTGAGATTTAGATATAAAAATGTGGACATAATGTAATGGAATATGCTTTAAGATTTGGATTAAAAAAAGAGTAAAGGCGATCCCAATTTTTTTTTTTCCAAGGAAAAAAATCGTAAATACTTTATTCACATTTAGTAGATGGCCCTCATAGTCCATTTTACAAAAATACAACTAAGAAGTTGTCATAAACAAAACAGATAATTGTCTCATTAAGAGCACAATATACCTTTAATCCAGAAACTGAACCAACTATAAGTTGTCAATACAAGCAGAAAAAAACTGCCTAAAAAAGCAAGAAATCCATGTTCATGAAAACTATGAAGTAGAACTTCACAGATCCATATATCATCAGCAAATGCTGTCATAAAGATTAACCAGAAAAAGGTCACTTCTATTCAATAAGACATCCAGATATAGCAATATATGTCTTAGCCCAAAAGATAACACCAAAAAACCGCACAAATCGGCCATGAGAAAGAAATGGCTCATTGATGACTCAGAAGCAAACACCCACAATCCACGCAGCTCTATGCTATCGGATTCCGACCGCACCAGAAACCTCGCATGATCAGGATCGACACCAAGAATCAAAAACGAGTCCAAGAAACGTCGGATCCTCCAAGTGCAAGAAAAAGCCCCTCAGGATCGACTCCCTCAGTCCACGCAACTCTATGCTATCGGATTCCGACCGCATCAGAAACCTCGCAAACATCAGAATCGACACCCTCAATCCACGCAGCACTATGCTATCGGATTCCGACCGCACCAGAAAGATCGCAAGATCAGGAGACCAAGAAAGAAGCAGCTCAATGCTATCGGATACCGACCGCACCAAGACCACCGCCGCAAGACCCAGAAAATCCGACATCTCCGCAACAAACTCGCCGCAAAAGGCCTGCAGACGAGACCCAAGCTCATCAATTGAGCAGCCGCTGCTCCACTCTCGAGGTTGCTGGGTCTGAGGAACAACACAATCGTGTTGACGCTTGCCGCGACGCTGGCAAAACCCCAGGCACGCTGGTGCTCATGGATCTGCCACACAGAAGCAAAGAAAATGGATACAAGAACGCAGAGAGCGGTGTCGTCCTGCAGACGTCTGGATATCGCCTTAAACGCCGCATCACCGCCCTCCCAAATCCAAATACCCGCTATGGCCGCTCCACTCTCGTGGTTGCTCTGTGGAGCAACACAAGCTTGACGTCTGACGCCGCAAGAGGTCGCTGCGAAGCTTTATGCACAGCAATAAAGAAACCTGCATGCCTCTGTCGCCTCAAGATTCTGACGCCACAAGAGATCTACCACACAGTAGCATACTCGCCTCTGACGCCGCTCGCTGCGAAGCTTTATTCGAAACGAAACGAGACGACCTGCAATCATCTTGAAAGCCTGCGCCAAGCAGATCATGAAAACCAGGCACCAGGGATTCTTGGAAGGAAAGGAGCCGTTAGATAGGGCGTTCTTGGAGCTCCCTCCCTTCATTCAGCAAGTAGTCAAAAAGAGGATGATGATATTGTGCTCTAAGGTGATATATTTTTTACATTCTTAAAGATATAAGTCCAATAAACATATATCTACAATAATGTAAGGTCTTATGGATGTTGAAATGACTTTATTCCAATAAAATACTATATAATCTTATTTCTTTGTTACCTTACTAGTACAGATAATTTTTGAAGGTGGCAAATGTTGTCACAAAGGCACAAATTTGTGCACAAATTTTCTTTGAGGATATTTAAGTCTACATATGGGTACATCCATGGAGTTGGGTTACATTTTTTGGCAAGGCACTTTCGAAAAAACGAAAAAACATACCTCAATTGAGGTTTCAACAAAACCTCGATCTAGGTTTTAATAATACCTCGATCTAAGTTTTAAGACCCCGATCTAGGTTTTCAAAAAACCTCGATTTAGGTTTTAAAAAACATCGATCTAGGTTTTAAGACTTCGATCTAGGGTTTAAAAAAACCTCGATCCGATGTTTTAAGACCTCGATCTAGGTTTTGAGAAAACCTTGATCAAGGTTTTAAGGCCGCTATCGAGGTCCTTCTACCAAAAAAATTATAAAAATAGGTTTAAACGGTAGCTCGATTGAGGGTTTAATAAACCCTCGATTGAGCATATTTAAAAACCTCGATCAGGGGATGTTAATACCTCGATCGAGGGCCTAAACAATAGAGAATTATCCCTCTTGCAAGAAAATCAATGTTTCTCTGTGTCTTCTAGGGGTGTAAACCCTGCCATTCATGGCACATAACTGAGTGGAGTTCATACTGATAGATTCATCACCGAATCCTCTATCGATTGAGGTATGAGGCATGTGTTTCTGAATTCATATGGGATTTTTTTTTAATTTGTTTTAAAACTTACACTTAGAAAACCTCACAACAACTTTGAAGCAGCTCAAAGAAAAATAAGCAGGGTAAAAAATACACATCCAAAATTTTTAAAAAAATGCACAACCCACACATCGACGCGTCTTCTTCAAAAGGGTGTCTTTGGTTTTTCAATTTTTGAAAACAGTGAAAAAAAAGCTGGGATGGACACACATGTGTATAAAATGATGTTCAAATCAGATGTGATCACTTTCCAAAAATAATAAATAATTGTATATTGTGAAATAAATTAACAAAAAAATATGCATACCACAGTACATTATGTGTAGATCATGCTCATATAATCTTTTTTTAATTATTAATGTAAGATTGATTTATTGGGGTCGGATTTGAGCCACTTATTAACTTCTTCAAATTGTTAAGGTCACACAATTCATTAAATGCGAAATTTCACACATTAAATGACATCGAAATATTTATAAAAAAATATCATTGGGAAGCCAACATAATATTCTACAATTTGTTTTTTTACTGCAAGTCGAAATTCACATTGCATATATATATGTTTCGAGGGATTCTATCTAGCACATGAGTAAAAAATCAGGTTTTCAACGCCAAATTTGGTGAAAAATTGTTACCCACCTTCATGGAATCACCCATACAGAAACATGGGTTTGTGACACATTTGCAAGTTTTATGTCCACAAGTATTTGAGGTATTCAATAGGGCACTATGCATTAGTGGTATCCTTGGCATGCTTATGTGGTCATGATGAGGTATACATGAAATGAGGTATATTGGCCATGGGAATGAGTTTGATGCTAAACAAACAAATCTCATACATTAATCCCCATAATTGGTAAAGGAATTCCCATAACTGATGGCTCACAGTTTGGAATATAATTAAGGTCTGAGTCTGTTAAGAACACTCGATATCTAGAGTATGAGCAATATAACATCTAAACTAGTATATTGTATGCCAATTTTGTATAAATCATGACAATGTGGGGTAACCATGTATCCATGCATCCATGCAGTAGATCTTTGTAACTACCTCTTATTTGACCTGCGACAGAGATGGAAGGTCAAATAACGTCAAATATATGCAATAACTCCTTGTAATCTACCATTAAGGGAAGATGGGCAAGATCTTGTAGCAAATATCAACAAATATCGGAGGTGAGGCTAGGAGAGCCTCACCTCCCAACTCAGAAACGCAAAAGAACACTCAGTACTAAAACATAATAAGAGACACAAAGAAAAGGAATAAGAAATATTGAATGCTTCATTAGGAGGCCAGATCCCGTTTTATAACAATTACAAAGACACCTCATTGATGAGGCCAACACGAGCACAATAAATGCTGCTCATTATTTATACTAATATATAATATATGCACTTAATACATTTCCAAATACATAATGGGGAGTGTGTGCCTCCCATACAGCCCATTCCTCCCGGTTTAAGTGGAAAGCATCCCTGCTTTACTGCCTCCCGATTTAAGTTGGAAGACATGCTTGCAAAGAGGATATGCCAAAGGTTGAAGAGGTGTCGATCTTTGTTGCAATTTGATGAAGATCTAGATGATGTGTAGATGGTCTAAGATGTGAGCAAGTGGGGGGATGCCCATGATGCTGGTGTTGTCATCTTTATTGTAAATAAACTAGAGGGAGAGATCTGTATTGTTTTAGATATGTGAACCTCCTCTCTTGCAAGATGCAAGCAGGTGGGGATGGCCATACAGTTGTTGTTCGTCAACTTGTTGTTGTGAATAAACTAGAGGGAGAGATGTGTATTGTTTTAGATCTATGAACCTCCTATCTTAGTGGTGGAGATCTATGTGCCCTTGGGGCTAGGAGACCTGTGTATCCACTCACAAATGAACTGATACTGAACCCCTCACAAGGGTGTGATCTAGACTGATACAAAATCTTTTAGCTACCTCGAAGTCCATGAAGGCCTTCTCTACAAACAAAATAGTGTAGAATACTACTACAGGATTGGGAAAATACAAAAAATCGAACAAAACTATGCAAAGTGCTATAGAGTATTGAAAAAATGTAAAAGAGAACCCACTTAAAAGAGAACTAATACTGCCGCAAAGTAAAACTGAACCAAAAATACGAGACTACTGCTCAGCTTGGACTAAGGGGAATGGATCCCTATGCAAAGGCTGCTAAAGCCCATGCCATGTTGAACCTCCAATACCATAACCAGTAATTTCTTAAAAACAACCTTGCAGTCATTGCCATAGTACAACTTGAAAAGATTAATGGTAACATAAAGGACCAACAGTCCATTTGCAGCAAGAAAAAAAAAGCTTATGAATATTGTCTTGAACCAAGAAAGAAAGACATTGTGCTGAAAATTGTGTTGAACCAAGCAAGAAAGATATTGTGCTAAATATTGTGTTGAACCAAGCAAGCAAGCAAAGAACCAAGCAATAAAAACGAGTTTGCTCCGTCAGAGATAGCGTTCTGTATCTTTGCACTTTTTTTTTGAGATTGTGATTGTTAATTTGCTCCTCTTTTTCGATCAAGTGTTCTGAAGGCATGCGATTTTGGCACACGATGGGTTGAAGGCACATGATTTCAGCACAGAATGGGTTTCTTTAATGGGATGAAGGCCAATTCCATAGTGTTCTCAATGCCACTTCCATTAACAAAGAAGATACGCTTTTCTATGGAGATTTTGCAGTTTGTATCACGGTTGCTCCTAAAATCAGCCTTGCATGCATGTTGTTCATGTTGTCAGAGATAGCATTCTGGATGGCATTCTTTAATTGGATGAAGACCGATCAAAATCCAATCACCTACAACCAACAAAATAGTCAAATCACGAGAATTTGAAGACATCTTGCTCTGATGCTGATCATATGTCCTCAAAATGGCATGACTAGTTGAGGAAAGAACCAACTTGGAGTGGCAAATGTTGCATTCTATCACCCTGTTCTTCTTCGTGCTTCACAAAGTTTATTGTGCACTCAAAATTCCAAAAACTCTAGATGATCACTTTTGCAATATATCATTGATATGAGTTTGAATCTCCTGGTTAAAACCACAATGTTGTTATCAAATATAGCCTTCACAAAGACAAACAATGAGAGCCATGTTTAGACCTAAGCTCAGCTGGAGGAAATTCTCATGGATGCTAGAAACATTAACACCGGGTGATGGGTGCAATGCTTCTTGAATTATCAAATACCCACTCATCACATATTGCACTCTAGATCTCTCTAAGAATAGAACATGAATACGAGAATGGGGGGTGAGAGTGACAAATGCAAGGCACGGGATGAGATCTGTGAATGGGATTTGCATGTGATTTTGAACGAGTAGGGGACCACAGTGATCAGAGGCATGGTAGGTAGGGAAGCTATCAAAGGAAGGAATGCCAGAATGGAGCTACCATAGAACAAGCTGTGAGCTCTACGTTTGCAGACCCAACTATTTTGGCATTCATCTCTAGCGCTACAACATGGGCGCAGCTAATTGCAGCAAATAGTGGAGGCGCAGTTGACAAGGGGAAAATGGTGAAATGGGCCCAGTTTTGAGGGAGTGAGGTGCATCAATAGAGGATAAGCATGGATTTAGGTATTGGCAGCCATGAATGTAGTGGTGTGTGAATAGTGCTGCCAAATAGTGAAGCATGCAGCAGAGATGGAGGGTAGTGCAGCAAAAATAGAGGGTAGGTACATGCATCTAATAAGTGGATAGGAAGACATGTGCTTGAAGGAATCTATAAAGGGCGCATGGGAGAACCACTTGGGAGAGGGCACAACCAAGAGGCAGGATAACTTTCAGAGGAAGGAGGCTATCTTGCAGAGGAAGGAGCCATCAAGAAAGGTGGAGAAAATAGCAGCAATGGGGAGAGGATAACTTGTAGAGGAAGGAGCCGTCAAGAAAAGGCATACATGCTGTGCAAAGCGGTGCATGAAACTATCAAGGATATGCATGGAGTTACGTATTCGCAGCGATGATGGAGATCCTGTTAGCAGAAAAGCATGCATGAAAGAAGCAAAAAAGTGGAGCAAATCTTGGTAGCCTACAGGAAGGAGGGAATGCTTGGAGCCATGAATGGCATGTATCATGAGAGAATCTACAGGAAGGAGGGCATAGAGGAAGGAGAGGTCAAAAAAGGTGGATCCAGAATGTAGCCATGGGTAGAGGCACACTGGCAAAGTGAAGCAAAAACCTTAAAACATGCAGCAAATAATAGGTAGTGAGAATAAAATAGATAGTTAGGTTTTAGGCACAATGAGGATTAGATAGCAAAAGCAAAAAAAATTAAAAAATAAATAAATTAAAATCTAGGTCTAGGAGTGAACTGCTCTGATACCAATTGAACTGCCATTAAGGGAAGATGGGAAAGATCTGGTAGTAAAGATCAACAAATATCGGAGGTGAGGCTAGGAGAGCCTCACATCCCAACTCAGAAACCCAAAAGAACACTCAGTCCTAAAACATAATAAGAGACACAAAGAAAAGGCACAAGAAATATTGAATGCTTCATTAGGAGGCCGAATGCATTTTTATAACAATTACAAAGATACCTCATTAATGAGGCCAACACGACCACAATAAATGTATCTCATTATTTATACTAATATCTACTATGTATACTTAATACATTTCCGAATACATAATGGGGAGCGTGGGCCTCCCATACAACCCACCTTGTAACTACCTCTTATATGTAATAGCTCCTTGTAACTACCTCTTATTTGACATGTCAAAGAAATGGAAGGTAAAATAAGGTTTGGAGAAAGGAGAACCTTCCCTAGATTACCAAATCTCCAAATTAGTCTCACATCACACTCGCATGTCAAATATTCCTTATGGTGGGCTTGTATTGTGGTCCAAGTCTTCATTCATTTGTCATGTGCATAAGAAGTAGTTATTTTAGGGCCTAAGAAATTGAAATTTGGCCTCAAAGATGTCTTGGGTGAGGAGGCCTTTCTTTGGTGTGCCAAATCGTATAATGAATCTAGATGCCACTATCAAGACACACTTTGTAATTGGAGGGTATATCTTGTGGTTTGGAGCCTAGTTCATGGATTGTGTTTTCTTCATTTAGGACCCAAACCATCAAAGTTTGGTCCCGAACCCTTCTAGGGTGAGAAAACCCTACCTTGGTCCAAAACCCTTTCTAGGGTGAGAAAACCCAAACATTATAATTAGGCATGTATCCTATTTTAGGGTTAATGATACCATCCAAAGGGAATGTCTCATGGGTTTATAACTGATTTGGTTCAAATGATACAACAGTAAATCCTGTTTTTAGATTGCAAAGTTAAGAAATTAAAATAAATGAGCAACTTGAGCATATCGTACTGTGATTGTGTGTTATTATCATCCACCAAGGGGAAAATTGACCCTAACTAGGACTTAACTTGAGATATTTGAAGCATTTTCATGTTTTCCAAATGGCCCCACCAATAGCAAAAGGATAAAATTAGGCCATGTAGCGAAGAAATCTCCTATGGATTGGGGTAGACCAAAATAGACAGTATGACACCAAAAATCAATCCATTTCCATATATAGTAGAGACAAATAAAACTAACACTAAGTGATGAAGAACATACCTTATTGTGGATGGTTGTAGTAGATCCCCATTGAGATTTTCAACCACACTTGGAACTACATTCGTGTAGAAAACCTCTAAAGACATCAATGCCATTAAGGGTGAAAGAAGGGTAAAAGTTTTGTTACACTATTACTACAAAAGGAGTTGAGCATGCTAGTCGCAAATGATAAATTTATTTAATTGCATGTCCAACCAAAATTTTTTGATGTCAAAAATACATGGATTGTAAAACACTCACTGTGCACTTTCGATCATACAAGAACAAGTCTTCGCAAAACATTCAACCATAATCTATTAATGGTTTGGCTGGAACCTGCAAACATTTTTATCATAGTGCATTTAATACGTTACTATGTGGGGATAAAAGCATTATGATATCTTTTCTTGATTACCTTCTACATTAGCAAAATCCCTTAGCATAGATTACAGAACAACTTCATATGCAAACGAAACAATGTGAGGAAGTAGAATATTCTGACACATGAAAATCATTTATAGTGCACCATACATCATTGAAAAATTGAGTATACACAAAATCAGAAACATTGTACAAGGAAAACAAGGATGAGACACATGTTCATGTGGTTCACCTCGTCCATGAGGCTATGTCGACCAATTTGTTATCCATTTTATTGCTTTATCAAAATAGAGTAAATTACAATTGCTTAGCACAACCCTAGTCGGTTTACCTTACCTCAAGGCTCTTTGCAGAGTGCCTCTTGTAACTCAACAACCCTCTTTTAGGACCCTTATAGCTAGTTCATAAAATCATTAACAGCCCCTTGGGCACACGATGAACTTCGTCTTTAACACATCATTCAAGTATCCTATTGTTGAAAAATAAACCTAATACTCAGTCAATTAAAAGGAGCTACTATTTTCTAACAATTAGGGGTATTATTCATTAGACCCCATACGCATACTTTTATTCCCAGAGTACTCATTATGTAACTTCTGTGTAATTTATGAGATAAGCTCATATACTGAATCCTGACCATCTCCGATATAATTCTTAATAACAAAAATATCATTAAAGTACCTATACCATATGAGGAATACCATTTTACTGTCAATGTTTTTATTACTTTCAAGCATCAATCATCTTTGGCTAAGTTACCCCGGTAAACTGTACTAAATAATATATATATATAGATAGATAGATAGATAGATAGATAGATAGATAGATAGATATATCCTCAAATTTAATCTCATTTCCATGTTTATGCTAAACCGGCTATTTTCTCATAGCTAAGTATCTTCCAAAGGCTTTATTTATAATTCCTATACATTATCCTCCAGAGAAAGCAATGAGCACCCTGACTCCTTGCTCATATTGTAGCCATAGTTTAGTGGTTAAAAGGTATTTTTCACACTCATTAAAAATTGATTTCATAGTTTACTAATCGATCACACACGATATGGGAACAGATTTGGAACCTAAGGAGAAGGGATTTACTCATTTGGATTTAGAATCGAAGCAACCACGTCGTCTCGTATCAAATATTTGTATAACTTACCTATGTGGTTCGATTAGTCCTGCCAATGAAAAACCAAAACAAACAATAAGACGCCATAACCTTACGTAAACAAACATGCAGTCAAGAAATAGGGCGAGGACGCATCTAGGGTTTTCTCTAGATTTTGCAAAAGGGAAAACCCCCAAAACACAACCATGGATATTGGAGAACCGTGGGAAATCAAACTTAGTCTGTATAAGGTAAGTGCAAATGTTACTCCCATAATAAACTCCCAAATTTCAATACATCCCTTCGTTCCAAAGAAAGAATATAACCCCCTCAAACATAGCATGTAACTTAAAGGCAACCGCGTAGATCCAAATAAATCAAACTACACCCGAATTTCAGAGCTAAAGGTTCTAACTACGTTGTCGAGATATTTCCATCGAATATTGAGGGCGTCGAAAGGATGAGGGTAATCTTTTTCCAAGTAGGCATACTGGAGAGATCTTCACTGTCATAGCCGACAGCCTACTGCACAATATTGGGCTCTTAAAAAAATTAATCTCTAACTCATAAGTTTTGAAAATAAAAAGAATTAAAAACCTCAACTAGCTCATCATATCATCTAGATTTTGAGCATGAGGTTTGGTCTGGTGTGCTTCTTCCTTTCTACACCCAGGAACTAGATAAAAAAAAATAGTTTATATTACCTAGGCCCAACTGCTTCAAAAGAATGATTATACCTGAGTGAAAGGATTCCCACACTTTGATAACTGGTTCCATCAGCTAGCTTGCGGAGGTAAATGCCTGATTATCTAAATCTTAGGCTTACCCAGTGCCAAGCTCGTTCCCCCTCTCCAGTCAGTGCGCCCCTCCAGACATATATACTACTCGATTCCTTCAAAATAAGGCCATCCTCATCCTATCAGTTCGGCCCAACCGTGACTTGGTGTTGCTATTGTAACTCTCGGACAGGTTTTTAGGCCATTATCATGGCAACCGTTTCAGCCCTAAGATCACTGCAAGTTCAGAATTTATTTAATTTCTTCCTCGACATGACTATTGCATTCAGAAATTATTTAATTCCCCTCCTCCTCTCAAGCCGATATTAACGCATAGATTTAATCCAATAGTTTTGATGAAGTAATTTAATCCTCTTTTAAAATAGAATATAAAGTTTACAATGTAAAAGGGATTTGAGTAATCTTTGTCTAAAAGACCTAATCAGTCGTTAGGTCTAACAGGAAATAATTCCGTCATTTAGACTTTAAAATAATAATAATTCATGTCTTCTTTTTATAAAAAGACTTTAATGTCCAAAGGACTTAAAACTATAATTTTCTTTGTCCTTATGATATAATTTATATCATAACACTCCATGTTTGCTTATTTATTATTTTCCTTATAGATGGACTACAAACTATGATACGTGTCTTTATGCATACTTAATTTATCATTACATCATGTCTTTTATGTATGGTTTTTCTTATATATAGATTTTGAATTAAAAATACTTTGTATTTTATGAAGACTAATTTGTCATTTTCCTTCGTCTTTATGATATAATTTATATCATAGGCCTTTTATCTATCATTTTTTCCTATAGATAGATCTTCAATTAATAATACTTGTCTTTTAATTTTTCTTTGTCCTTATGATATGATTTATATCATATGTCTTTTGTCAAACCCTTTTTCTGATCCCTTAACCCTAGTTCTTGTCGCACATGTGTTCTTCGACCCCTTTGTGTTATTAAACTTTCACCTAACTTTTAGGTTTTTTCTAGTGGGGCCTTGGCACTTGAGCTTCTCACCGAGAAGCCCTCATATAATAATATTTAAAATCACAAAAACACTTAGGGGTATATAGGAGGAACATTACATCCTTTCCCCCTAAAATTAACACCGTCCTCAATGTTCTCGTCCTTCAATAATTTTTCCTTTCCTTTTGAGTTGTCCTTGCTTGCTTTGTATTTCATGTCATGATCCTACATTTAAAATCATACATATGTATGTATACTAGCATCGACATTGAAACAATGTAAAACTCAGAAATCAACACTATACAATGGTTCCAATATACATGTCAATTCTATTTACTAATAAATAGACATATTACCTCACTGGTACCAATTTACCTGTAATGCACATACCTCTTCCCAGCATTATTGTTTCTTTGGATGTCCTCCATCCCAGCACTCCAAGTGCTAACAATACTCCAACTACCAATTTAAGCCACCCAACACAAGGATGATACCCTTCATTAGGCGTATCTCCTTGTATTATTCAGGGCACTTCACCATTATTCTTTTCTTTGGATGTCCTCCATCCCAGCACACCAAGTGCTAAGAGTACTCTAAGTATCTATTCAATCCACCCAACACAAGGACAATACCCTTCCTTAGGTGTATCTCCTTTTCGTGCTCTTCAGACTACTTAACCAAGCTAAGGCACTTCTGTTTTCGCACACCACCACAGCGCCTAGAGGTTATTCTTTTCATAGAGTCCCCCACTCTTGTGACAGTCCTCTCAATGTGTGCGGAATGAGTCTTAACCAAAATGTCTTACATCTAGGCATCCCTAGAATGCATAATGGTCCCTCGCTGGCCTGAGGGAAAATATGTAGCTTTCATCCACTACCTCCATCAACTTTTCCTCGTTGTGACAACTTTATGGGCATGATATTTTTCTCATGTCTTCATAACTCATTACAGTCCTAGAGCTTTAGCACTCCTCATGGCCACAATTTCCCATGCCTGCAATCACTCCATAGGTGGTCAGTTTATCATTAATTCAAGAACATCGAACTTTTGAGCATAAGTCATGCCTTATTCCATTTCTCATTCATGAGATAAAATCCTTTTCAATTTCTTTTAACACCAGAATTGACAAGAAGGAATTTACAAGAAGCCACAAAACCTTTTCAATTTCTTATAACAACATAATTCGCAAGAAACCACATAAAACCTTGGAAATTTTACAATGCAGACACCCCTTACTCATTAACTTCAATTTATTACAACATAATAAAAAATTCACTCACCGTTGCAATTTTATATATACTACATCTGAATTTTTTATCTACTAGATATTATAAGCCTTCAAACAAATTATATAATTATTGTGAACTATGAACTTTTTATCAACTAGACACTATAAGCCTTCAATACGATTTATGGGTGCTCTTGCCCTGTGACGCCGATGTTGTTATTTGGCTTGATTCGGTTGTATCATAGTGGGATTATCAACTTTCGTTTCTTATACATTATGTATCTTCCTAAAGGAGTATGGATGTACCAGATCCTTGAGGCATGTAATCATACCTTTCATTTTTTGTAAATACTAAAATGCATATAATTCTTCCCATTTACTCAAAGAAAAAATTAATGTTACCATTTGATTGGTTGATTATGCATAATGAGTTGGATCTCATCCTATGGATGCTTCTACATGTAATTCATCGTTGTTCTATGACCAAAACCAATTATTCTTGTAATCAGTATTGAATTCAAATATTGATTGATTGAGAGCATATATTATCTTCAAAGTAATTGGGATTCACTTGAATTCACATGGGAAGAAAATTGTTAAATGGAGGATAAGATACATATCATCTTACGGTACTAGACACCAGAAGTTGGGAGATGGTTCACTTACTTTAGGTGTTTATTGTTGGGATGTATAATATAGGAGACAAATTACACAAAATGTGATCCACTTAGAATTTCTAAAATATTTTAGTTAGAAACCATACCAATGTCAAACACAGTAGGAAATGATCATATAAGGTGCTCTTAGAAGCTAGGAGCACAGGATGGTGCCAAGTTGATGGCAGAGGAGTCATTTTAAAAATCTCTTTCAGATATTGAATGGGACAAACACTTGAAATGTGACTATGTTAAATCATTAATAGAGACGTCGATAAAAAGATTTGTTTGATGCTTCCAAGGCATTGAGATATTGCGTCTCATACAATTGCTGAATAGGTGGAATGAAAGGTCCAATTTTTTTTAAACTAAATTTATAGGAAGTTTAAACATGTTGTTAAGAGTTGAAACAATGGCGCAGCCATTTTATTTACCTAAATAAATCATTTTTAAGGAAGTTCTGATTGTATTTTAAAAAGGACCACTAAGACTGCAAGAATCATACAACAAACTAGAACTAAAGTCAAACCTACAGTTCAACCTATACGACATGACAATTGTCAAGAAGAGACCAAAGGATCTGCTGTGATGATTCCCCTAGCCAGAATCATTCATGTGACGGGGATAGACTAAGCAGCTTAACGTACTTGTGAAGCTTTCATGCTCTTCGATTTTATGGAAGAAAGACATATTCTCAACACTAGGTTTTCTACTAAATAGGTGAACAGATACTAGAAGAATTATTTAATCATGCCCAACTTGTCAAACAATCTTGCATAAATGAGAAACTATTTCGGTGATGAGTCTGCATCTCATGGAATATTTCATTTTTCAAACTAACTCGTTTTTCTCATAATTGGAATCATTTTTAAAACTTTTTGCAGCTCTGGAAATCCAGGTCTCTAGGCTATCTAAAGAGGCTTATTTTTGAAACTCCAGGATTTCAAATAATCTAATGGGGTTTGCCGCTAGGAAGTTAGCACTAACGATCTGCTACACCAATTCCTGAAACTTTTAATTAGTCTGCTACATAGACTTTAACATGTCACCTTTTGGAGCCTATTTATCATGCATATTAATATTTACTTCCTAGTCCTCATTTTCCATTTTCAGATCAGTTAGTGGCAGAGATACCCTCTCTCTCTCACACACACACAAGGCAGTCACCCAAAAATATTAAAAATTAGTTACAATTGATTCAATGTCTAATGGGGAGCTTTTCATCAATGCCAAATAAATTAAATATCGTTACAATAGCATGAAGACTTCTTTATGAATAATGTAGTATGCATAAATTAAAAATAGAAGATTTATTCATGCAAATTTGAGTCACAAACACTATTTCCAATCAATGCTAATTTATTGAGAACATAACAAAATCAATTTACAGATTTTGTTCAATATCAATAATTTAAATAAATTAAACTATTACCCGTATAGTGCTCGCCATGGAACTTAGTAGGCACCCATATAACGGCCACATGAGTTTACCTTTCCCACTTCTGTGAATTTTTCTACAAAAGACTAAATCAGGAGAGAGTATGAACTGATCCCGAGAGAGTATGAACTGCCGCATTCGCAATTTCTTCCAAATGTAATTTTGCAAAAATATCATGTTAACCCATTCTTAAGGGTCCAGTGTTGTAGCTGGTTGTGATACCATATGTAGCAACCCTCTAAAGACTTCAATGCCATTAAGGGTGAAAGAAGTGTAAAATTTTTGTTACGCCGTTACTACAAAAGGAGTCGAGCATGTTAGTGGCAGATGGTAAATTTATTTAATCGCATGTCCAACAAAAATTTGTTAATGTCAAAACTACATGCATTGTAAAACACTCAATGTGCACTTCCAATCATACCAGAACAAGTCTTTGCAAAACATTCAACCATAATCTATTAGTGGTTTAGTTGGAACCTGTGAGCGTTGTCATCATAGTTCATTTAATACATTACTAAGCATTATGATATCTTTTCTTGATTACCTTCTACATTAGAAAAATCCCTCAGCATAGATTACAGAAAAGCTTCACACGCACATGAAACAATGTGAGGAAGTAGAATATTCTGACACATGAAAATCATTTATAGTGCAGCCTACATCATTGACAAATTTCAGAGTATACACAAAATCAGAAACGTTGTACAAGGAAAACAAGGATGAGACACATGTTCACATGGTTCACCTTTTCCACGAGACTACGTCCACCAATTTGTTATTCATTTTATTGCTTTATCAAAATAGAGTAAATTACAATGTCTCGGCACAACCATGGTCGGTTTACCTTACCTCAAGGCTCTTCGTAAAGTGCCTCTTGTAACTCAACAGCCCTCTTTTAGGACCCTTATAACTAGTTCATAAAATCATTAACAGCCCCTTGGGCACATGGTGAACTTCGTCTTTAACACATCATTTAGGTGTCCTATCATTGAAAAATAAACCTAATACCCAGTCATGTAAAAGGAGCTACTATTGTCTAACAATTAGGGGTATTATTCATTAGACACCGTAAGGATACTTTTATTCCCAGAGTACTCATTATGTAACTTCTATGTAATTTATGACATGAGATCATATACTGAATCGTGACCATCTCTCATATAATTCTTAATAACAAAAATATCATGAAAGTCCCTATACCATATGAGGAATATCATTTTACTGTCAATGTTTTTATTACTTTCAAGCATCAATCATCTTTGGCTAAGCTACCATGGTAAACTGTGTGAAATAATATATATGTGTGTGTGTGTGTGTGTGTGTGTGTATGTATCTTGCAATCTAATCTCATTTCCATGTTTATGCTAAACCAGCTATTTGCTCATAGCTAAGTATCTTCGAGAGAATTTATTTATAATTCCTATACATTATCCTCCAAAGCAAGCAATGAGCACCCCGACTGCTTACTCATATCGCAGCCATAGGTCAGTGGTTAAAATGGATTTTTCCCACTCATTAAAAATTGATTTCATAGTTTACCGATTGATCACACAAGGTATGGGAACAGATATGGAACCTAAGGAGAAGGGATTTACTCGTTTCGATTTAGAATCAAAGCAACCATGCGGTCTGGTATCAAATATTTGGATAACTTACCTATGTGGTTCGATTAGGCCTGCGAATGAAAAACCAAAACAAATAGGAAGACACCATAACCTCACGGAAACAAACATGCAGTGACGAAATAGGGCGAGGATGCATCTAGGGTTTTCTCTAGATTTTGCAAAAGGGAAAACCCCCAAAACGCAACCATGGATATTGCAGAACCGTGGGAAATCCAACTCAGTATGTATAAGGTAAGTGCAAATGTTACTCCCATAATAATCTCCCAAATTTCTATACTTCTCTTCATTCCAAAGAAATAATATAACCCCCTCAAACACAGCATGTAACTTAAAGGCAACCGCGTAGATCCAAATAAATCAAACTACACCGAAATTTCGGAGCTAAAGGTTTTAGCTACGTCGTCGAGATATTGCCATTCAATATGCAGGGCATCGAAAGGATGAGGGTAAGCTTTGGCCAAGCAGGCATACTCGAGAGATCTTGACTATCATAGCCGACAGCCTGCCGCACAATATTGGGCTCTTAAAAAAATTAATCTCTAACTTAGAAATTTCAAAAATAAAAAGAATTAAAAACCTCAACTAGCTCGTCATATCATCTAGATGTTGAGGGTGAGGTTTGGTCTTGTGTGCTTCTTCCTTTCTACACCCAGAAAATAGATAAAAAAAGCAGTTTATACTACCTAGGCCCAACCGCTTCAAAAGAATGATTATACCTGAGTGAAAGGATGCCCACGCTTTGGCAACTAGTTCAATGCGTGATTATCTAAATATTAGGCTTACCCACTGCCGAGGATGTTCTCCCTCTCTATCCAGTGCGCCCCTCAAGACATATATACTACTCGCTTCCTTCAAAATAAGGCCATCCTCATCCTATCAGTGCAACCCAACCCTGACATGGTGCTACTGTAATATCTGTCGAAGAGGTTTTTAGGCCATTATTCTGGTGACCGTTTCAGCCCTAAGATAACTGCACGTTCATAATTTATTTAATTCCTTCCCCGGCATGACTATTGCTTTCATAAATTGAATGGAATCATTTCATACACGAACTTCAGCATAGATGATGTTAAATGAATAATGCAAAAGAAGCAATTCTTTGGTCCTCGAATGTTAGCAATGGTTAGGTTACAACAAAGCTGACCAATGATGTAATAGATGTTTTCAAGTGGGATGACGGGGCGAAGTGGTGGCACACATGGTTGTGGAAGTGGAATTTCCCCTTGAGAATAAAAATATTATGTTGGTTTCTGATGGATAAAAAGATCTCAACTTGTTAAAATTTGGTTAAACGAGGATTTATGGGTCCTGGTTTTTGTGTATCATGCAGAAAGGACTCTGAAATCATTGAACATTTTTTTGTGTCCCATGAATTTACACAGTGTGTTTGGAGGGAAGTGCTTACTATTACCAAGTCGACCAAAAGATGGTTTCAACACCATTTTGAGAATTGTTTCCTCTCATAGATATCTCACGACGATCAATGCACAAAACTCGAGCTTTTATTAGCTCGGTGACTTGGAAGCACATGAATGATGTTTCGTTCAAAGGCATGCCAAAAAATTATATGAAGGTAAGTTTGGTAGCAGTCATCACTTATAAAGAAGTTAAGAAGATGACAGTAACTCCGAAGAGAAGGAATGTCAATCCTCTCATATTCGATGTATCAATGCCTATCAACATTTTTTATGGCATCTGTTATAATGGTGGCACGATATCAAGGTAGGAATTGTATTAAAAATGTTATTGTTTCATCATTTTAGCCGGTGGATAGGATGTCGCAAGGGTACTAAAACGAAGAGTGAATTATTGGCCTTTTATGGTCTCCATCATTTCACTTAACACAAAAACGTTCAAAGCTTAATGATCGTGGGGGTATCCAAAGTAATTTTTCACTAAGCTCAACTTAAAGTTAATATTTAGGTTGTGCAATTGGAATGGTCGTAGACTAGAATCCAATGTCTTTAAACAATCTTTCCAAAGATTGGGATTATGCCATGTTTACTGGACTCAATGGAGGGTCTCATGTTTTCTGAGGAATGGAGAGATCAAATCTAGGTTGTTCAGGTCTCTTTAGATTTTTTTTAATCACGAATACTAGGGTGGCTGCCCTACGTGGACACTTTTTTTTTTTTTTTGTTATGTTTCTTTTTATTTTTCTAGGTTTGTGTCCGAATTTTATGCAAAAATCCTACAAATATATGTGTGCTTAAAAAACACAGATGAGGATATGTAAACTCTAATTATATACACTACTCCTAATAAAATAACAACTATAATTATATACACTACTGCTAATGAAATAACAAGTATATTTTTCTTCTCGGAAAAAAAAATAAATAAATATTGATTTATTGTTTTTTTTACAAGAGGAATCAATAACTGAGCTCGAGGTTGGTACTCGAGTGACATGAAGACCATGAATCCAATTCCGCTACCACTATACCCCTAGGAGTCCATGAATCCAATTCCGCTACCACTATACCCCTAGGCGCATCCACAGGGCCAGAACCGTGGCACATGGGTAGGTTTGAGGGGGATATGAACATGAGACCTTGGACTTACAACAATTTACAACATTTCAACTTTACCACTTCTATGTCCAAGGAACTTTATTTATTGTTTTTTAAATAAATATTAAAAGTTTAATATTTAAATACTAAAAATAATATTTTATAACTTTTGAATTAAAATAATATAATTCTTTTACTCATTTAAAAAATAATTGATATAATAAAATTAAATAAACAATTCAATAATAACAAATATTTTTCCAAATAATATTGGGCCACGTTAATATAGTCAAATTTGATAAATAACTTTGAAGTCAAAATAACCTAACTTACCCCTGAAATGTAAATCAATTATTTTGTGTGAGATATAGTCCCATCCTCATATGTAGGATTTAGTCCATCATCATGTTATAAGTTTAAACCTAGCGAGGAAATGATTGAAAAAATAATTAAAATATTTAAGCTAACCGACTTACAAACAAAAAAAAATCCATATAGGCCTGGCTATATGGCTTTATGTCCGTTAGCCCAAAGCTAGCTATATATATTTAATGTCTTTTAGCAATTTCGCAATTCTTTCGTCATCGTGTCATCAACTATGACTTGACTTGGTTTGTCTGGTTTCGCAGATTGCTTTGCTCTGGAAAGGATAACGCCAAAGCAGCTACCACAGATTCTGATAGTTGGCTGGATATACGTTTTAGAGAACTAGACATTAAGCTTTTATCATTCAAATTCTAATTCTACTGGAGCATTTGGATTTTCTTTTTGCGAGTTTGGGTATATTGACTGTTTTTCATACATTGTGTTTTGTCTTGCTATTTTGCGGAGGAAATATGAAATCGTCTAGCTATTCAATGAATTCCAAGAGACTCTTCACAGAGAAGTACTGTCTCAGTCCTCTACAGAAACATGGTGTTTCAATGAATGGTCACAGGGTATGGATATTTTCATTTTGCTGTTTTTCTATAAATACTTTCTATGCTGAAAACATGCAATTCCCCGATTTGGGTTTATTGCAATGAAGTGTATCCAGGGCTAAACATTGTTATGAAGATTTAAATATTATTCAGAGAATATCACTCTCCCATCTTAATAGTCAAACTAATACCAAGTGGACACTTTTTTATTTCGTGGGATGGTCTGTTGGAGTTGTGTTAATGAGAAATTGGTTTTATTGTTTTTCCTGTGGCAGAGCGACAGATTCATCCGGGCAAGAGAATCCATGGATTTTGATGTAGCTAGATTCATGATCACGCGGAAAGAAAAGGAAAATGGTCATACCCATACACCCTACCCTTTCCCTTCCAAAAACGCATACAAGAAGGAGATGGCAGCAACTTTATTGAAGAATGCAAATGCTGCAGACAACAATTGCAGAATTTTTTCTTTCAAAGGAAAATCATCGACTGCTTCCCAGGCTTCACAAAAATATGTGTCAGTTAATCTCCATGTTACCAAAAGAGCATGCAGATATATTTCTCCGGTAAAGCTTGGATTTCATATTTTGTTTATAGTTATTTTCATTAGACATTCCATAACCAGATCCTAAGTTCCATTGATGTTTATTAGTTATTGAACTAAGCCCTAGATCCTATTTGTATTTGTGTGGGAAATGGATTTTGCTTGCTATTACGGCAGCGTCCCATTTGGATAAATGTTTTACGGTCTTTTTTCCTTTTTCAGAGTCCTGATGGGTACACAGTTGTATCAGCTGCAGCAGATGAAACACTCAGGTTTTGGAAAATCTTTGGAGCCCCAGATACCTCAAAGAATGATAACACTAAATACGCCGATACCTCAATGAATGATAACACTAAAGACACAAAAGTGGCTTTTAGCAATTTTCATACTCACATCCGCTAGGAATGTACCAGTCAAAATTTATGGAATCAGGATGGATGGTCAGCTACAATTAATGTTTTGTTTTCTCTTTAGAAATCTCTTTTGTAGTTTTGTACTTTATTACTTCCTTTGGTACTCGTATAGAACGAATTGTGTAATTTATCTTCTGTGAACCCTGATGGAACAATGTTGTAACAATTTTGTGAGACAATGACAAGATTTAAAATGGTTTTGGCAAGTCTTTGGCGCTTCAAACAAGATTAAAAAATGATACATCATGGCTGTGAACACGTATCTCATTCACATCTATAAAGAAGCCTCCGTGCTTCCACAGATGCTAAGATGCTGCGCAGATGAAATGATGATGCTCGATGCTGTAGATAATTATTAATTATTTATCTTCGTTAGCTATGTAGATAATTATTAATTATTTATCTTCGTTACCTATAAAGAACTTATTGTGAAAATTTTTAATTGAGATAAATTTTGAAGGTTTAGTTGTTTTGTAACTATATTTTTATGTCATGTAGATGCTTATTAGTTGTTTTGCTTAATTCATGTACTCTCACATATTATATTATATGCGTTCTGATACAACGTTGATCATAATAACTAATTATATACATAGATACTACTTTGATACAACGTTGATCATAATAACTAATTATATACATAGATACTACTTTGCCTCCACACATAGGCATTATACTGTCTAATTTGTTGGTCTTGCATTGTATACTTGGCATTGCCATTTAAGAGCTATAGACGGTGAATTGTTTCTCTTTGCTAAACATGTTACTGAAGAGCATCCAAGGTGCCTTCAAGGAACACGGGATCATGCTAACAATTTAAGATGTGCAAGAATGCGTTCAACTCTGTCAAGAAGGATCATACATATAAGAATAGCATGGTCCCTCAATTGCAATTTTTATTTCGACATTCTAAGCTGTTTTTTTGTTGTTGGTTCTGTACCTTGATAACTTGCATACCAGAACAACTGAATTTGTCTAGCTGTGCTTCATGTGTCATGAATTGTCTTGTATTTTCATTTTCTTGTATTGCATTCTTCAGTGACTGTTGCCTCATTGCAGGCCTTCACTTTGGGCATTGATAATCAATATATATTGATTGTCTTCCCCATTATCTTTTATGGCAACGGCATTTTTAAATGCCACCATTCTATTATAAATTTTTTCACCGTTCAGCATCTTAAATTGGAAATCAACATGAAGCTTTTATGTGATTAAGGTTTAAGACATTGGGAAAAAATGTTCATCTGCATTACTTTCAAGAGAATGTTAATGTTTTGAAAGGGCAGTGCGTATATGAGGATCTAAAGCACATGTGTTTAGATACCGGTTTTCTGAAAATAGTTTAGCTTTCAAAATTCTATTGTTATTATGTTGTTTAGATTCTACATTAAAATCCAAAATTGAATCAAATAGCTAAAAGTTCAGTTTTTTGTGTGTTTTTCTTTAATATATCTGATATATATTTTGGGCTCTTCAATTGGCATAATAATAAATTGGCTCGTTCCACAAAATTTTAAAACTATTTTGTGCTTACAGTGGGTGAACTTTTGGCATTTAATTTCTGATTTGTTTTGTATGGGTGAACTTTTGGCTCTCATTTCTGATTTAGGCCCAGCCCATATATTCAAGAATACAAACCAAATTACATTATGCATTATGCAACTATACCAAACAGATTACAAGGTTCATAAGGTTATCATTGTTAACTCTAGAGTATGCATGATATCTTAGGATAGACATGAGATATTTCAAGCAATTGGCTACAAGTACAAAACAAATTACATTATGGATTATGCAACTATACCAAACATGATTACAAGGTGAATAAGGTTATCATTGTTAAATCTAGAGTATGCATGATATCTTAGTATAGGCATGAGTTATTTCAAACAACTGGTTGTAGGATTGTTACCAAGATTCTTTTTCCATGAATCCCTCATAATTTGAGGGAGGAAATTGATGAAGATTTACATGCATAGGCTTCCCAAGAAAATATTATCATTCCTTATGTAGGATGTTATGAAGACAATGTACACTCGTCAAAGAGATGAGAGTAGAATAATTGCAATAGTTGGTTTTGGTTTTAGGAAAAGAAGAATCACCATCATTTTTCAGTTTTAATTCATAAATAATTGGTATCATGGTTGAATATGACCATATTGTGCATTGATAGTGTAAAAAAGAGGAAGACAAAGACATGAAGATGTTGATGATAAGGTTGTTTTACATCAAGTAAACTTCCATGAATTACCCAATATTCATGTAACATCATGAATGTTAAGGACAACTATACAAGTATGCATTTTATTATGCTCATGTATTGGGATGATAAAGTAATATAGGAAGGGATTCATTTACTAATGCTTAATATCATTGTTGAATGATTGAATAGAGTTAAATTATTATATGTGAATGTTACCATTGTATGACAAAGGCATGAATCATAATATATGACAATAATGCTTGTCATTGTTTGAATGTATTCATGTTTTGTTTGAGCACCTTGTGTGAATGTTTGTTTGTTCTAATAATGTACATTTAGTGAATGATATTACATTGTATTTAATATCTTGATTATATGCATGAGTACTCATATTTTTTTTGGCTAAATGAAATATTTGTCAAGGATAATAGATTCTAGATCTGAATGTCTTGGATAGGAAGTGAGTGCAATCCCATAATGGAAACTAATGACTATTTCCATGAGGAACAAAGGTTATGAATAGATTTTTATAATTGTGAAATCTCATTTTTGTAAGAAACATATTTAAAAGATGGATTGTGTTTTTCATGATGATGTCTCATGGTAATTGTAGTTGTATGATACAAGTGACATGATGAATCTATGTAGTAAGGGAAAATGATGGTTATTGAGCTAGAACCTGTGGAATAATGCTATTGGGATGAGAGAAAAATCCCTTTAACATGCCACAATCACCTTATTCTATGTTTATGATTGAGCCATAGAGGATTCACAAATGATGGATTCCCAAAGGGACTACTTAGTAGGGAAGGGAATTCTCAATCTTGGAGGGTGATTCACTGTAAAGAAGAGGATACTTGAATGACTCTATGTTGAGAGATTCATGTTACATGATAGATACGATCATGAGTGCATTATATGCATTGAGCATGTCAAAGAAAACATTGAATTTAGTCTTGTCACTCGTAGCCAAATGGAGAAGATACCTATTCATACAAGATAAACTTATCCCATGATGTTTAGTGTATATCTTGTATTTGGTAATCTTTGGTTGTATCAGTTCTACCGTGAAACATGGGGATTGGTTATGACTCCTAAAATGCCTCCCCATGCTTTAAATATGTCACATGTATGCATATCAAGAAGTCATAAATTGGAAGTACAAAGGAGAAGTATTATGTACATAGTGATTATGTACCTATCAACTTGATTTCCATATTACAAAGGCATTGATATTTTGAAGTTCTTTTACAACTATGTCTTAGTATTGTATCTCTTCATGTAGCATAATCGAGTTGGGAGGCCACCCTAACCTATCTAGAGGGATCATAAATACATCCTACCGAGAGGGATCATAGATGAGTACATCAATATGCCTAGTTTGATGGGATTAGGTGATGTTTCTCAACTAACCTTCTAAGAAATTTATGAATCATGTAAGATGTATTCTCATGGACAAGTTACAAATATTAAGGGAACAAGAGACACTCTTTCCAAATTTTCCAAACTAGTCATAAGTGGGGTCAGTAGGGATGAATTAGGGAACTTGTTAGCAAAATTTAAATTTTACAATTAGATACTTTAAATATTAAAAAAACTTTGAATAAGAGAATGCAACTTTATCCATATTTTTCTCTAAATGTAGAAAGAAACATTAATTGAAAGAGTTGTTGTAGATCTATCTTTCTTGTTGTAGATCTAGTTGTTTGCTAGTCTTTGGTTGTGTTTTGTACTAGGTTTTTGTATAGGACAATGATTTCTTTCACAACTTCTAGTTTTGGGCAATTTAGGGCCACCGTGTATTGTTTGTTCATATGTGCACATGCATCTTTTCCACAGAGAAATTTTCCACAGAGAAAGCCCTCGGGCCCTACTTTTGGGGAAAAACTCTCTAAAATTAGTTTATATTTGTACTAACTATCTCTCTTGGGAGAGAAATATGGTTTACATTCTTAGGATTAAGAATTTATGGTTCTTAGTTCAGGGTAACCTAAACAAATTAATGGTAAAAACCTAGATACATGGGAAGATAGATGTTATCAAGCAAGGGGACTCATCATATAAACTATTTATGATAGTTTACATGTACATACTAAGGATAAGGATAACCCAATTGAGGTATGGAAAAATTTAGCTTCTTTATTTGATAAAAATGTTGATGTTTCTGCATACTCTCTTCAAAACAAAATCTATGAGTTTCGCCCCAAGTATTTTGATAGAATAGCCTTTTGTTGCTGAAATTAAAACTTATATTTAAATTTTAAATAATTGTGGTAGTGATTACAAGAAAAATGATAATGCCCTACTTATTCTTGTAGAACAAACGTTACTTGAACTTCATATGATATGTTCATCCAAACCACAATTAGAGTTATTCAAATGTCTAAAGGTATTATGAAACCAACTTTTTAATGTTTTTGTAAAGGTTTGATAAGTGAGAAAGATAGATTAATTCATTCTCATCAATTATTTAAGAGTAAAGCTCTAATGACACATAATAAAAATAATCCTAATAGATCTTTTAATGAAAACACTAAATCACATATTAAAGGATCAACCCCTCACCCTTATAATGATGATGATTCTTCTAACATGGTATCTATTAAAAAGGAAGTATATAATCATTGGAAGTATTGTGGAAAAACTAACCACCCTCAAAAGATTTGCTTTAAATTGAGACATGAACTAGATAAAGCCAAGAAGAAATCCCACAATGAACAATCCATAGCCTTGTATTTCTATTCTATTCAACTTAGTAAATATTATTCTTCTATGGATTGGGTAATGGATTTTGGTTCTTCTAATCACATGAATGGTTCATTTTCTTTATTTGCATCCTCTCACAGTAATAGGAATACATCACAAAAAGTTTCAATTAGTGATGATCAATATCTTTGAGTAAGGGGATATGGTAATGTTAAAGTTCATAATGGCACATTGGAAGATGTTTTTCATGTTCAAGGAATTCTCATCAATTTTCTTTCTATATATTATGCTTCTCCAAAAAGTTATAAATTTAATGCTTCGGAAGATAAATAAGTTTTAAATGATATTAAACGAAACTCCACAATTGTTTCTTTAGGTCCTATTGATCATGTTGGTTTATATAAGTTTATTGGTCTTAATTCTTGTAAAAATCAACCTTTCTAACTCCTATGTTGTTCATTCTCATGACAAAAGTAGGTAAGGTCACTCGAATTATGGAAAAACACAAATGATTTCTAAAATGGTACTTGGCCTACCTTAAATTTCTTCCACTAAAGGTGTTTTCGAAGGTTGTGTTCTTGGTAAATATCATAAGGGTTTGAATGATTAAATAGGGTTAAATTCCTATAAGTGGATGTTACCATGGTATTACAAAGGAATTACTCCTAATATATGACAATAATGCTTGTAATTGTTTGAATGTATTCATGTTTTGTTTTATCATGTTGTGTGAATGTTTGTTTGTTCTCATAATCCATATGCAGTGAATGACATTCCATTGTATTTAATATGTTGATTATTTAAGTTGATTGACTTCATCTTGTGACATAATTTTAGAATCATTTCATATGATTCTATGATTATATGCGTGAGTACTCATAGTTTGTTTGGCTAAATGAAAGACTTGTCAAGGATAATAGATTGGACATATGAATGTCTTGGATAGGAAGTCAATGAAATCCCATAATGGAAACTAATGACCATTTCCACGAGGAACAAAGTTATGAGAAGAGCTTCATAATTCTGAAATTTGATTTTTGTAAGAAGCATATTGAAAAGTTGGATTGTTTTTTTCATGATGACATGTCATGGTAATTGTATTTGTATGATACAAGTGACATGATGAATCTATCCAGTAAGTGAAAATGATGGTTGTTGAGCTAAAATGTGTGGAATAATGCTATTGTGATGATATAAAATGCCCTATAACATGCCCGAATCACCTTATTCTATGTTTATTAGAGCAAGACAATGGGACACCTTTGTAGTAAGAATATACAAGTTTGCACCTTTCTTGAGCGATAGAGGATTCACAAAGGATGGATTCCCAAAGGGACTACTTAGTAGGGAAGGGAATTCTCAATCTTGAAGGCTGATTCACTGTAAAGAAGAGGATAATTGAATGAATCTATGGTGAGATATTCATGTTACATGATAGATATGATCATGATTGCATTATATCCATCAAGCATGTCAAAGAAAACATTGAATTTAGTCTTGTCACTAGTAGCCAAATGGAGAAGATACCTATTCATACAAATAAGTATTGGGATAAATTGCATACTTATCTTGGGTTATGATTATATTTGGTTTGGTTAAGAATTTGAAATTTATGTATTGGAAATCATATGGATGCCATACTTAATGCATAGAAATGCTAAGATTTTCATGTTTACTTTGATGATTCTCTTAGATATATGTTGGAATCCTAAAAATTTTGGAGGTGTGTCAATGTAGTGACTAGCATGACATTGCGAATACAAGTGAAGAATGAAGACATAAAGTACTATTGAAGAAATGAGAATACCATGAAAAATGTTATTACAAGAGCGAGGGGACATATTGTTCTAGTTTTAACCCTTTGGAAATAGTGCTATTAATTTTGTATAGATTGTAATTATTGTCTTCATTACTATGTTTTCTCCCCTTGCATGTGTCATATACCAATTTTCCCATGTAATAAATAAAATAAGAATAATAATATGTAAAAAATTAAAATTAATTAGTGTTGGGCATGAGTTTTGATATGTTTTTCACTCTTAGTGATGCCCTTTTTGACCTTTTACTCCTATTTCACCTTCTTATCATTACTCTTGCTATAATTACTTATACTTTTCAAAGGATACATGGAAAAAGACTCAAGAAATCTAAGCGTAGTAAATTGTCTTTTTTTCATGATTTTCTATTTTTTTTAATAAAGCTATAGAGTTAGAATCGGTTTTACCAATGATGGTCATAATAGTTCCATATCTTGTAACCCCGTTATAGATCCGGTAAACTATCATCGATTGGAATATTAAGGCTTCTCCATGAGAACATCTTGCACATGGGTTTTGTTTCTAGATTCCCTAAGATGGTTTTGTGTTGCTCAAATAGTCTCCAAGCTAAATGAATGGAGCGCTATCAATCAAACTTCCAGTCAACTTTATTCTTATACATGAATTCGTGCATAGGTCGAGTTCATTTCTAGGGGAGAGGGATATTTTGATGCATTACATGTCATGAAAATATCATGTAGTAACGATATGCATATTTGATTTAGTAAGTTTAATTTTTGGTAGCTTAATCATATTATGAATATTATTTGCAAGTTTCCATTACATGTATTCATATATTTCTATTAACAAGTGTGTTGGTCATCTATAGAAATCAATTACTCATTGAAGGTTGAAGCACTAATTTGCTCATAATTTATTACAGGAACAACTGATGTCCTTAAATGAGTTGAAAGACCATGATCTATACTTACAATATCACTTTAATAAGCATCAATCGAGTGATCAGATATATCTAATTAGTGTGATTGGTTTATTCCTTTATTATTTTTCGTGATAAGTGTGCCTAATTCATTAAGATCTTATTGTAATCAAATTATTTCAGTGGGATAGAAGTCATTAATGCACATATATTTTTTCCATTTCACAACCTTGCATTCTCCTATTGATAATAAAGTGTAACAAAATTTCAAGCATATAAATTGTAGTACATTTTGGGTTGATTGATGGGAAATGCTAAAAAGCAATTAAAAACATTGATAGCTTTTATTTCTCTAGGTTTGTATTGAATATATTTCTTCTTCTTTTTTTCTTTGATTTATTTTCATACAAAAATTCTAGATCCGATGGAGTATAGTGTGTAAGGCACAAAACAACCTCATTATAGTATTCCTATTACAACATTCTCGCTAGCATTATTTGATTTCAATGCAATGAAAACACAGTAAATTGTTGTCAAACATGGTAGAACATCATGTTGATCATTAAGTTTTGTTTAAGTCATATACTCACCCTGTCAAATAGGTCTTTATGACAATTTGTGCCAAGCTTGACACCACCCAAGGATGAAGCTATATATGGGACCTTCCACACACCATGTGAATATATATTATATATGTTCACATGAATATACTCATGCAATGTGTTACTTTAAATAACATGCCATTTTATCAAGTTGTACCGATGCTTCTTATGCTTACAACTTCGGCAGTAGAATTATTGTATATCCTACACCAAATATGAGTAATCATGGGATATAAAGATAATAACAAGAATTGGAAAAGCTCAGAAGCTTGCATCCTATTTACAAGAAGTGGTGGCATCTTGAACTTACCCTTACTTGAGCTTTTGTTAAACCTAGAGATGTATATTCGGGATCCTCTAGAGATGCTCTATTTGGAAGGACTCAAGACCCCATGCAGGGTCCCTCACAACTACATCATATCACAAATTTTATTAGTACCATGAAAAATGATGATAAGAGATAGAACATATATTCAAAAAAAGTAAATACTACATTATTTTTCTAACAAACTCGTGAATTAAAAAACATCACCAACTCATTTTTTTCATTAGCTTATAGAAAAAATTAGATGAAATCTAATAGATGTAATAAATTGTGTTCATCCTAGTTCCAATATAAATAAGAAATGCAAATATTACATTCTAGATCTGTAATACAACAAGTATACTAAGGTCTTCACTCAATGAATAATTCGAAATGAATCATAACTCGAACTAAAACCCTCCCAAATCCTAAAATGACACAATTTTACATTTGGCATAAATTGGGAAAGGACCCATGCCTCATGTGAACTTCCTTATCTCCTGAATAGAAGTGATTTAGACTATGAGCACCCTAAACTCTTTTGTTATTGGTTTCTATCATCTGTCTAACACACTTATGGATTATCCCTATAGTGCACCCATAAATGATCATCGCTAATCCACTTCTTATGTTGTAATGTTGTACTAATCCAACATTGTTTTTCTCCTTGTTTATTACAAGAATTAGGGTTTGTTGGTTGGTTCAATTTAATCATTGTGGTCTCTTACGACCCTCAACATGGTATACAAGAGACTGTGGGAATTCCTTAGTCATTTCTCTATTGTTTTATGTCCACAACTAGGGTTTATGTCCTAGATGCAACCCTATGGTTTATTGACCTACTATTGTGTTGATTCAATGGACATTGATAAAATTATCTTATCAATCTTATCTTTTGTCATCCATAGCTACATGCCCATGGTTTATTGTTAAACATTGAATTGAGTAGTGATATTCTTGTTCAAGTATACCTATAAATAAGATTGTGCAACTAGATTTTGATGACTTATATATTACAATATCACTATGTAAGCATTTCTTGCTTATTTGTTTGTCGTGGATGCTTAATTTCATTTGATTATACCCTTTCTCAAACTATTATAAGTATTTCATGTCTCGATTGCCTTACCTTTTTTATTTCGAACATCATCTTTCCTTAATCCATTTGCGAGTTTATTACATCATTTGTATCTCGAAGATGCATTTGTTTTGATTCTTTGTAATTATATTTATGCAAGCAAGGAAGAAAATAGGGTTTTGGGGGAAAAATTAGAGGATACTTGAAGTGTTATTGTTTGATTCCTTTTGTGAGATGGGGGTAGATCCTAGAGCATGTGACAAATAAAACCTAGAGGATAATTGGAGATCTTTGCTTAGATAGCTTGTGTGAGGCATGCTTAGTGAAATAACAAAATTGGACTTGATGGTGTTGGTGATATATTTTTGTAGATCCTTTAGTGTGTCTAGAGAGCATGGTGGGTAGTCAAACATGCAAACCACGAAGGAAGGTTGCAAGTTGACACGAGATCTATCACTTCCATGAATAAACAAGGACATTCTGACAATTGTGGGGAAAGAGATAATATGTGTATACATAGGTAGGATCGCATATGGCTTGCAAATGAAAATGGATCTTGAACATAAATAGGTTTGTGAAACTTGATTTCAATGACTTCTATCTCACAATATCACTATGTAAGAATTGCTTTGTTATGTATATATTGTTGGTGCTTACTTTAATTTGATTTTACTTTTTCTCAAAATATCATAAGTAAGTGAGAAATGGATGATTCATTACCTTGTGAGAGGCTTGGAAAGTAGGATAATATTCTTTAGTTTCATAACAAGCCCCAAGAAATTGTGAAAATTTAGATGACAAGCAAGCGGGTTGTAGAAAGGAACCACCATAGCCATTCATTGATATCCTCTTTGTTTAGAGAATAGTTTAATATTCTCTAGTGAACACGACCAAACTTGTGAAGGTGGAATCCCTTCTGGCCCCTGCCCCCCCTCACATCACTCTCAATTACCCATGTCCAATGCATGTACTTGAAATTTTTTTATGTGCAAGCATGCATATTTCATTATAAAGAAACATTTACCATCCACTCAATAAAAGATGGCATTCATTAAACCATTCATTCATTTAGTAGGGAAAAAATATGGATGACATTATATTATCAAAAATAATTTCATAGCATTTCTTTAGTCACTTCTTTATATATATATTTTTACTATTTACAATAACAACAAGAAACTCATCATCTAGAACTTATTGTTTAGTTATTGGTGGTTCATCAAATTATCATGATGACTTCATAATAGAGTACTCGTGAAGTGTATTTTGCCAAAAGGGGTCCATATTTCCTGCAATAATTTGAAAATGTTGCACTGATATATTCTGGTATTATAATGACTCAGTATTTCATTTAAAAAAACATTATAAATGTGTTTTTTTACCTAATGCGGCCACATCATGTACTTCATATTCCTATCTAGGATCAACCTTTACAGTGTGACCCTTGACATGCTCTGCAGTTGAAACATGGAAAAGTACAATTAATGTTCACCATCTGCAATGTAATATTTAACATTGTAGCATATGAATAAATTCATTACGAGGAATTGAAGCATGATCTTTGATTGGTTGTTGTTCATCCTCCACATTTATTGGATTGTTGCTTTCCTACTAAAAACATAGTCAATATTTTATGGAAATTATTTATAACGAATAGATTGCACAAGTAATAAATCTTCATTAAACTATATAGATTTCATATACATGTGCGCAAGATAGATCACGAGAAGGTTGTGTTTCCCCAGACAAGATTTTTCAGCAATCAAGTCTTCCTTCGTGGGAACTTCCTTGAATCAGCCGGCCTACATATTTGCATAAAATCATAAATTTACCTTATGAGGTGCAACAGAATGAAAATAATTTGCAATTTATTATTTGGAAGCATTATTGGTTTTTCGATACTTACAATTTGTGCCGGCAAATTCGAATAACCACCAGGCCCAAGCTTGTGCTGACCAATTTTTTGTTCTCTTTCCTTTGATGTGTCAGACAACCTATGAAAGTGTTGAAATATGTTAGATGTTCCAAATTTGATATATAAACTAATAATAATAAGGTTTAGAAATAGATTGTGGAAATTATTATATACCTCCCTTTGCATGACGATAGCTTTCCTTGTTTTCTTAGATCTCTCTTGTTTCCATCTTACATTAGAGATTTCCACTCTCTAGATCAAATGATCAGAGGATGCTCATACCTAGGGTTCCTTTCTTGGTGAACCCTATAATGGTCCGAGACAATATTCATATGTTGTCGAACCTTCTTTAGGACCAACATCGCCTTTGCTACTAGTGTGTGGTCACATAAAATCTTTTAAATACAAACCAGATTTTATAAGTTCACCATCATATACAAGTAAAAATTATAAAGTACTAAATGAATTTATATTATGATTCAATATTCCACAACTTACTTCCAATGCATGAGGTCTCTTTACAAAAACATCAACCTTGGCTCTAATCTCATATGTCTGCGGCTGAATGAATAGCAGACGAAGGATATCCTCATTAATTTCTCTCAAGGTCTTCCCTATCATGTTAATCAGGTCTAGAGAAGAACCAATGAAAACATCATGAATCAACTCATCCACATCAAAAGCTATTGATTTCTCTCATGTTGTTTCATACGCCGAATCGATGGTATACAATAGAAATATATAAAACATTACTAACATAAAGCAATAGACTGAGGAAGAAAGTATATTAACAAAACATATCGATCATTATATATCAATAAAATTACAATTAGGTTTACCTAATCCTTTGATGCTGGTGTCACCTAATCCACAACTACGAACGTGCCCCGATCATCCCCTTGCCAAAAAGAAGTAGAAAACATTATTAGAATGAAATCAATATACACACGAAAAAAACAAAAAAAACATACCCCTATGAATTAGTAGAATTCCAATGAATTATACCTCCTACCACGAGGATCATCTACTCATCGGATCAATGGTTATACGGGACCTTCCCCAATAATAGGGAGGTTCTCCATACAACACCATGCATAAAAACCATAGAAAAAATTATCTAAATGAATTGTTGTCTGGTCAACTGTTCGGTGGTTTCCCTAATCAACACTTTGCAACAAGTATATAGATAAAACTATCTGAATGAATCAAATATACTCTTGAAAAAACACAACAATTTTTTTTTGTTCATATTAAACTTGTACAATTGCAGTGATGTATACTTCTCGCCTCGAAGAAGGTCTGGTATCATCTACTGCTAGGGAGGTTCCCCTTACTACACCTTGCTTGAAAAACGTAGAAACAATTATCAAAATGAAACCAAAATACTCACAAAAACAACATAATGATAAAACATTTGGTGTATTTAAATTGTACAATTACAATAAGGTATACTTGTTGAAATGAGGCCGTTGTAGTCTAAAAAATAGAAGGGTGGTTTTCTTGATCAACACGTTGAAACAAATATACAAATAACATTATATAAACCAAACGAATATACTTAAGAAGAAACACAAAAAAAAATATTTTTTCAAATTATGTTTGTACTATTACAAATATGTATACATGGTGCCTCATGGAAGTTGTACTCCTTTGACCATATGCTTCGGACCTGCCCCGATCTACTAATAGGGAGGTGCCCCTTACAACACCCTGCATAAAAAACATATAAAAAATTATCTAAACAAAACCAAAATACTCACGGTAACAACATAATAAGAAAACATTTTGATGTATTTAAATTGTACAATTACAATTAGGTATACATGTTTTCCCGAGTCTATTATTGTATGATAAAAAACTGGGTAATTTCCACGGTCAACACTGTACATAAAGTATATACATAACATTATCTAAATGAATAAAATATACCAATGAAAAAACACAACAACAAAAAACATTTTGTTCATATTAAATTTGTGTGATTGCATCGATGTATACCTTCTTCCTTGAGGCATGTACGATATCATCTACTGCTAGGTAGGCTCCCCTTACAACAACCTACTTTAAAAACATAGAAAATATTATCCAAACGAAATCAAAATACTCATGGAAACAACATAATAAGAAAACATTTTGACTTATTTAAATTGTACAATTACAATCTGTTATACATGTTGCCTCGATATTGTTGTAGTATGATCAACAGTGTGGTGGTTTCCTCAGTCAACACTCTGGAAGAAATATACAAATAACATTATATAAACCAAATGAATATACTCATGAAAAAACACAACAAAAAATTTCTTTTTTCAAATTATATTTGTACTATTACAAAGATGTATATCTGCTGCCTTGAGGAAGTTGTACTCGTCTGACAAACTGTTGGGAGATGCCCCAATCACTACGCTATGAAGTAAATATAGAAAATTTAAACAAAATTATAACAATAGTCTAACAAAAAATCCTTAAAATATAAAAAAAAATAGTTAAAATGTTGGGTAACTTGTTAGATGTGCCACTCCCATAGTAACTCTGTTTGTATCGACTCGATTCAAAATGCAATTGATAAGAAACTCTTCCCATGCATCTATTGATTTAATGGAACATACAAAAACATGGTTTCCTTTACGTCCCTAATATATGCAGTTGGGTTTATTAATTGTAGACCCTCGTTGTGTACTATTTATAAACCCTACAATATTCCCTGTAGCTTTTGGCCTTCCGTCAATGTACAACATTTCTCCTTTATGTTGATATTTTTCTTTTCGCTATAAATAATTTCCTTAAAATCCATATATGTGCATACTTTGTGTATATTAGACTAGGCACACCCAATCTTTGTAGTTGTTATAGGGTCCAACATACTCCATCAAATATGTATATCTATCGTAATCGACCATGATGAGACCCATGCAAAACAACCTAAACCATGTAATGGATATGGTGCAATTCGATATATTCTCTTGTTCACACAAAAATGTGTGCTTAGTTGAGGAATATCCTTGGGTACCCATTGTTCACTAGATGTTTGTACCTCAAGGGCACCTTGATGTCACCTATTGTCTCATCATCATAGGATCATAACCCCCCTTTTGTGAGAAAAAATTCCACGCGTTTATGGAACTTTACTCTGATATTTTGACATCTAGTGGATATAACGCTTGTAGGCCACTAGATGTATGACTTTAATCTAGTCTTATTGAGCTCCCCTTGCTCTAGGAATAAAGATATAACAAATACATGTTTGGTTCTACCTGCAACATGGGAAAAAATTTCAAATAGGATCTTGTTGGGTATGCATAATTCATATTAGAAAATTACAAGGCATTAAGGCATGCGTTTTTCACTATCATCATACATAGTTAGCTATTCTCCCCCAATCTTGAAAATGCATATGTTGATTAGTAAGGGATTTTTCCTTTAATTGTCTTACATGTTCCAAACTGGAAAAAATGCCACAAATAATTTTTGAATGCCTCGAGTTCGTATAAGAAGGATCACAAAAATTTTGAGCCTCTGTGATGTTAAACTATGTGAGACATAGTTTGAAATAATCATGGAATATGCTTTGAGATTTAGATATAAAAATGTGGACATAATGTAATGGAATATGCTTTGAGATTTGGATTAAAAAAAGAGTAAAGGCGATCCCAATTCTAAAAGAGGATGATGATATTGTGCTCTAAGGTGATATATTTTTTACATTCTTAAAGATATAAGTCCAATAAACATATATCTACAATAATGTAAGGTATTATGGATGTTGAAATGACTTTCTTCCAATAAAATACTATATAATCTTATTGCTTTGTTACCTTACTAGTACAGATAATTTTTGAAGGTGGCAAAAGTTGTCACAAAGGCACAAATTTGTGCACAAATTTTCTTGGAGGATATTTAAGTCTACATACGGGTACATTTATGGAGTTGGGTTACATTTTTTGCCAAGGCACTTTCGAAAAAACAAAAAAACATACCTCAATCGAGGTTTCAACAAAACCTCGATCTAGGTTTTATTAATACCTCGATCTAAGTTTTAAGACCCCGATCTAGGTTTTCAAAAAACCTCGATTTAGGTTTTAAAAAACATCGATCTAGGTTTTAAGACTTCGATCTAGGGTTTAAAAAAACCTCTATATATGTTTTAAGACCTCAATCTAGGTTTTAAGAAAACCTCGAACAAGGTTTTAAGTCCAATATCGAGGTCCTTGTGCAAAAAAAATTATAAAAATAGGTTTAAACGGTAGCTCGATTGAGGGTTTAATAAACCCTCGATTGAGCTTATTTAAAAACCTCGATGAGGGGATGTTAATACCTTGATCGAGGGCCTAAACAACTGTGAATTATCCCTCTTGCAAGAAGATCAATGTTTCTCTGTGTCTTCTAGGGGTGTAAACCCTGCCATTCATGGCACATAACTGAGCGGAGTTCATACTGATAGATTCATCACCGAATCCTCTATCGATTGAGGTATGAGGCATGTGTTTCTGAATTCATATGGGATTTTTTTTAATTTGTTCTAAAACTTACACTTAGAAAACCTCACAACAACTTCGAAGCACCTCAAAGAAAAATAAGCAGGGTAAAAAATACACATCTAAAAATTTCTTAGAAATGCACAACCCACACATCGACGCGTTCTCTTCAAAAGGGTATCTTTGGTTTTTCAATTTTTGAAAACAGTGACAAAAAAGTTGGGATGGACACACATGTGTATAAAATGATGTTCAAATCAGATGTGATCACTTTCCAAAAATAATAAATAATTGTATATTGTGAAATAAATTAACAAAAAAATATGCATACCACAGTACATTATGTGTAGATCATGCTCATATAATCTTTTTTAAATTATTAATGTAAGATTGATTTATTGGGGTTGGACTCGAGCCACTTATTAACTTCTTCAAATTGTTAAGGTCACATAGTTCATTAAATGCGAAATTTCACACATTAAATGACATTGAAATATTTATAAAAAAATATCATTGGGAAGCGAACATAATATTCTACAATTTGTTTTTTTACTGCAAGTCGAAATTCACATTGCATATATATATGTTTCGAGGGCTTCTATCTAGCACATGAGTAAAAAATCAGGTTTTCAACGCCAAATTTGGTGAAAAAGTGTTACCCACCTTCATGGAATCACCCATACAGAAACATGGGTTTGTGACTCATTTGCAAGTTTTATGTCCACAAGTATTTGAGGTATTCAATAGGGCACTATGCAATAGTGGTATCCTTGGCATGCTCGTGTGGTCATGATGAGGTATACATGAAATGAGGTATATCGGCCATTGGAATGAGTTTGATGTTAAACAAACAAATCTCATACGTTAATCCCCATAATTGGTAAAGGAATGCCCATAATTGATGGCTCACAATTTGGAATATAATTAAGGTCTCAGTCTATTAAGAACACTCGATATCTAGAGTATGAGCAATATAAAATCTAAACTAGTATATTGTATGCCAATTTTGTATAAATCATGACAATTTGGGGTAACCATGTATCCATGCATCCGTGCAGTAGATCTTTGTAACTACCTCTTATTTGACCTGTGACAGAGATGGAAGGTCAAATAACGTCAAATATATGCACTAACTCCTTGTAATCTATTATTAAGGGAAGATGGGCAAGATCTAGTAGCAAATATCAGCAAAGATCGGAGGTGAGGCTAGGAGAGCCTCACCTCCCAACTCAGAAACCCAAAAGAACACTCAGTCCTAAAACATAATAAGAGACACAAAGAAAAGGAATAAGAAAGATTGAATGCTTCATTAGGAGGCCAGATGTCGTTTTATAACAATTACAAAGAGACCTCATTGATGAGGCCAACACGAGCACAATAAATGCTGCTCATTATTTATACTAATATCTAATATATCTACTTAATACAATTCCAAATACATAATGGGGAGTGTGGGCCTACCATACAGCCCATTCCTCTCGATTTAAGTGGAAAGCATCCCTGCTTTCCTGCCTACCGATTTAAGTTGGAAGCCATACATGCAAAGAGGAGATGCCAAAGGTTGAAGAGGTGCCAAACTTTGCTGCAATTTGATGAAGATATAGACGATGTGTAGATGGTCTAAGATGCGAGCAAGTGGGGAGATGCCCATGATGCTGGTGTTGTCATCTTTATTGTAAATAAACTAGAGGGAGAGATCTATATTGTTTTAGATATGTGAACCTCCTCTCTTGCAAGATGTGAGCAGGTGCGGATGGCCATACAGTTGTTGTTCGTCAACTTGTTGTTGTGAATAAACTAGAGGGAGAGATGTGTATTTTTTTATATCTATGAACCTCGTATCTTGGTGGTGGATATATATGCGCCCTTGCTACTAGGAGACCTGTGTATCCACTCACAAATGAACTAATACTGAAACCCTCACAAGGGTGTGATCTGGACTGATACAAAAGCTTTTAGCTACCTCGAAGTCCATGAAGGCCTTCTCTGCAAACAAAATAGTGTAGAGTACTACTAGAGGATTGGGAGAATACAAAAAATGGAACAAAACTATGCAAAGTGCTATAGAGTATTGCAAAAATGGAAAAGAGAACCCACTTAAAAGAGAAATAATACTGCCACAAAGTAAAACTTGAACCAAAAATGTGAGACCACTGCTCAGCTTGGACTAAGGGGAATGGATTCCTATGCAAAGGCTTCCAAATCCCATGCCATGTTGAACCTCCAATACCATAACCAATAATTTCTTAAAAACAACCTTGCAGTCATCGCCATAGTACAACTTGAAAAGATTAATGGTAACATAAAGGACCAACAGTCCATTTGCAGCAAGAAAAAAAAATCTTATGAATATTGTGTTGAACCAAGAAAGAAAGACATTGTGCTGAAAATTGTGTTGAACCAAGCAAGAAAGATATTGTGCTAAACATTGCGCTGAACCAAGCAAGCAAGAAAAGAACCAAGCAATAAAAATGAGTTTGTTCTGTCAGAGATAGCGTTCTGGATCTTTGCATTTTTTTTTGAGATTGTGATTGTTAATTTCCTCCTCTTCTTCGATCAAGTGTTCTGAAGGCACGTGATTTTGGCACACGATGGGTTGAAGGCACATGATTTCAGCACAGAATGGGTTTCTTTAATGGGATGAAGGACAATTTCATAGTGTTCTCAATGCCACTTCCATTAACAAAGAAGATACGCTTTTCTATGGAGATTTTGCAGTTTGTATCACGGTTGCTCCTAAAATCAGCCTTGCATGCATGTTGTTCATGTTGTCAGAGATAGCATTCTGGATGACATTCTTTAATTGGCTGAAGACCGATCAAAATGCAATCACCTACAACCAATAGAATACTCAAATCACGAGAATTTGAAGACATCTTGCTCCGATGCCGATCGTATGCCCTCAAAATGGCATGAGTAGTTGAGGAAAGAACCAACTTGGAGTGGCAAACATTGCATTCTATCACCCTGTTCTTCTTTGTGCTTCACAAAGTTTATTGTGCACTCAAAATTCCAAAAACTCTAGATGATCACTTTCGAAATATATCATTGATCTGAGTTTGAATCTCCTAGTTAAAACCACAATGTTGTTATCAAATATAGCCTTCACAAAGGAAAACAATGAGAGCCATGTTTAGACCTAAGCTCAGCTGGAGGAAATTCTCATGGATGCTAGAAACATTAACACCATGCAATGCGTGCAATGCTTCTTGAATTATCAAATACCCACTCATCACATATTGCACTCTAGATCTCTCTAAGAATAGAACATGAATACGAGAATGGGGGGTGAGAGTGACAAATGCAAGGCACGGGATGAGATCTGTGAATGGGATTTGCATGTGAGTTTGAACGAGTAGGGGACCACAGTGATCAGAGGCGTGGTAGGTACAGAATCTATCAAAGGAAAGAATTCCAGAATGGAGCTACCATAGAACAAGCTGCGAGCTCTACGTTTGCAGAACCAACTGTTTTGGCATTCATCTCTAGCGCTACAACATGGGCACAGCTAATGGAAACAAATAGTGGAGCCACACTTGACAAGGGGAAAATGGTGAAATGGGCCCAGTTTTGAGGGAGTGAGGTGCATCAATAGAGGATTAGCATGGAGTTAGGTGCTGGCAGCCATGAATGTAGTGGTGTGTGAATGGTGCTGCCAAATAGTGAAGCATGCAGCAGAGATGGAGGGTAGTGCATCAAAAATGGAGGGTAGGTGCATGCATCTAATAAGTGGATAGGAAGACACGTGCTTGAAGGCATCTATAAAGGGCACATGGGAGAACCACTTGGGAGAGGGCACAACCAAGAGGCAGGCTAACTTTCAGAGGAAGGAGGCTAACTTGCAGAGGAAGGAGTCGTCAAGAAAGGTGGAGCAGATAGCAGCAACGGGGAGAGGATAACTTGCAGAGGAACCAGCCGTCAAGAAAAAGCATACATGTTGTGCAAAGCGGTGCATGAAACTATCAAGAATATCCATGGAGTTACGTATTCGCAGCGATGATGGAGATCCTGTTAGCAGAAGCATGCATGAAAGAAGCAAAAAAGTGGCGCAAATATTGGCAGCCTACAGGAAGGAGGGAATGCCTGGAGCCATGAATGGCATGTATCATGAGAGAATCTACAGGAAGGAGGGCACAGAGGAAAGAAAGGTCAAGAAAGGTGGATCCAGAATGTAGCCATGGGGAGAGGCACACTGGAAAAGTGAAGCAAAAGCCTCAAAAAATGCAGCAACTAACAGGTAGTGAGAATAAAATATACAGTTAGGTTTTAGGTGCAATGAGGATTAGATAGAAAAAGAAAAAAAAATTAAAAAATAAATAAATTAAAATCTAGGTCTAGGAGCAAACTACTCTGATACCAATTGAACTGCCATTAAGGGAAGATGGGCAAGATCTGGTAGAAAAGATCAACAAATATCGGAGGTGAGGCTAGGAGAGCCTCACATCCCAACTCAGAAACCCAAAAGAACACTCAGTCCTAAAACATAATAAGAGACACAAAGAAAAGGCACAAGAAATATTGAATGCTTCATTAGGAGGCCGGATGCATTTTTATAACAATTACAAATATACCTCATTGATGAGGCCAACATGTGCACAATAAATGTTTCTCATTATTTATACTAATATCTACTATATATACTTAATACATTGCCGAATACATAATGGGGAGCGTGGGCCTCCCATACAACCCACCTTGTAACTACCTCTTATATGCAATAGCTCCTTGTAACTACCTCTTATTTGACATGTCAAAGAAATGGAAGGTAAAATAAGGTTTGGAGAAAGGATAACCTTCCCTAGATTACCAAATCTCCAAATTAGTATCACATCACACTTGCATGTCAAATATTCCTTATGGTGGGCTTGTATTGTCGTCCAAGTCTTCATTCATTTGTCATGTGCATAAGAAGTAGTTATTTTAGGGCCTAAGAAATTGAAATTTGGCCTCAAATATGTCTTGGGTGAGGAGACCTTTCTTTGGTGTGCCAAATCATATAATGAATCTAGATGCCACTATCAAGACACACTTTGTACTTGGAAGGTATATCTTGTGGTTTGGAGACTAGTTCATGGATTTTGTTTGTTTCATTTAGGACCCAAACCATCAAAGTTTGGTCCCAAGCCCTTCTAGGGTGAGAAAACCCTACCTTGGTCCAAAACCCTTTCTAGGGTGAGAAAACCCAAACATTAGAATTAGGCATGTATCCTATTTTAGGGTTAATGATACCATCCAAAGGGAATGTCTCATGGGTTTATAACTGATTTGGTTCAAATGATACAATAGTAAATCCTATTTTTAGATTGCAAAGTTAAGAAATTAAAATAAATGAGCAACCTGAGCATATGGTACTGTGATTGTGTGTTATTATCATCCACCAAGGGGAAACTCGACCCTAACTAGCACTTAACTTGAGATATTTGAAGCATTTTCATGTTTTCCAAATGGCCCCACCAATAGAAAGAGGATAAAATTAGGCCATGTAGCGAAGAAATCTCCTATGGATTGGGGTAGACCAAAATAGACAGTATGACACCAAAAATCAATCCATTTCCATATATATTAGAGACAAATAAAGCTAACACTAAGTGATGAAGAACATACCTTATTGCGGATGGTTGTAGTAGATCCCCATTGAGATTTTCAACCACACTTGCAACTAAATTCGTGTAGAAAACCTCTAAAGACATCAATGCCATTAAGGGTGAAAGAAGGGTAAAAGTTTTGTTACGTTATTACTACAAAAGGAGTTGAGCATGTTAGTGGCAGATGAAAAATTTATTTAATTGCATGTCCAACCAAAAATTTTTGATGTCAAAAATACATGCATTGTAAAACACTCACTGTGCACTTTCGATCATACCAGAACAAGTCTTCGCAAAACATTCAACCATAATCTATTAATGGTTTGGCTGGAACCTGCAAACATTTTTATCATAGTGCATTTAATACGTTACTATGTGTGGAAAAAAGCATTATGATATCTTTTCTTGATTACCTTCTACATTAGCAAAATCCCTTAGCATAGATTACAGAACAGCTTCACATGCACACGAAACAATGTGAGGAAGTAGATTATTCTGACACATGAAAATCATTTATAGTGCACCCTACATCATTGAAAAATTGAGTATGCACAAAATCAGAAACACTGTACAAGGAAAACAAGGATGAGACACATGTTCATGTGGTTCACCTCGTCCATAAGGCTATGTCCACCAATTTGTTATCCATTTTATTGCTTTATCAAAATAGAGTAAATTACAATGTCTTAGCACAACCCTAGTCGGTTTACCTTACCTCAAGGCTCTTTGCAGAGTGCCTCTTGTAACTCAACAGCCCTCTTTTAGGACCCTTATAGCTAGTTCATAAAATCATTAACAGCCCCTTGGACACACGCTGAAATTCATCTTTAACACATCATTCAAGTATCCTATTGTTGAAAAATAAACCTAATACTCAGTAAATTAAAAGAATCTACTATTGTCTAACAATTAGGGGTATTATTCATTAGACCCCGTAAGCATACTTTTATTCCCAGAGTACTCATTATGTAACTTCTGTGTAATTTATGACATAAGTTCATATATTGAATCCTGACCATCTCTAATATAATTCTTAATAACAAAAATATCATGAAAGTCCCTATACCATATGAGGAATACCTTTTTACTGTCAATGTTTTTATTACTTTCAAGCATAAAGCATCTTTGGCTAAGTTACCCCACTAAACTATACAAAATAATATATATAGATAGATAGATAGATAGATAGATAGATCCTCTAATTTAATCTCATTTCCATGTTTATGCTAAACCAGCTATTTTCTCATAGCTAAGTATCTTCCAGAGACTTTATTTATAATTCCTATACATTATCCTCCAGAGCAAGCAATGAGCACCCTGACTGATTGCTCATATTGCAGCCATAGGTCAGTGGTTAAAAGGTATTTTTCACACTCATTAAAAATTGATTTCATAGTTTACTAATCGATCACACAGGGTATGGGAAGAGATTTGGAACCTAAGGAGAAGGGATTCACTCGTTTCGATTTAGAATCGAAGCAACCACGTCGTCTGGTATCAAATATTTGGATAACTTACCTATGTGGTTCAATTAGTCCTTCCAATGAAAAAACAAAACAAACAATAAGACGCCATAACCTCACATAAACAAACATGCAGTTAAGAAATAGGGCGAGGATGCATCTAGGGTTTTCTCTAGCTTTTGCAAAAGGGAAAACCCCCAAAACACAACCATGGATATTGGAGAACCCTGGGAAATCAAACTTAGTCTGTATAAGGTAAGTGCAAATGTTACTCCCATTATAAACTCCCAAAGTTCTATACATCCCTTCGTTCCAAAGAAAGAATATAACCCCCTCAAACATAGCCTGTAACTTAAAGGCAACCGCGTAGATCCAAATAAATCAAACTACACCCGAATTTCAGAGCTAAAGGTTTTAACTACGTCGTCGAGATATTGCCATTGAATATGCAGGGCGTCAAAAGGATGAGGGTAATCTTTTTCCAAGTAGGCATACTAGAGAGATCTTCACTGTCATAGCCGACAACCTACTACACAATATTGGGCTCTTAAAAAAATTAATCTCTAACTCAGAAATTTTGAAAATAAAAAGAATTAAAAACCTCAACTAGCTCATCATATCATCTAGATGTTGAGCGTGAGTTTTGGTCTAGTGTGCTTCTTCTTTTCTACACCCAGGAACTAGATAAAAAAAAAATTAGTTTATATTACCTAGGCCCAACTGCTTCGAAAGAATGATTATACCTGAGTGAAAGGATCCCCACACTTTGACAACTAGTTCCATCAGCTAGCTTGCGGAGGTAAATGCCTGATTATCTAAATCTTAGGCTTACCCAGTGCCGAGGTCGTTCCCCCTCTCTAGCCAGTGCACCCCTTTAGACATATATACTACTCGATTCCTTCAAAATAAGGCCATCCTCATCCTGTCAGTCCGGCGAAACCGTGACTTGGTGCTGCTCTTGTAACTCTCGGACAACTTTTTAGAACATTATCATGGCAACCATTTCAGTCCTAAGATCATTGCGAGTTCAGATTTTATTTAATTCCTTCCTTGACATGACTATTGCGTTCAGAAATTATTTAATTCCCCTCCTCCTCTCAAGCCGATATTAACGCATAGATTTAATCCAATAGTTTTGATGAAGTAATTTAATCTCTTTTAAAATAGAATATAAAGTTTACAATGTAAAAGGGATTTGAGTAATCTTTGTCTAAAAGACCTAATCAGTCGTTAGTTCTAACAGGAAATAATTCCATCATTTAGACTTTAAAATAATAATAATTCATGTCTTTTTTTTATAAAAAGACTTTAATGTCCAAAGGACTTAAAACTATAATTTTCTTTGTTCTTATGATATAATTTATATCATAACACTCCATGTTTGCTTATTTATTATTTTCCTTATAGATGGACTACAAACTATGATACTTGTCTTTATGCATACTTAATTTATCATTACATCATATGTCTTTTATGTATGGTTTTTCTTATATATAGATTTTGAATTAAAAATACTTTGTATTTTATGAAGACTAATTTGTCATTTTCCTTCGTCCTTATGATATAATTTATATCATAGGCCTTTTATCTATCATTTTTTCCTATAGATAGATCTTCAATTAATAATACTTGTCTTTTAATTTTTCTTTGTCCTTATGATATGATTTATATCATATGTCTTTTGTCAAACCCTTTTTCTGATCCCTTAACCCTAGTTCTTGTTGCACATGTGTTCTTCGGCCCCTTTGTGTTATTAAACTTTCACCTAACTTTTAGGTTTTTTCTGGTGGGGCCTTGGCACTTGAGCTTCTCACCCAGAAGCCCTCATATAATAATATTTAAAATCACAAAAACTCTTAGGGGTATATATGAGGAACATTACATCCTTTCCCCCTAAAATTAACACAGTCCTCGATGTTCTCGTCCTTCAATAATTTTTCCTTTCCTTTTGAGTCGTCCTTGCTTGCTTTGTATTTCCTGTCATGATCCTACATTTAAAATCATACATATGCATGTATACTAGCATCCACATTGAAACAATGTAAAACTCAGAAATCAACAATATACAATGGTTCCAATATACATGTGAGTTCTATTTACCAATAAATAGACATATTACCTCACTGGTACCAATTTACCTGTAATGCACATACATCTTCCCAGCATTATTCTTTTCTTTGGATGTCCTCCATCCCAGCACTCCAAGTGCTAAAAATACTCCAACTACCAATTTAAGCCACCCAACACAAGGATGATACCCTTCATTAGGCGTATCTCCTTGTATTATTCAGGGCGCTTCACCATTATTCTTTTCTTTGGATGTCCTCCATCCCAGCACACCAAGTGCTAAGACCACTCTAAGTACCTATTCAATCCACCCAACACAAGGACAATACCCTTCCTTAGGTGTATCTCCTTTTCATGCTCTTTAGACTACTTAACCAAGCTAAGGCACTTCTGTTCTCGCACACCACCATAGTGCCCAGAGATTATTCTTTTCATAGAGTCCCCCACTCTTGTGACATTCCTCTCAATGTGTGTGGAACGAGTCTTAACCAAAATTTCTTACATCTAGGCGTTCCCAGAATGCATAATGGTTCCTCGCTGGCTCAAGGGAAAATAGGTAGCTTTCATCCACTATCTCCATCAACTTTTCCTCGTGGTGACAACTTTATGCACATGAGATTTTTCTCATGTCTTCATAACTCATTACAGTCCTAGAGCTTTAGCACTCCTCATGGCCACAATTTCCCATGCATGCAATCACTCCATAGGTGGTCAGTTTATCATTAATTCAAGAACATCGAACTTTTGAGCATAAGTCATGCCTTACTCCATTTCTCATTCATCAGATAAAAGCCTTTTCAATTTCTTTTAACACCAGAATTGACAAGAAGGAATTTACAAGAAGCCACAAAACCTTTTCAATTTCTTATAACAAAACAATTCGCAAGAAACCACATAAAACCTCAGAAATTTTACAATGCACACACCCCTTACTCATTAACTTCAATTTATTACAACCTAATAAAAAATTCACTCACTATTGCAATTTTATATATACTACATCTAAACTTTTTATCTACTAGATATTATAAGCCTTCAAACAAATTATAGAATTATTGTGAACTGTGAACTTTTTATCAACTAGACACTATAAGCCTTCAATAGGGTTTATGGGTGCTCTTGCCCTGTGAGGCCGATGTTGTTATTTGGCTTGATTCGGTTGTATCATAGTGGGATTATTAACTTTCGTTTCTTATACATTATGTATCTTCCTAAAGGAGTATGGTTGTCCCAGATCCTTGGGGCATGTAATCATACCTTTCATTTTTTGTAAATACTAAAATGCATATAATTGTTCCCATTTACTCAAAGAAAAAATTAATGTTACCATTTGATTGGTTGATTATGCATAATGAGCTGGATCTCATCCTATGGATGCTTCTACATGTAATTCACCGTGTTTCTACAACTAAAACCAATTATTCTTGTAATCAGTATTGAATTCAAATATTGATTGATTGAGAGCTTATATTATTCTCAAAGTAATTGGGATATTTCACTTGAAATCACACGGGAAGAAAATTGTTAAATGGAGGATAAGATACATATCATCTTACGATACTAGACACAAGAAGTTCATACTTTTCAAAGGATACATGGAAAAAAACTCAAGAAATCTAAGCGTAGTAAATTGTCTTTTTTTCATGATTTTCTATTTTTTTTAATAAAGCTATAGAGTTAAAATCGGTTTTACCAATGATGGTCCAAATAGTTCCATATCTTGTAACCTCGTTATAGATCTGGTAACCTATCATCGATTGGAATATTAAGGCTTCTCCAAGAGAATATCTTGCACATGGTTTTTGTTTCTAGATTCCCTAAGATGGTTTTGTGTTGCTCAAATAGTCTCCAAGCTAAATGAATAGAGCGCTATCAATCAAACTTCCAGTCAACTTTATTCTTATACATGAATTCGTGCATAGGTCGAGTTCATTTCTAGGGGAGAGGGATATTTTGATGCATTACATGTCATGAAAATATCATGTAGTAACGATATGCATATCTGATTTAGTAAGTTTAATTTTTGGTAGCTTAATCATATTCTGAATATTATTTGCAAGTTTCCATTACATGTTTTCATATGTTTCCATTAACAAGTGTGTTGATCATCTATAAAAATCAATTACTCATTGAAGGTTGAAGCATTAATTTGCTCATAATTTATTACAGGAACAACTGATGTCCTTAAATGAGTTGAAAGACCATGATCTATACTTACCATATCACTTTAATAAGCATCAATCGAGTGATCAAATATATCTAATTAGTGTGATTGGTTTATTCCTTTATTAGTTTTCGTGATAAGTGTGCCTAATTCATTAAGATATTATTGTAATCAAATTATTTCAGTGGGATAGAAGTCATTAATGCACATATATTTTTTCCATTTCACAACCTTGCATTCTCCTATTGATAATAAAGTGTAACAAAATTTGAAGCATATAAATTGTAGTACATTTCGGGGTGATTGATGGGAAATGCTAAAAAGCAATTAAAAACATTGATAGCTTTTATTTCTCTAGGTTTGTATTGAATATATTTCTTTTTTTTTTTTGTTTGATTTATTTTCATACAAAAATTCTAGATCCCATGGAGTATAGTCTGTAAGGCACAAAACAACCTCATTATAGTATTCCTATTACAACATTCTCACTAGCATTATTTGATTTCAATGCAATGAAAACACAATAAATTGTTGTCAAACATTGTAGAACATCATGTTGATCATTAAGTTTTGTTTAAGTCATATACTCACCCAGTCAAATAGGTCTTTATGACAATTTGTGCCAAGCTTGACACCCCCCAAGGATGAAGCTATATATGGGACCTTCCACACACCATGTGAATATATATTATATATGTTCACATGAATATACTCATGCAACGTGTTACTTTAAATAACATGCCATTTTATCAAGTTGTACCGATGCTTCTTATGCTTACAAATTCGGCAGTAGAAGTATTGTATATCCTACACCAAATATGAGTAATCATGGGATATAAAGATAATAACAAGAATTGGAAAATCTCAGAAACTTGCATCCTATTTACAAGAAGTGGTGGCATCTTGAACTTACCATTACTTGAGCTTTTGTTAAACCTAGAGATGTATAGTTGGGATCCTCTAGAGATTCTCTATTTGGAAGGACTCAAGACCCCATACAGGGTCCCTCACAACTACATCATATCACAAATATTATTAGTACCATGAAAAATGATGATAAGAGATAGAACATATATTCAAAAAAATTAAATACTACATTATTTTTCTAACAAACTCATGAACTAAAAAACATCACCAACTCATTTTTTTCATTAGCATATAGAAAAAATTAGATGAAATCTAATAGATGTAATAAATTGTGTTCATCCCAGTTCCATTATAAATAAGAAATGCAAATATTACATTCTAGATCTGTAATACAACAAGTATACTAAGGTCTTCACTCAATGAATATTCTGAAATGAATCATAACTAGAACTAAAACCCTTCCAAATCCTAAAATGACACAATTTTACATTTGGCATAAATTGGGAAAGGACCCATGCCTCATGTGAACTTCCTTATCTCCTGAATAGAAGTGATTTAGACTATGAGCACCCTAAACTCTTTTCTTATTGGTTTGTATCATCTGTCTAACACACTTATGGATTCTCCCTATAGTGCACCCATAAATGATCATCGCTAATACACTTTTTATGTTGTAATGTTGTACTAATCTAACATTGTTTTTCTCCTTGTTTATTACAAGAATTAGGGTTTGTTGGTTGGTTCAATTTCATCCTTGTGGTCTCTTACGAACCTCAACATGGTATACAAGAGACTGTGGGAATTCTGTAGTCATTTCTCTATTGTTTTATTTCCACAACTAGGCTTTATGTCCTAGATGCAACCCTATGGTTTATTGACCTACTATTGTGTTGATTCAATGGACATTGATAAAATTATCTTATCAATCTTATATTTTGTCATCCATAGCTACATTCCCATGGTTTATTGTTAAACATTGAATTGAGTAGTGATATTCTCGTTCAAGTATACCTATAAATAAGATTGTGCAACTAGATTTCGATGACTTATATATTACAATACCGCTATGTAAGCATTGCTTGCTTATTTGTTTGTTGTGGATGCTTAATTTCATTTGATTATACCATTTCTCAAACTATTATAAGTATTCCATGTCTCAATTTCCTTACCTTTTTTTATTTCAAACATCATCTTTCCTTAATCCATTTGCGAGTTTCTTACATCATTTGTATCTCGAAGATGCATTTGTTTTGGTTCTTTGTACTTATATTTATGCAAGCAAGGAAGAAACTAGGGTTTTGGGGGGAAAATTAGAGGATAATTGAAGTGTTATTGTTTGATTCCTTTTGTGAGATGGGGGTAGATCCTAGAGCATGTGACAAATAAAACCTAGAGGATAATTGGAGATCTTTGCTTAGATAGCTTGTGTGGGGCATGCTTAGTGAAATAACAAAATTGTACTTGATGGTGTTGGTGATATATTTTTGTAGATCCTTTAGTGTGTCTAGAGAGCATGGTGGGTAGTCAAACATGCAAACCACGAAGGAAGGTTGCAAGTTGACATGAGCTCTATCACTGCCATGAATAGACAAGGACATTCTGACAATTGTGGGGAAAGAGATAATATGTGTATACATATGTAGGATCCCATATGTCTTGCAAATGAAAATGGATCTTGAACATAAATAGGTTTGTGAAACTTGATTTCAACGACTTCTATCTAACAATATCACTATGTAAGAATTGATTTCTTATGTATATATTGTTAGTGCTTACTTTAATTTGATTTTACCTTTTCTCATACTATCATAAGTAAGTGAGAGGCTTGGAAAGTAGGATAATATTCTTTAGTTTCACAACAAGCCCTAGGAAATTGTGAAAATTTAGATGACATGCAAGCGGGTTGTACAAAGGAACCACCATAGCCATTCATTGATATCCTCTTTGTTTAAAGAATAGTTTAATATTCTCTAATGAACACAACCAAACTTGTGAAGGTAGAAGGCATTCTGGCCCCTGCCCCCCCTCACATCACTCTCAATTACCCATGTCCAATGCATGTACTTGAAATTTTTTTATGTGCAAGCATGCATATTTCATCATAAAGAAACATTTACCATCCACTCAATAAAATATGGCATTCATTAAACCATTCATTCATTCAGTAGGGAAAAAATATGGATGACATTATATTATCAAAAATAATTTCACAGTATTTCTTCAGTCACTTCTTTAGATATATATATTTACTATTTACAATAACAACAAGAAACTCATCATCTAGAACTTATTGTTTAGTTATTGGTGGTTCATCAAATTATCATGATGACTTCATAATAGAGTACTCGTGAAGTGGATTTTGCCAAAAGGGGTCCATATTTGCTACAATAATTTGAAAATGTTGCATTGATATATTCTGGTATTATAATGACTCAGTATTTCATTTAAAAAAACATTACAAATGTGTTTTTTTACCTAATGCAGCCACATCATGTACTTCATATTCCTATCTAGGATCAACCTTTACACTATGACCCTTGACATGCTCTGCAGTTGAAACATGGAAAAGTACAATTAATGTTCACCATCTGTAATGTAATATTTAACATTGTAGCATATGAATAAATTCATTATGAGGAATTGAAGCATGATCTTTGATTGGTTGTTGTTCATCCTCCACATTTATTGGATTGTTGCTTTCCTACTCAAAACATAGTCAATATTTTATGGAAATTATTTATAATGAATAGATTGCACAAGTAATAAATCTTCATTAAACTATATAGATTTCATATACATGTGCGCAAGATATATCACCAGAAGGTTGTGTTTTCCTAGACAAGATTTTTCAGCGATTAAGTCTTCCTTCGTGGGAACTTCCTTGAATCAACCGGCCTACATATTTGCATAAAATCATAAATTTACCTTATGAGGTGCAATAAAATTTAAATAATTTGCAATTTATTATTTGGAAGCATTATTGGTTTTTCGATACTTACAATTTGTGCCGCCAAATTCGAATAACCACCAGGCCCAAGCTTGTGCTAACCAATTTTTTGTTTTCTTTCCTTTGATGTGTCAGACAACCTATGAATGTGTTGAAATACGTTAGATGTTCCAAATTTTATATATAAACTAATAATAATAAGGTTTAGAAATAGATTGTGGAAAGTATTATATACCTCCCTGTGCATGGCGATAGCTTTCCTTGTTTTCTTAGATCCCTCTTGTTTCCATATTACATTAGAGATTTCCACTCTCTAGCTCGAATGATCAAAGGGGGCTCATACCTAGGGTTCCTTTCTTGGTGAACCCTATATTGGTCCAAGACAATATTCATATGTTGTCCAACCTTCTTTAGGACCAACATTGCCTTTGCCACTAGTGTGTGGTCACATAAAATCTTTTAAATACAAACCAGATTTTATAAGTTCACCATCATATACAAGTAAACATTATAAAGTACTAAATGAATTTATATTATGATTCAATATTCCACAACTTACTTCCAAGGCATGAGATCTCTTTACAAAAACATCAACCTTGGCTCTAATCTCATATGTCTGCGGCTGAATGAATAGTAGACGAAGGATATCCTCATTAATTTCTCTCAAGGTCTTCCCTATCATGGTAATCGGGTCTAGAGAAGAACCAATGACAACATCACACATCAACTCATACACATCAAAAGCTATTGATTTCTCTCACGTTGTTTCATACGCCGAATCGGTGGTGTACAATAGAAATATATAAAACATTACTAACATAAAGCAATAGAATGAGGAAGAAAGTATATTAACAAAACATATCGATCATTATATATCAATAAAATTACAATTAGGTTTACCTGATCCTTCGATGTTTGTGTCACCTAATCCACAACTACGAACGTGCCCCCATCATCCCCTTGCCAAAAAGAAGTAGAAAACATTATTAGAATGAAATCAATATACACATGAAAAAAACAAAAAAAACATACCCCAATGAACTAGTAGAATTCCAATGAATTATACCTCCTGCCGCAAGGATCATCTACTCATCGGATCAATGGTTATACGGGACCTTCCCCAATAATAGGGAGGTTCTCCTTACAACACCGTGCATAAAAACCATAGAAAAAATTATCTAAATGAAACCAAAATACTCATGGTAACAACATAATAAGAAAACATTTTGGCGTATTTAAATTGTACAATTACAATTAGTTATATTTGTTCCCCGAGTCTATTGTTGTCTGGTCAACTGTTTGGTGGTTTCCCTAATCAACACTTTGCAACAATTATATAGATAAAACTATCTGAATGAATCAAATATACTCTTGAAAAAACACAACAAATTTTTTTTTGTTCATATTAAACTTGTACAGTTGTAGTGATGTATACTTCTCGCCTCGAAGAAGGTCTGGTATCATCTACTACTAGGGAGTTTCCCCTTACTACACCTTGCTTGAAAAACATAGAAACAATTATCCAAATGAAACCAAAATACTCACAAAAACAACATAATGATAAAACATTTTGGTGTATTTAAATTGTACAATTACAATAAGGTATACTTGTTGAAATGAGGCCATTGTAGTCTAACAAATAGAAGGGTGGTTTTCTCGATCAACACTTTGAAACAAATATACAAATAACATTATATAAACCAAACGAATATACTTAAGAAGAAACATAGAAAAAAATATTTTTTCAAATTATGTTTGTACTATTACAAATATGTATACATGGTGCCTCATGGAAGTTGTACTCCTCTGACCATATGCTTGGGACCTTCTCCGATCTATTAATAGGGAGGTGCACCTTACAACACCCTGCATCAAAAACATATAACAAATTGTCTAAACAAAACCAAAATACTCACGGTAACAACATAATAAGAAAACATTTTGACGTATTTAAATTGTACAATTACAATTAGGTATACATGTTTTCCTGAGTCTGATATTGTCTGATAAAAAAACGGGCGATTTCCACGGTCAACACTCTACAACAAGTATATACATAACATTATCTAAATGAATCGAATATACCCATGAAAAAACACAACAACAAAAAACATTTTGTTCATATTAAGATTGTGTGATTGCATCGATGTATTCCTTCTTCCTCGAGGCATGTACGATATCATCTACTGCTAGGTAGGCTCCCATTACAACAACCTACTTTAAAAACATAGAAAATATTATCCAAACGAAATCAAAATACTCATGGAAACAGCGTAATAAGAAAACATTTTGACGTATTTAAATTGTACAATTACAATCTGTTATACATGTTGCCTCGAGATTGTTGTAGTATGATCAACATCCTGGCGTTTTCCTCAGTCAACACTCTGCAACAAATATACAAATAACATTATATAAACCAAACGAATATACTCATGAAAAAACACAACAAAAAATTTCTTTTTTCAAATTATATTTGTACTATTACAAAGATGTATATATGTTGCCTTAAGGAAGTTGTACTCCTTTGACCAACTATTGGGAGATGCCCCAATCACTACGCTATGAAGTAAATATAGAAAATTTAAACAAAATTATAACAATAGTCTAACAAAAAATCCTTAAAATATAAAAAAAAATAGTTAAAATGTTGGGTAACTTGTTAGATGTGCCACTCCCATAGTAACTGTGTTTGTATCGACTCGATTCAAAATGCAATTGATAAGAAACTCTTCCCATGCATCTATTGATTTAATGGAACATACAAAAAAAAAGTTTCCTTCACATCCCTAAAATATGCAGTTGGGTTTATTAATTGTAGACCCTCATTGTGTACTGTTTATAAACCATGCAATATTCCCTGTAGCTTTTGGCATTCCATCAATGTACAACATTGCTCTTTTATGTTGATCTTTGTCTTTTGGCTATAAATAATTTCCTTAAAATCCATATATGTGCATACTTTGTGTATATTAGACTAGGCACACCCAATCTTTGTAGTTTTTACAGGGTCCAACATACTCCATCAAATATGTACATCTATCATAATCGATCATGATGCGATCCATGCAAAACAACCTAAACCATGTAATGGATATGGTGCAATTCGATATATTCTCTTGTTCACAAAAAAATGTGTCCTTAGTTGAGGAATATCCTTGGGTACCCATTGTTCACTAGATGTTTGTACCTCAAGGGCACCTTGATGTCACCTATTGTCTCATCATCATAGGATCATAACCCCCCTTCTGTGAGAAAAAATTCCATGCGTTTATGGAATTTTACTCTGATATTTTGACATCTAGTGGATATAACGCTTGTAGGCCACTAGATGTATGACTTTAATATAGTCTTACTAAGCTCCCCTTGCTCTAGGAATAAAGATATAACAAATACATGTTTGGTTCTACCTGCAACATGGGAAAAAATTTCAAATAGGATCTTGTTGGGTATGCATAATTCATATTAGAAAATTACAAGGCATTAGGGCATGCGTTTTTCACTATCATCATACATAGTTAGCAATTCTCCCCCAAGGCTTGAAAATGCATATGTTGATTAGTAAGGGATTTTTCCTTTAATTGTCTTACATGTTCCAAATTGGAAAAAATCCCACAAATAATTTTTGAATGCCTCGAGTTCGTATAAGAAGGATCATCAAAATTTCGAGCCTATGTGATGTTAAACTATGTGAGACATAGTTTGAAATAATCATGGAATATGCTTTGAGATTTAGATATAAAAATGTGGACATAATGTAATGGAATATACTTTGAGATTTGGATTAAAAAAAGAGTAAAGGCGATCCCAATTCTAAAAGAGGATGATGATATTGTGCTCTAAGGTGATATATTTTTTACATTCTTAAAGATATAAGTCCAATAAACATATATCTACAATAATGTAATGTCTTATGGATGTTGAAATGACTTTCTTCCAATAAAATACTATATAATCTTATTTCTTTGTTACCTTACTAGTACAGATAATTTTTGAAGGTGGCAGAAGTTGTCACAAAGGCACAAATTTTCTTGGAGGATATTTAAGTCTACATACAGGTACATCCATGGAGTTGGGTTACATTTTTTTGCAAGGCACTTTCGAAAAAACAAAAAAACATACCTCAATCGAGGTTTTAACAAAATCTCGATCTAGGTTTTAATAATACCTCGATCTAGGTTTTCAAAAAACCTCGATCTAGGTTTTAAAAAACATTGATCTAGGTTTTAAGACTTCGATCTAGGGTTTAAAAAAACCTCGATCTATGTTTTAAGACCTCGATCTAGGTTTTAAGAAAACCTCGATCAAGGTTTTAAGGCCGCTATCGAGGTCCTTCTGCCAAAAAAATTATAAAAATAGGTTTAAACGGTACCTCGATTGAGGGTTTAATAAACCCTCGATTGAGCTTATTTAAAAACCTCTATCGGGGGATGCTAATACCTTGATAGAGGGCCTAAACAACAGAGAATTATCCCTCTTACAAGAAAATCAATGTTTCTCTTTGTCTTCTAGGGCTGTAAACCCTGCCATTCATGGCACATAACTGAGCGGAGTTCATACTGATAGATTCATCACCGAATCCTTTATCGATTGAGGTATCAGGCATGTGTTTTTGAATTCATATGGGATTTTTTTTTTTAATTTGTTCTAAAACTTACACTTAGAAAAGCTCACAACAACTTCGAAGCAGCTCAAAGAAAAATAAGCAGGGTAAAAAATACACATCCAAAAATTTCTTAGAAATGCACAACCCACACATCGACACGTCCTCTTCAAAAGGGTATCTTTGGTTTTTAAATTTTTGAAAACAGTGAAAAAAAAGTTGGGATGGACACACATGTGTATAAAATGATGTTCAAATCAGATGTGATCACTTTCCAAAAATAATAAATAATTGTATATTGTGAAATAAATTAACAAAAAAATATGCATACCACAGTACATTTTGTGTAGATCATGCTCATATAATCTTTTTTTAATTATTAATGTAAGATTGATTTATTGGGGTTGGAATCGAGCCACTTATTAACTTCTTCAAATTGTTAAGGTCACATAGTTCATTAAATGTGAAATTTCACACATTAAATNTGTGTGTTTCGAGGGCTTCTATCTAGCACATGAGTAAAAAATTAGGTTTTCAATGCCAAATTTGGCGAAAAAGTGTTACCCACCTTCATGGAATCACCCATACACAAACATGGGTTGGTGACACATTTGCAAGTTTTATGTCCACAAGTATTTGAGGTATTCAATAGGGCACTATGCATTAGTGGTATCCTTGGCATGCTCTTGTGGTCATGATGAGGTATACATGAAATGAGGTATATCGGCCATGGGAATGAGTTTGATGCTAAACAAACTAATCTCATAGATTAATCCCCATAATTGGTAAATGAATGCCCATAATTGATGGCTCACAATTTGGAATATAATTAAGGTGTGAGTCTGTTAAGAACACTCGATATCTAGAGTATGGGCAATATAACATCTAAACTAGTATATTGTATGCCAATTTTGTATAAATCATGACAATGTGGGGTAACCATGTATCCGTGCATCCATGCAGTAGATCTTTGTAACTACCTCTTATTTGACCTGCAACAGAGATGGAAGGTCAAATAACGTCAAATATATGCAATAACTCCTTGTAATCTACCATTAAGGGAAGATGGGCAAGATCTGGTAGCAAATATCAACAAAGATCGGAGGTGAGGCTAGGAGAGCCTCACCTCCCAACTCAGAAATCCAAAAGAACACTCAGTCCTAAAACATAATAAGAGACACAAAGAAAAGGAATAAGAAAGATTGAATGCTTCATTAGGAGGCCAGATGTCGTTTTATAACAATTACAAAGAGACCTCATTGATGAGGCCAACACGAGCACAATAAATGCTGCTCATTATTTATACTAATATCTAATATGTCTACTTAATACAATTCCAAATACATAATGGGGAGTGTGGGCCTCCCATACAGCCCATTCCTCTCGGTTTAAGTGGAAACCATCCGTGCTTTCCTGCCTCCCGATTTAAGTTGGAAGCCATACTTGCAAAGAGGAGATGCCAAAGGTTGAAGAGGTGCCAAGCTTTGTTGCAATTTGATGAAGATATAGACGATGTGTAGATGGTCTAAGATGCGAGCAAGTGGGGGGATGCCCATGATGTTGGTGTTGTCATCTTTATTGTAAATAAACTAGAGGGAGAGATCTATATTGTTTTAGATATGTGAACCTCCTCTCTTGCAAGATGCGAGCAGGTGGGGATGGTCATACAGTTGTTGTTCGTCAACTTGTTGTTGTGAATAAACTAGAGGGAGAGATGTGTATTGTTTTAGATCTATGAACCTCCTATCTTGGTGGTGGAGATCTATGCGCCCTTGGGGCTAGGAGACCTGTGTATCCACTCACAAATGAACTCATACTGAAACCCTCACAAGGGTGTGATCTGGACTGATACAAAAGCTTTTAGCTACCTCGAAGTCCATGAAGGCCTTCTCTGCAAACAAAATAGTGTAGAGTACTGCTAGAGGATTGGGAGAATACAAAAAATGGAACAAAACTATGCAAAGTGCTATAGAGTATTGCAAAAATGGAAAAGAGAACCCACTTAAAAGAGAACTAATACTGCCGCAAAGTAAAACTGAACCAAAAATGCAAGACCACTGCTCAGCTTGGACTAAGGGGAATGGATCCCTATGCAAAGGCTGTCGAAGCCCATGCCATGTTGAACCTCCAATACCATATCCAGTAATTTCTTAAAAACAACCTTGCAGTCATCGCCATAGTACAACCTGAAAAGATTAATGGTAACATAAAGGAACAACAGTCCATTTGTAGCAAGAAAAAAAAATCTTATGAATATTATGTTGAACCAAGAAAGAAAGGCATTGTGCTAAAAATTATGTTGAATCAAGCAAGAAAGATATTGTGCTAAATATTGTGCTGAACCAAGCAAGCAAGCAAAGAACCAAGCAATAAAAACGAGTTTGCTCCATCAGAGATAGCGTTCTGGATCTTTGCACTTTTTTTTGAGATTGTGATTGTTAATTTCCTCCTCTTCTTCGATCAAGTGTTCTGAAGGCACGCGATTTTGGCACACGATGGATTGAAGGCACATGATTTCAGCACAGAATGGGTTTCTTTAATGGGATGAAGGCCAATTTCATAGTGTTCTCAATGCCACTTCCATTAACAAAGAAGATACACTTTTCTATGAAGATTTTGCAATTTGTATCACAGTTGCTCCTAAAATCAGCCTTGCATGCATGTTGTTCATGCTTTCAGAGATAGCATTCTGGATGGACTTCTTTAATTAGCTGAAGAACGATCAAAATGCAATCACCTACAACCAACAGAATAGTCAAATCACGAGAATTGGAAGATGTCTTGCTCCGATGCCGATCGTATGTCCTCAAAATGGAACAAGCAATTGAGGAAATAACCAACTTGGAGTGGCAAACGTTGCATTCTACCACCATGTTCTTCTTTGTGCTTCACAAATTTTATTGTGCACTCAAAATTCCAAAAACTCTAGATGATCACTTTTGCAATATATCATTGATCTGAGTTTGAATCTCCTGGTTAAAACCAGAATGTTGTTATCAAATATAGCCTTTACAAAGGCAAACAGTGAGAGCCATGTTTAGACCTAAGCTCAACTGGAGGAAATTCTCATGGATGCTAGAAACATTAACACCAGGCGATGGGTGCAATGCTTCTTGAATTATCAAATACCCACTCATCACATATTGCACTCTAGATCTCTCTAAGAATAGAACATGAATACGAGAATGGGGGGTGAGAGTGACAAATGCAAGGCATGGGATGAGATATGTGAATGGGATTTGCATGTGAGTTTGAACGAGTAGGGGACCACAGTGATCAGAGGTGTGGTAGGTAGGGAAGCTATCAAAGGAAGGAATGCCAGAACGGAGCTTCCATAGAACAAGCTGCGAGCTCTACGTTTGTAGACCCAATTCTTTTGGCATTCATCTCTAGCACTACAACATTGGTGCAGCTAATGGCAACAAATAGTGGAGGCGCAGTTGACAAGGGGAAAATGGTGAAATGGGCCCAGTTTTGAGGGACTGAGGTGCATCAATAGAGCATAAGCATGGAGTTAGGTATTGGCAGCCACGAATGTAGTGGTGTGTGAATGGTGCTTCCAAATGGTGAAGCATGCAGCAGAGATGGAGGGTAGCGCAGCAAAAATGGAGGGTAGGTACATGCATCTAATAAGTGGATAGGAAGACACGTGCTTGAAGGCATCTATAAAGGGTGCATGGGAGAACCACTTAGGAGAGGGCACAACCAAGAGGCAGGCTAACTTTCAGAGGAAGGAGGCTAACTTGCAGAGGAAGGAGCCGTCAAGAAAGGTGGAGTAGATAGAAACAATGGGGAGAGGCTAACTTGCAGAGGAAGGAGCCGTCAAGAAAAGGCATACATGCTGTGCAAAGCGGTGCATTAAACTATCAAGGATATGCATGGAGTTACGTATTCGCAGCAATGATGGAGATCGTGTTAGGAGAAGCATGCATGAAAGAAGCAAAAAAATGGAGCAAATCTTGGCATCCTACAGGAAGGAGGGAATTCATGGAGCCATGAATGGCATGTAGCATGAGAGAATCTACAGGAAGGAGGGCACAGAGGAAGGAGAGGTCAAGAAAGGTGGAGCCAGAATGTAGCCATGGGGAGAGGCACATTGGCAAAGTGAAGCAAAAGCCTAAAAACATGCAGCAACTAACAGGTAGTGAGAATAAAATAGACAGTTAGGTTTTAGGCAGAATGAGGATTAGATAGCAAAAGCTAAAAAAATTAAAAAATAAATAAATTAAAATCTAGGTCTAGGAGCGAACTGCTCTGATACCAATTGATCTGCCATTAAGGGAAGATGGGCAAGATCTGGTAGAAAAGATCAACAAATATCGGAGGTGAGGCTAGGAGTGCCTCACCTTCCAAATCAGAAACCCAAAAGAACAGTCAGTCCTAAAACAGAATAAGAGACACAAAGAAAAGGAACAAGAAATATTGAATGCTTCATTAGGAGGCCGGATACAT